>CAJGYO010000008.1:66536408-66867559 GCA_904845875.1 Miscanthus lutarioriparius | reverse complement strand
TATAGCTCTACAAATATTGTTTTAACATTGTGTGCTAAATCACCACCATTTAGGAGATTGAATGACTAGAAATCGGGCACGTCATCCGATTCAAAGCGCCGATGGCTAAACCACATCGCGCCATCATGGCCCGGCCGTGGCTGTGAACTTGATGCTGCATGGCCAGGCGTCCCGAGCGCATCCCCCAACCCTAGAATAGCCCAAACAGCCTTCGCCTAAGCATCATGGTACTCTTAGCCTCTCTTAGAAGCCTTGGCGTGGTGGAGATGGCCGCATGGCCACACCATGCGTGGTCGCCGCCATCGCCGTAGTTCGCTAAAGATAGGTCCAACTAGGTAGCTCAACGTGCAGCACGTCGTGGGGATGCTCGTAGTGTATACACGCCGAGCAGCCGCCGCCCCCTATTTTTGTATTGTTGACATGCGGCCCCGATTGACCTATGGGTTCCCCGCCACCGTCGATGGCTCGTAATAGAAAGCTAGTTCATTTATTTCTAGATTTGCATGCAATTTGAAAAATCATAAGTGGAGTTCTAGTTTTCCATTTTGGTGAACCAAATTTTGTTGTGTTCCTCATGAAGTGTAGTATTTGTAAAAAATATGAAATGTATAGTTTATGATATTTTTTCTTGGTGATTAAAATGTATTTAAATAAGTGCTTTTTTGAATGTTAGTAAACTTGTAAATTAGATATCTTGAGCTAGAAAAATGATAAAATTGTGATTCCAATTTTGTTAGTCTTGTGTTGAAATACTCTAGCTAGGAAAAATATTAATATTACAGTGAACTTGATTTAAATATGGTCTTTCTATTTATCTATTAATAAATGGCATTTTCTAAGGAAAATTATAGAGATAAAAATATCTAACATATTGCTATGCTAATTTTGTGCAGTAGTATGGCAATTGGTATGAAGCTAGGAAAAAAAATATAATCTGTTGTTTGACACTTTTCTATAGGGTTCACTATTTTCACTAAAAATAACCCTTGCTAGCTTGTCATTTTGCATAGGAGGTTATACATGCCCGAATGGTATGGAATTTTTATAGTAGTTTATTATAAGGACTAGGAAGCTACTGTAATTTTAGGAGAATTTGTTGTGCAAAATTGTGTATGTTTGTTATTTCCCTAATTATTTAGTTAAATTAATAAAGGCATTTAAGTAATTAAATTGGGATTGACCATGATGTTTTCTATGGTTCCTATGATGCATAATAACCTGTATGATGTTCATAGTAAGGCTTAGAAGAAATTGATTGTATGCAACTAACTAATTATTGCTTCATAATTTAAATAGATGGTTACATGTATAGTTTTGATTGTGTGGATGATTTCATATTGATAATGGTCTTACCTGTAAAACTTATTAATAAAAAAGTTGTAGATAACTTACTAATCCACTTTGTGTTAAATTTTCATAGTCATAGGCTTTAGGGTTTAAGAGTTTTAGCTGTTATAAGTTTGTTGTCTGAAATGTTTACGTTCTGGACAGATTTGATTGACTGATTTGTTTGACCTAGATAACTATTGAATCACCTTAAGAGTATTAAAAAGAAGTTGTAGAAAATTTCTTAAGCTTTTCAGAATGTCCACAATCATATTATTTTGATGTATATAATTCCAGTTATGGGTAAAACAATTAGCTGTTGTTTTGCTAGCTCGGTACCAAATTGCAGAAGTATTTGCTTAAGTAATAGAGAAGAGATATGCACCTACTCAGTAAAATAGAATGCACTTGTTATTACTTTGGCACCATGCTATTGAAAATACTTACAAGGATGCATTCATCACTTCTTATCATATTATACGTGTTGTCACATATGCATTCGCAATATCTTATTACATGATCATGCATATAGGATCGACCGAGGAGATAATGTTGCTGGAATTCAACCAAGAAGAGGAAGGGGGCCAGCAGGAGATTCCTCAAGACGTAGCTCCTAAAGAAGAGGAGCAGACCCTAAAGAGCTCCTGTGAGTGCCCCGATCACCGCCCCACCTCTTTTCCTCGAAAGGTAAGCCCTGAGCATTCCAAGTCTCCCAATGTTTTATAAAATACTACTTGAGTCCTTTATCATTGATGCATTAGGTTATAAGATTTATCTAGAAACATTTGATGCATGGAACTACCTTGTCTAGATATATACACCTTTAACCCTGTTTTGGTCCAGGATCGAATATATGCTTAGCCCTGCTTAGACCGGTAGAAGTCGGGTGATTTCTTGTCACCTGCGAGATATAGGTGGATACCGAAGCACGGTTGGCTATACTTGCTATCGTGGAAAAGAACCACAGGTAATGTAAATGGAGGCCGGTGGAGTCTATGTGTGGGTTGACTCATGTGATTATGTCTGTGGCGATTAAGGACCGCATCAAGCTTGTTGGCGCTATTTGACAAGATTGAACGCATGCCTATCACTTAGTCATTGGTTGGATAACTCATTCTCGACCGCATGGGTTTGAGTAGCTCAACTCAAGCTGGGCCCTGGCTCCAGAAGAGTGCGCACTCTGGATGGTAGTAAGGATGTGTGGTGAGCCAGGCGTGAGCCCAAGGGTAGGGTAGTCCTAATCGTCCTAGCAGCTAGTTGTCCCTGTTTGTGCGACGTTGGGCGAACACACGAAATGTGTACTTGAGTTGTACCGAAGGTGACCTAAGGCGACTAATGATCTGGCCTGCCTGGGTTTGTGTTAGGAATAAATTCCCAGCTGGTTGAAATCGATTCAATCGCTATCTCTCCCGGATAGTGAGAAACTTGGCTAGTACCAACATCGTAGTAATTGTATTATGGAATGTGATGGTTCAAATAAACATGGAATTACTACACCAAATATGGTTACTATTGTATGATCTTAAAATGATATACTACATGTTTGGGACAGGATAGTTGCTAATCTAGAGATGAATAGCTATAATTAACTTGATGACCAAGTATAATTGTATAATTGAGTTAATTGCTTTTTATGCAAAATGTTGTCAAGCTACCTCCACTTATAAAGCCTTGCAAAATCATTGAGTCAATTTATTTTTGGTTTATGATGGGTAAGTCTACCTTCTCGTACTCTCGTGGTTTTATTCCCATTGTTGCAGATGGTACCGTCTATCACGGATATTGCAAGCATTGCTTCTATCCCGCCGTGGATGAGGAGTGAGCCTTGGGCGGCGTCTTTTTAATCCTTCTATATGCTTTTGTGGAATTTGTGATTATATGTTGGCCTTCGTATTTGAACTATGTGACAAATGCTAGTTTCGAACTTAATTTGCTTCCGCTACTACTACTCTATCAAACTTAGTTTGTAATAACTCTATTTCACACTCGATGATGGAAATATATCTGTGAACTTTATGTAATATGTGACATGTATGTTGAATCATGTACGATCTTGGTTGTATGTGGATCGCTTATCGAGACCCGTCGTGTACTCGATAGACTACTAGGTTTATATGGGTTCAAGTATGACAAAGTCGACCAACTTGGGGCTGCCATCGTACTTGTGCTCTTATAAATTGGTCGGTTCTACGATAGTAGGTGTGACCAGTTGATCAGATAGACCTCGCTGCGCCACCTTCTAGCGGGCGCTTGGAGTCGAGGCCCACCGATCCTCCAAGATCATGAGGCAGCCATCCTGCGTTGGAAAGCCGCCGTCCTTCCCTCGGCGTCATCCGTGGTAGGGTTGGGATCCTTCCCATGCTCCCCTTTCTTGGAGCCTTCAAACAAGAACAACTTCATCGTGGCCGCGAAGGCTTGTCGGATGCTTGACGAGGAAGGCATGGTTTGGGCATGGCCCCTCGAGTAGTTTTTCAAGTGGTTCGGAGTGCCCTTCGTGGGCTTTCGACCACCCCTCATGTCAACTTGGCTGACCCGCGCTGAGCCCTCACACCATTGCTTTTCTTTTTTCTTGGTGGGGCGATTGGAGCCATTAGTCGGTGTCCTCGTCCGCCTCGCCTTGCCCTTGAGGCGGTCGAAGATCGCTCCGACGCTTCTTCGCCCGAGGCGTGGCTAGTATGGCGATGTCGAGGAGTTCCTTGGTGGTTCACGGCCCTTGCATCCGAAGCTTGTGAACCGGGGACTCACTGTGTGGTCCCTAGATAGGAAAGCTCCTATAACGCCGGGCGTTGGCGACATTAGGTAGCTCGTTGCATTGCCGGAGAAGCGCCCGGATGTACCCACGGAGGGTTTCTCGGCCTTCTATCGATAGTTCTTGAGGTCCCATGGGTTCCTAGGGCCCTTGTATGTGCCCTAGAAGTTTCCCACAAAGATCTCCTTCAGGTCCGTCCAACTTTAGATTCTGTTGGACGAAAGATGTTCCAACCATGTTCGTGCCAAATCGGCCATGAACAATGGAAGGTTGTGGATAATGAAATCATCATTATCCGCACCACCAGCTTGGCAGGCAAGCTAATAATCCTCGAGCCATAGTCCGGGATTTGTTTCCCCAATGTACTTTAGGATGTTGGTTTGTGGTCGGTACCTTGGCAGGAAGGCAGCATTGATTATGTGTCGGCCGAAGGCCTAAGACCCCGGTAGGCCGGGGCTCAGGCTTCGGTCCTCGCCGCTGTCGTAACGTCCGCCTTGATGAGGGTGACAGCCATGGCTAGCTCCCTCTCTCGAGTCGTCGTAAGTATGCCTACGGGCATCGAGGGTGTTGCGAGCATCACGGTTGCGGCCGACACACTAACGCACCGGGACCGCGGCGCGCTGCCTACCTCCTTGTGGCTCCTGGTGGACCGACGTGTCCCTACCGAGGCACTCTAAGGGCATGCGCTGGCTGGTGGCGAGCTCATGTCGCCAAGACAACGAGGTCTACATGCGCTCATACGCCATCACAAGACGCTTTCGGCGTGCGGCGAATCTCATGGTGGGCCCAATGATCCTTTGGCGCTCACGGCCTCTGAAAGACCACGGAGCAAGGTTGTCATAGCAGCGATGCTCTGGCTCGCCCGAGTGAAGTGAGCGCGGGCTTCTTCATCGGCGATGATCCTCTGGTTCATGTCACGGGCCATGGCGCATGCGCGCCCACCATCTCCATGGCGCTCGATCTCCCAATCGTGCTCCGCGCATTCCTGCTCGAGCTAGAGTTGCGCTTCCTTGATCTCTCGGTGTTGGGCTTTCAGCTGCTCCACCCGCATGCGAGGTGGAGCTGCTGTCTCCCCCTCGGCCTCATCGTCGAGGTCGTTCGTCGAGGTAGCCTCCTCCACGTGGATGCTTTTGATGTGTCCCTTGGGGGTACCTATCATGAAGCATTCACAAGAGGGGTGATGGCTCCCCCTGCTAGAGTCAGAGCTGGAGGGCGACTCTGGCTCCTCTGCGAGGAGGTTGTGGAAAGACTTCACGACGTGTTCGATCACCCCCCATGAACTCATTGTTCGCGGGGGACGGGATCATGCTCTGTGCCACAAGGTGGCCAACGGTCTCTGCGGTGTTGCAGAGACCAAACGGGAGCACTGTCGGGGCACTTCGGATGAGGTATTCCTAGGAGAACGGCTCTCTCCCGGTAAGCTGTGCCATGACATTGGTGAACGAGAAGGTGAGGTGGAGTAGGTTCTCCCAGGATGGTTGGGGTCCCAGGAAGATGCCGAGCTGATGCTCCCAACTTCCGTAGTCGAAGTCGAGGAGCTGGCCTCTTCTGGGGGCATGGGCCTCTGGCAGATGTAGTTGTAGCTCCTCTAGCATCTCGGTGATTGTGTCAAGGCAGGTGGAGTGGAAGGGTTGAACGACAATGGGCACCCACGCCAGCTCTCCCTCTGCTGTGACGATGAAGTCTAGGTCCCCGAAGCGCACGTGTACGCCCGGGACCTAGCTGATGCCGTGACTAGCCATCTGTGGCCTAATATTAATGTCGGGATGCACAAAGTCCCCTACCTGGCACGCCAACTGTCGGTGTTTCAAGTAAACACCAATGAGTGAATTTGTGTTATTGCGCGTCTGGCCTGGATGGTATACTAAAAAGACACAAGATTTATATCGGTTTCAGCGTAATATCCCTACGTCTAGTTTGTGACCGTTGTTTCAAGCGTTATTAGCACTAAAAAGTTCGTAGTAGGGGTTACAAGCGGGCGAGAGAGGATAGTTCCCAAGTCTCGATGGAAAGATCGAATAGATGCCGAGAGCTAGGTCATTTGCCAGACTATGTGTTCGAGGTTCGATGCAAGTGGTTCTGGCTGTGATGTGGTGTGGTATGTGATGCAAAGAATTGATCCCTTAGTGGGGTGCCCCGCTTTTTTTTTATAGGCAAAGAGAGAGCAAAGATTACAGATGGCGAAAGAGGAAAACCAGAGGCAAAGGAAGTCCTTCAAGGACGCTGGGTCTTCCTTTTCCTCGTATGGGCTCCTACCGACATGGTAGGCGTGATAGGGATAGCTCCACGTCCGGGCGTATGTCCACCGACCACGGCGAGGGCACATTGGTGTCTACCACTGACGATGCCATGTTCGCATTGTCGGCGAAGTTAGGATGACCCATCCCATCCCGAGAAGCGGCTTTGGCGAACCAGGGTTCCGATCAATGACCATACAGGGAGTGGGCATCATAGTTACCGCACGTCTGTTACAATGGATGATGCGAGTTTCCTTCTAGACCGTAGTGGTTGTTGTGAGCTTTAGAAGGAACCATGCCCGAGGGCGGTGGCGGCGCCCACAACACTGTAAGGCAAATGTCGGCGCCTATAACATTGTTTGGGCTCTAACATGCCTGGAAGGTCGCAAAGCACCCTTCTGGCATGGCCTGACGGTACTTTCCTACAGGTGTGCAGGGTACGATCCTCGGTATTGCGGTTGACTTGAGTGCCCTGCCTTATCTACGCATGTCGTTATAAAGGAGTCACGCGTGATCGCGTCGGGCGGGCGGCCAACCTCAAACGTCGGGCGAGGCGGACCTAGCCCCAGACATCGGGCGAGGCGGACCTAGCCTCGACGCTCAGGGCGGAGCTAGCCCTCGAGGGTCGGGCGAGCGGACCCAGCCCTCGAAGGCCGGGCAAGGCGGAGCCACCCTTGGACAATGGACGAGGTAGAGCCACCCTCGGGCTCCGGGCGAGGCGAGCCATCCTCGAGAGTCACCGAGGCGAGCCAACCCTCGGGGTCGGGCGAGATGGGGCCATGGCGCAGCGCCCACCAAGGCGAGCCAACCTCTCGAGGTCGACGAGGAAGGCCCACCGCCTGGGTGGGACGAGGCGGGACCCCCGGCAAGCGATGTAGTCACGCTCTTGATCGCGTGAGATTTAATCAACGTTGATGGCCATTAGCTCCTCCCCTTCGGGTACCTACTATTGGTCCCCGACACGCGTGCTCCCGTGTACGCCAGGACTACGCATGGCAACAGGTCGCAGTTGCCCGCCGCTGCCGACGCAGGCTGGAGCTAGGGCGCGCGTGGGGGCGTGATTTATTTGTGGCGAGATGGGGCTCGACGCGGACCTGCACGGGTGGGACGACGCGGGAGTGTGCGGGGTTCACGTACTGGACTTGCCATTAAATTGGGGCAGAGCGAATAATACTTGGCATCTGGGCAACATGGACTCTCGTGAAGGGACCCATGCGGGCGGGGTGACACGGGAGAAACAGATTAAGCTAAGCGAAGTGAATTATCTTGGCGTCCAACAATGACATTAGGATTTTTTAGATTTTTTTTGCCGTATAAGAGCATATCCAAGAGTACCTAATAGTTTCTTCCGAAAATATAGAGTTTTATAACTCCGAAAAAAGTATTAGAAGGAATAAAAATGTCATCTCCAAGAGTTTCTAATAAGCCACTCCTAAAATATAAAAGGTAATTTTACATCAAGAATCCTATACTATTTCTAAATTATCCTGACCACTTTTATATATTCTTTCTCTCTTGTAGATTTGTATTAGGAACTCTTTCCTACTCTTTAGGCCCCGTTTAGATCCTATCAGTTTTTAAGAATCTTGTTTTCGAAAGTTGAGTGGGATCAAACAGGTTAGTTTTTGCCTAGTTTCTTATGTCAGTTTTTGCCGAATTCTTTAAAACTAAGAAGCTATTGATATTCAGCTTTTGCTAGTGTCTTGTGACCTCTAAGCAATAAATAAAGAAAAAAATTTAAAAATTGGAGGATCCGAACACCCCAACAGTTTTTACTCAAAATTCAGATTTTAGAAACTAGGGACAAAAACTAGTTTTTAAAAATCTAAAACTCATCCAAACATGCTTTTATTCTTTCCAAGCCCTTCACCTTGAGATTGTCCAATAAACACAGGTAGAGGGAGGCATACTACATTTTTTTTTTGCCGTTTATATTTCGGAAACGTATGTTTTTTTTTTTGCCGTTAGTTTTTTTTACCGTATATAACGGCGGAGGCGGGAGGGAGGGGGGGTGGGGCGCAGACGATACTGTTCGGTCTTTTTTTTAGGTGGTAGTACATATACATGGTGGATGTTGCTCCGTATATTTTACAGCATAGGAGTATCGAGCAACGGTAGTTGATTGGTCCCTCGATCTTGTCGACAGCCAAGAGCGGCTGGCACGTATTCACATGTGCGGCTGCTGCTTTCGTCGATGGTGATCGAGTGGCCACGCAGCTATATATATATATATATATATATATATATATATATATATATATATATATATATATATATATATATATATATATAACTATTCTGTATCGGCTATAAAATAACTTATTCTGTAGTCATTTTGAGTTACGATAATTACTATATTAATTTACGAGATTATAGCAACTTCTTACTAAGTGGTTTACTATAATGTTATGATAAATATCTCCATGTGTTATAGGCCTAGTTTAGTTGGCCAAATTTTAGAAATTGGGCTACTGTAGCACTTTCGTTTTTATTTGCCAATTAGTGTTCAATCATGGACTAATTAGGCTCAAAACGTTCGTTTCGCAATTTCCAACCAAACTGTACAATTAGTTTTTTTTCGTCTACATTTAATGCTCTATGCACATATCGCAAGATTCGATGTGATGGCTACTGTAGCACTTTTTGGGAAAAGTTTTTGGAACTAAACAAGGCCATAGTAACCCAACTATTGCAAATATGTATTGACATTATCGTAAATTAGTATATAAAATTATAGTAAATAGAGATGGCTATAGAATAACTTATTTTGTAGTTTGCTACTAAATATGCTCTCCTCATATATATATATATATATATATAAAAGGTCCCCAAGATTTAACGATATTGGATCAACCATGCATTTGAGGGACCGTTTTCCAAAGAGAATCACTTCTAATCAGTTAAACATTTAAAATATTAACTGATTCAGATAGGTATCAGGACAGAACCATTTCTCCATTTGCATTACGAGCAAGGAGCTAAAAAAAACTACTTCACCTGCTCCTATTATATTATGGTGGAAATCAGCAGAGAATCAATTCTCGTTAGCTTCTCATCCTGCTCCTCATAGGAATGCAATGAAATCACTCTGTTGGACAATTAAGTAGCAGAATTGAAGAATTAGGAGTGGAGCTCTCCTAAACGGGGCTAGAATTTTTAGCATCATACGCAAAAAGCAATTTATGATCACATATTAATAGACCAATCAGGATCATATTATTCTCAAATCGCTGACCGTATACATGGCGGCACCAAATGTGGATCACACAGATAATAAAATAAGAAGAAACCAAAACGGCACAAGCGCACATGCTGATACCGAAAATAGCACACAGCAGGCATGTCGACCACCAACCAAACACCCAAGAACGATCGATCGCATTCGACAGGCAACAACTCACAACAAGGACTGTCAGTGACACCTCAGGAGGTCGATTTGACGCCCGCTCATCGTCCGAAACAACTAGGAACGTTGTTTTTTAAGACCCTCGAAGAGATGCATGGCAAGAGTGTTCTAAGAGCAATCTCGATGTACGTAGTTTCTATATCTATTAATTCCTACAGACAACCATAGTTCCAATGGATCAAACATTTTTTTTTATCTAATCACCTATATTTTTTCTCCATCATCTATCAATCACATCTCTCTTAGTTCTCGTGTAGACATGGTTTCTAACTTAGACCCGGTTTCTATGATTTTTACTCTCTCTCTTCAATAACTACCTTGCTACATCAAGAAAATACTTAGGTGGCGCATACAATTAATGTTTATAGAAACTATGATGATTTCTACATTAGTAGTGCCCTAAGATTAGTAAGACAACCTAGAACGCCGGTAAATTTTATTGAAAGACGGATAGAGGTTTAGTCTTATCTTAGTAGAAAACTTATTTCATACCTACAGAGTTTCCTACTTGATTGAGTTTCAAAAAAAGGCTCTGTTCTGGCTTACCCCATATTCGGCATGTTCGGCATACCCCATATTCGACTTGTTAAGCTTTTTTTTCAGCCGAACAGTATTTTTCTCTCACAACAATTTAGCCGAACAGTATTTTTCAATCGATTTCAGCCAAGTTTCGCATCAATGAACGGGCCAAAATCTCAAATTGGCCTCGAACTGCCAAAACCGCCATGGCTTGGTTGTCGGTTCCAAAACCAACCTAGGTCTATTTTTAGTGGGCTCTACATGGAGTTACGTTGAAACAAGCCTAGACTGGTTCATTTCTTTCTCTAGTTACATAGCATTTCTTTCCTGGTTCAATTTGATCTGCTTTTGGACATATAGATACAGTGTCTTGGATACATGTGTATTCACTTCAATCCACGTGTGTTAGAGTGGAATGGAATGAAATTTAGTTTAATTCTACTACAATACTCTTCGATACATGTGGATTAAAATGAATAATACGCATCAACCAAGGTCACAATGTGTTGGCATCGAAAATACGAGCTGAAGCGTGGATCTGTCGAAGGAGACTCGGCAAGACTGAAAAATACTGTTCTGACAGGACGTGAACAGTGATTTTGTGAGGTGGCTGGCCAGCCGACAATAAGCCAGCCAGCCAGCACGGCTGGAGATGAGGATCCGTGCTTTGGATTCGCCTGACATGCCGTACGCGGTCCCGAATCCCAATTGCTTGCGCCACAGTGTGGAAAAGTACCAATGGAGGATCGGAGGGGATCAATGACTTGCTACTGACACGCTATCACCCCGTTCGCTGGTCTGAAACTTGGCTAAAATTAGCTGAAAAATACTGTTCCGGTTGAATTGGTGTGAGAGAAAAACACTGTTCCGGCTGAAAAAAGAAGCCGAACAAGCTGAATATGGGGTAAGCCAAACAGTTCTGGTTATTTCTTCCATCTTAAAATAAATACTTTTATGAGATTTAGAATATCTTTTTTAAATAACATTCTTTGGAATATAAACATGAGACACTGTTTCTTAATGCGTAAGCTAATCACAGATACAAATAAATAATAACCGCCAAATCTAGGAGATATTCTCTTTTTTACACGAAATACACATATAGTATATCTATTTACTTGTGATAAAATTAACAAATATGATCTATAGTATTTTGGGCTTGCTAGTGTCCGGACACTCGGACGGACGGGGCATCCGGACACCCACAGATGCAGTTCGTTTTCCACGCCATTTCGCGCGCCCACGTGGGGCTGGCGTCACCCCAAACATCACCAACATCGAGAAGAGCGGGAGGGGATGATGGATGCCCAACCGGTGCCGGGAGGAGCAGGAGAGGAGGGAGATGCAACACCCAATCTTTTTTTAAAACATTTAGATACAACACTTGCAGCATACGTCTAAAAATAGATGAAATATCTGCCAAAACATCTAAAAACACTTGAAACCATTGTAAGAACATACGCAACATCCAAATAAAATACTTACAATATATGTATGAGACATATGCAACATCCAAATAAATACACTTGCAACATACGACTAGAAAAACAGATGAAACATTAGGGATAGAAGCTTGCAACATATGTTTACAACAATTGCAACATATATAACATCCCGTTCTACTTTTGCAACATCCATATGAAACACTTGTATTATACCTCTGGAATATTCGAAACATACATCTGAAACGCATGAAACAGACGCATTTAAGCTCGATGTCAAGGCGTGGAGCTCGATGCCATGGAGTGGCACGGAGGTTGTCGGTGCGGAGCTCATCGGTGGCACGGACCTCGGCAGTGGCCTCGGATGATGACTGGATCCCACCCGTGGCGCCACACTTCGCTAGGCCCCGCCAAATTACCTCACCCGGCACTGAACTCTCATGGTACACCGATCCAAGCACTAGCCTCTAGCTAGGTCTGGGACATGAGAATGGACAGGGAAGGAGAACGCACTAGGAGAGGGTCAGTGAGCCGCTTGACGGGGAGACAAAGATCAAAAGCCAAGTCAGAGCGACGGATTACAATTACATTGGGCGGGGCGCATGGCGGCGTAGGCGATCAGGTCGGGGTCTGTCCGGACGAATGCCCTCAACCAAGCATTACCGATAGTGTCGGTGTTTAATGACCGGCAACTCATCACAGGATTACCCTGGACGATTGTTCGGAGGGCTTCGGCGTATGCAGAATTCGACGGTGAACGCAGAGACAACAATTTATACTAGTTCGGTCTGTCGGAATAGTGTCCCTATGTCTAGTCTGGGTGGAAAATATATTGTGCCCTACGCTTGGGGTTTAGACTGTGAGGTCAGTTCCTCTTGCCGATCTAGGGAGCCTTGCCCTCCTATATATAGCCCAGAAGGTAAGTCTTTTAGTCGGTTACAATGTAAGAGTCCTAGTAGAATTACAGTGATAGCAATGTTACTAGGATTATATGTGGGGAATGCTAGTCGGACTAGATCTTCTTCCTTCCTCATGCGAGGTACCCTAGGGCCCCGCATCACCGAGATAGTATTTTCACTATGCATGATAGTTACTCATATCTTCAATATAGATTTATAAAACCTTAGTTTAAGCTATGATTACTCCTTGTTATTGCACTTGTCTCGTTGCAAAAAGAATCCATATTTAAATTTTTAGATTTTTTACCTTAAGTTGTTATATTTTTATTATGCATAAGTGAAGTTCAAACTCTTATTCTTATTGTATCTTCTCTTAACTCCCTTTATGTATTTTATTAAAATAAAGATTTAAGTCATAGATTGTACTTTTATCGCACAAATAGACATCTAAACCTAGACCACGCCACTCAAGGTCAAGGTAGAACATGAAGTTAGGTCTAGGATAGGGTAGCAGCGGTGACTATAAGAGGATATTAATATCAGCAGCACTAGCGCCCGGACGTTTAGGCTGACCCCCGCGTCTGGACGCCTATGCTCGCCGCCAACGCCCGCAGACCAAGCCTGCTTGACGCACGAAAGCGTGGCCCACCCGTGCCACTCCCACACGCTTTCCTGCTTCCCACACCCCTCCATGCCTGATGCGCTGCTCCCCTCCATGCATGACACCCTAACAAATGCAAAGTGTAACAAGAAACAAGTGGCTCACATTGCAATATGCACAACACCCTGATCTACTTTTGAAACATCCAAATGAAACAATTGCAACATACGTACGAAAGCGGCTAAAACATTCAAAACATACACCTGAAACACATGCAAAAACACTTGATAAACAATTGCAAACATATGCAACATCCAGATAAAACACTTGCAACATATGTGTGAAACATATGCAACATATAGATAAACACACTTGCAACATACATGCACAATCATTGCAACATCCCGGTCTACTTTTGCAACATCCGCATGAAACACTTGAAGCATACCTACAAAACATTTGAAACACTTGAAACATACGCTTGCAACATGGAGGAGCCTGGGGTCAGGCGATTCAAATTGCCGAGGTCGGAGTGGCATCGCGTGAGAGCACCACCACCATCGCTAGCAGCACTCCGGCTTGGCTCGGCAAGGCAAAGGTGTCACAACCGTCCAATTTATAAGAGCACAAGTATAATAGCAATCACCGAAGGGATCAAACCGTCATACTTGAGCCCATATAAACCCGGTAGTCCAACGAAATCACGAAGGATCTCAAACAACCAACATACAAACCAAGATCGTAGAGATTCAACACAACCCATCACATGTTACATCACAAGTTCACAAGTATGTCTCATACATCAGAGTTCGAATAATTATTACAAACCGAGTTTGAAAGTAGCGGAAGCAAAGTAGTTTAACATCAACATCCCAAGTAGTTTAATACAAAGCCAGTGTCATAGTCATCTCCACCAAAAGCACAAAGATGAGATGATATATAGAATTGACCATTGCCCATGGTCCTAGTCCTCATCCACGGCAGCAGCAAGATAGTTCTTGCAGTAGCCATGATACATAACGTTATCTGCAACAATGGGAAATAAAACCCTGAGTACGAGAAGGTACTCAGCTAGACTTACCCGTCCAACTAATATACTAAGACACCAAGGAGTATGCAAGGCTTTATAAGTAGAGCTGGTAAACATTATTTGCAGAAAAAAGCACAAGTTATCCAACATCTATTTGATTGTAAATCACCAGTTATTAATCCTATCTCATACTAGATTAACAACTATCCTATGCCAAACATGTTGGTACCATTAAGTCATCACAATAACAACCATATCCAGTTGAGTTCTTGCATAATCTCATAACCATCATTTCTATCATTTACTATGATGAAGTGTACTCAAGTCAAGTTCTCACTATCCGGGAGAGATGGCGATTCGAATCGATTCCTACCCAGCTGGGGAATTATTCCTAACACACACCTAGGCAAATCAGATCATTAGTCGCCTTAGGTCACCTTTGGTACAACTCAGGAACTAAATTCGCGGGTACGCGACCAGCGCCGCACAATCGTGAGAACCACTCGCCAAGGGTGATCGGGGCTCTAACTCCTTGCCCTTGGCTTACGCCAATGGCTCTCCGCACATCCTTACTACCATCCAGAGTGCGCACTTTTACCGCTTCGTGGTTCCGGCACGAATTGAGCTACTCGGCTTCATGTCGGAACGACTTATCCGCCAACTATGTGAGAGGGCTGCGTTCAACATGACAAGATAAACCTCCAACGTCTGGTCCTTAAACGACACAGACGGAGTCACTATAATCCCACATATAAGTCTCCGCCCGGTCTCCATTTATTCAACAATACCAGGTTATGTTCCACGATAGCACAATATAGCCAACCGTGATCAAGTTATCACCTATCGCCGCGCGGTGACAGAAATCACCGACTTCTACCGGTCTAAGCATAATACACGTTCCTGGACTTAATTAGGATTCATGGTAGATATTTTTGGTCAAGGAAAGGTAATATGCAGCAATTGTTTCCAACAACTCCTATCACGTAATGCAGCAATACGAATAACTTTAAGTGACATTAATAAAATAGGGAGGCTTATAATGCTCGGGGCTTGCCTTTTCACAAACGTCGAAGGTCGGTGATCGTGGCACTCGGGAAGGTGATCAACTTCAGCTCTCTCCTTCTCTAGGAACCTCCAGTGCTAAACTTCCCCGATTCTCCTCCTGCGGCTCGGCGTCAAAGCTCTACAAGTGTGATCCCCTCGGTTGCACCTATTGCATGCATATGTATAATTAAGTACCATGAATGCATAAGATGGATCACGGAGGATGTGATAAAGGAATGTACATGCTGCGATACTGATGTTAAGTAGCAAAATGATGACAATGCTAACTCCTTATTTATCTAGTAGGTGCATATCTCTTCTCTAGTTACTTACAAATTTCACACAAAGCAATATCTAAGTTACACATGATAGTTACAAGTTTATATCATAACTGGAGTTATATTTAACCAAATAACATGCAACAAGACAATTTGAAAATCTTATGAAATTGCCTAAAATTCACTTTCATACCTGAAGGCATGATTTCAACTTTTACTAGGTCGAAATCACATAACAACAGAAATCTATCCTCACAAGACAAAGAGCAAGCAAAACTGTGATCCAACTTTGAACGACTGTAACTCCTAAACTACTAGGCCAAATGCCACCAAATTTTAATAGGAGTTAGATACCCAAGTTATCCACAACATTTGTATTCACCACTTTCCCAGCAAACCAAATTATCATGGTGAACTTTGCAAAGTTTCCAGAACTGTCCGGAAAGACATAATGCAAGAAAATAATTATTAACTTATGTTGCAAACATATAAATGGACAAAACCAACTTTACTAACTCATCACACATATCAAAAGAACACCAGAAAGTAAGGTGTTCACCACCAATTCATTTCTTTTAATGCCTTTCTTAATTTATTTAATTATTTAAGGAGAAAAATAAACATATATTAAAACTACACCATTTAATCTTCAAAAATTACAGTAGGTACTAAATACTCGAAGTATTCTACTGTAAAAATTTCACATCATTTTAACAAGTATGACATCCTACACAAAAATGATAAGGCAGGAAAGCTCAAAATAACATAAATAGGAAACCCTAGCGAAAAGTGTCAAGCAACAGATTTTATATTTTTCTTATCATCCCTAAGGTACTAGGACAACCTCCAATAAATTTCATGGTCATTGGATTCTTAGATTAATTACTAAAATTCACACAAGGATCATCTAATGATAAAAGAAAAATCTATAACTCAAAAACTATTCATGCAATGACTCTCAAATTTTTACCAGAGCTTCTACTCTTCAAGAATAGCTCACCATACAAATTTCATAATTTTTGGAGCATAGGAACTCTAGATATAATTTAAACAAGTTTGCATGTATCTAAAAACACATTTCAAGTTTCAATTTAATTCTTCCAGAAACTCTACTACAAGTGTTCATGTTATATTTTTTTCTAAATACTAGACTTCACCATGATCCTAACAAAATTGGAACCGCCCAATTTGGATCTACCAAACTCTAGATATGGATTTTACAAAATTGCATTCAAATCTGAACAAATGAACTATCTTCCGGAAATGAGTCACCGACACCGGGACCCATCGGTCACCAAGCAAGCATGCCAAATAAAATGCAAAAAAGCAGCATGGCGCGCGGGACGCACGGAATCGACGGAGCTCACCGGCGGTGACTTTTCCGGCGACAAAGATCATGGCGCTACAAGCTTCCCCACGACCTCTCGCACACATTGATGCATCTAATTTGGCCTATGGCCGGGGCTAGCGCCGACGGTGGCGGCCATGGTGGTGCGGCTCGACGGCGAGACACCGGAGCTGACCACGAAAGCTTAATCGATGGTTACACCTAGACTCTACATGCTACGGTGAGACTAGCTAACACACAAGCAAGGCACACGGTGGTCGGAGGCGGTGTGGCCACGGTGGACGGATCGCCGCGGCGGCGGAACACCGCGATGCCGTTTCATTGCGAGACGGCTTACCGAGCGCTCCTAGCTAGCCAACGTGGACGCGGTGGTGCGGTAGGGGTACGGTGAAGCTACTACGGTGGCGATTTCACGACGCGAGCGAGCTTGGTGCCGTCAATGGCACCGGTGGCGCTGCGGTGTTGCTGTTGTGCTTGCTGCGGGCGAGCACGGAGGCGATGGAGAAAGCAGAAAACGAAATGCGAGCGCGGGGAGTGAGCGGGCGAAAGGCGGGGCATGTAATGCCGTACTACAGCTCAACGTGGCTCGAAGCGATCAGGACGCCGCGACGTGTGGCGCCACGCGGGCGACGAACTCGCCAATGATCGACCATCGAAGGCCAAGCCGTTTCGCCATCGACACCGAGACCGAGCCCTCGACAACAAAAATTGGCGACGCCGCTTCCTAAACCGTGAAGAAAAAATCGAAAACAAGCTAAATCAAAGTTGTAGCCCTATATACCACCTTCAATTTCTATTAAAGAATCAATCTCTAATTCGCAACCAAAACGGAGTAAAATTGGCCCAAAGTTGAGCCAAATAAATCAGAAACCGAATACGACTTAGAAAAATTCTAAGTGTTGGAAATCAAAGGAATTGTTGATTTTTGTGAGCTCAAAATGACTAAGCTATGCACTGAATTAGCTCAAGACCCAAACATAAAAGTTGTTTCTCTACTCAAATACTACAACTTTGCTTAAAGTTTCACTGCCATGCAAAGACTCTATGACATCATTCAAACTAGGTCAAACATAGCACTTTAAAAAGATGTCATAAACCATATCAATGACTTAGAGACTAAACTAGAATTAGTCATGAATACCAAAGTGATTCCTTATGCTATTCTAAACATGTTAAAAGCATTCACAAGGTTACACACACATTTCATACTTTGGTTCCATGAAAACCCTAACTTAAGTAAGGTAATTAAGTAATATCATATGCAATATAAGCCAACAAAGATGGAATACATGATATGCTTATGATCATGAATGCTCAATGATGATTGTGATCATGCAATGTCAAGGTTAAGTTAACACCGAGGGTGTTACAGGCGGTGCGGGATGGGCGAGCGCGATGGGCGGGAGCGAGCGGTGCGGGATGGGTGTGTGGCAGGAGCGAGGCGGAGTGGGCGCGCGGCAGTAGCGAGATGGAGTGGACGCACAGCGGGATGGGAAGGCCGCCGCGTTGGAGAAGGCCAATAGAGGGCGGGGGGCGAGGTGATGCGCCCACGGCGGTCGCATGCATGTGGCAGTGGAGAAAGGAAATGTCGCCGTGTTTTTTATTTTTCTTGGAGAAACCTCGGCGTACTGAAGGTGAAGCAGAGGAGGCCTGTTGGGCCCGATCGTTGGGTAGGCCTGGGAACGAGCCATCCGGATGGAACGCGTCTGGACGGACGCCCGTGTGCCAGCATTATCGTATTAATATTTAATACTACAATTTACTCAAAATGAAACTAGAATGACTATATAGTTTATTGACGTGAAAAATGGCAATCATTTTAAATTCTATTCATACTCCATGGTGATAAAATGACAAGTTGTAATTTTTGCATAAGCCTATACATTGTGATAAAAAGTTTAGTTTAGTTTAGTTTATAAGAGATCTGCTTTTTATAAAGAAATCTATTTTATAAAACAGTATTATTATACATATTATTACTTTGTAGTGGAAATTCAACATCCTGCCATAGTGTAGGCAGAAACAAACTTTTTATGCTATTATAGTAATTGATAGTGCAGTTAGGATCTAGAATCCATTTTTAATAAAAATGTGAAATGAAACTTTGAATAAAAGATGCTATAAGCACTAGAGTTTCAATGAATAAAAAATTAAAATAATTAATAAGATCAAAAGTTAAAGCTAAATGAATTTGTGATGTCACAAAAAGAAATACAAAACGAGCTGATATAACTTACACTAAGGTGCAGTACATATTAAAGACCCATAGAGATGCAATACCTAAGATGAGAACACACAATAAAGACCCATAGAGTTGATAAAACTTATGCCAAAGGTGCAGTACATTTTAACTTATGCTAAAATGAATAGATAGAAAGAGTAAAGATAAGAAATTTGATTAGCTATACATAATTAATTTATCCACAAATTTTTAATATTTACTACTATTCTAGTTTATGTTGAAGCTAGCATAGGCTGATGGGAGCCAACGCAGGAGTTTGGTTTGGCAATAAGCTACTTCCACGGTTTCAAATTATAAGTTGCTTTGACTTTTTGGTTCATCTATTTTGTTACGTATCTAGACATATTATTATATTAGATGCATAGCAAAATGGATGTACCAAAATATTCAAAGTGACTTATAATTTGGACATTAGGAGTAGTTACTATATTAGTTTTGTTGGCTTAGGTTAATTAACTACAAGAGTAGTCACTCCATTCTAAATTACAAGTTGCTTTGACTTTTTTAATACATTCATTTTGTAATGCACCTATATATAATATTATGTCTATATACATAGCAAAATGGATGAATCAAAATATTAAAATGACTTATAATTTAAAATTGAAGGAGTACTCGTTATCTAACGTTGCAGCGGAACATTAGTTTATACATAATCGATGGATCGTGAGACGATATTAATGTGACACGATCGACGTAACAGATCGACGCTTGCCAACGACCTGCAGACATGCAGTGCGTCTGCTGGGCCTCCCGACTGCAGTTGATCTGCAGCCTGCTAACGAGTCATGCGCGGCAACGTCTGTTTCTCACTGTGAAGCTGATGTTGAGCTCTCAGTGCCCTGTGAATGGATCTAGCTGCTGGCCTGCCTGCACGCACGCCCTGTGCTCCAAATTGAATCAACAGCGGCGTCTGCGAGCTTTATTATTTCTAATAACTCTATCGACCGTGAGAGATCGATCGCGATGGATCGATCGTCCTGGCAATATCGACGGCGACGGCTCCATTATGTGTGCTTTCTGAGACTGAGGCGTAGCACCTAGAAAAAACACGCATGAGTTCAGCAAACCAGCTAGGTGCAAACAAATAATATGCTTGCACTAATTAGTGTTGAGTAATTAGAAAAGTTTATGATCAATTCCAAAACAAAAATCATTATAAACATAGATACTAGTATGCAAAACTATAACATGCTAGCTAGTTGAACCGAAACAGTATCAATAAAAACACCAGTAATAAACAACCAGCAGACATATTAAAATAACATATCGTATCACGGTGTACGTACTTCTTGTTGCAGATGAAGAAGACGTGGGTGAAGTGTTGTCCCTTGTGGAAGAGTGACGATGTTTTGACAATGTTGGTGAAGATGGGTCGAAGCAGCCGGCGGTGGAGATAACATTACGCGGAACCGCCTGACTCGGATGGAAAACAAGCCATCATGGAGGCTGCAAGCAATCGGGTGAAGGCGCTTCTCAAAAATCTTATTTGCACTCTCCTGGTACAGGATCGTAGGGGCAAACAGTTCCAAGACCTGCTCTCTCTCAATCACCGGTGATGGAGGTGATCGGGAAGGAGAGACTACAACCACGGCACAACAATAGAAATGAGGTAAAATCTTAACTCAAATAAATGTCTTTCTAGAGGTGGTCGATAGGTCGTTTATATAGGGAAGTTCTGCACGGTCTCATGTCGTAATCACGATCTAAAACCGATTAGGTTTTTAATTTGCAGACTTAAAGGACAAGCAAGTAAAAAATAGAGCAATAAAAGAAGTCCTGCAAGGTCTCATGTCACAGTCACGATCTAAACCGATTTGGTTTTCAATTCGCGGACTTAAAGGTCAAGTGAGTAAAAAAAGAACTATAAAAGAGGTTGCGCTAGCTCCTGTAAGGTCACAAGCAAAATTTTGGCAGACCATTCAAGAAGATGGCGCGCGCCTCCTTTGCGTCGGCCCGACCCTCACAATCACGATCTAAACTGATTAGGTTTTCAATTCGCAGACTTAATGGTCAAGTGAGTAAAAAATAGAACTGTAAAAGAGGTTGCGCTCCTGTAAGGTCACAAGCTGAGTTTTGGCAGACCATTCAAGAAGATGTCGCGCGCCTCCTTTGCGCCGGCCCGACCCGGCAAGGCGACTGCATGTAGAGTCTTCTTTTATCTCCCCACATTATTAGACATGGTGAGGTGGAGAGGGCTTCCATATTCAAGTATGACAACCTCCATTCAACAAGTAAGGTGGGTCTAAAGTTCCCCTATTTATCCATATGCACACATGAATGGGTCTTTAAGATTTATTTGGAATCATTCAAAATTCTCTATTGTGCCAAGCCCCTGCATATATTCCAACAATCCCCCACCATATCTCAAATGTGCATTTAGAGATTTGCATGTTCCCACGGCTGTTTAATATACCAGTGTTTCGGTAGAGACTATTAAGTTGAACATTTGCCAAGAGCTTCAAGCTACACCCATCCGCAACTTGAACCATGGACACTACACCTTGAATTGCAAGTTTTGTATGGTTTCATTGTTACTCTTGGTGGTTGCCGCCACGTATATAGCTTGGAGCAGTGATGAACCATTTAGCACTGCTTGGTGATTGTGCAGGGGCTTAGGTGGAGAAGATTGTGAGGAGCTTTGTGCTCATCCTCATGGGAGATCACAAAAAGCAACTCTAGTGGATTTGGGAGGCTTGTTGGGCTATCTTGTTGAAAGATCGACTCATTGGTGAGTGACCATGTCGGGGCCAAGCTTGAGGGCTTGCTAGGCTTTCGGGAAGAGCGACGATCCAAGAACTCGCCTCGGTGAGGACATATATTGATTGCCAACAAGCAACCAAACCTTGGGTGAAAATCATGTTGTCAACACTGCTTCACATGGTTAGCGCCTCTCTCACACTTGATCTTTTATTTACTTGTATATATTTATCTTGTGCTAGTTGATTGAGTAGCCGACAAGTTGAGTAGAGTAATTCGAGTAGTTGCTTATCTTGTGTAGATCGATTAGTTTGTGAGTTTGCCTCGAGTAGTTTGAGTGCTCTAGTGGTAGATTATTGTTTTATCCTGATCACTAGACTTGTGTAGGAGGCTTGCATTGTGTGCTAGCTAGACTAGGCTTGTAGTTTCTATTAGGGATCACCTCTGTCTCTAACCTTTGTGCATAGAGTTTATGTATTTGAAGGAATTTTTTATAGGCTATTCACTCCCCTTTAGCCATCCTAGGGTCCTTTCAAGAGGCAAAGAGTAGCTATAGTGGATATGAGGCTTGTGGAGTACCTCATGATCAATCGGCTCATGGCCTAGCATTCACGTGGGAGCCTGCTTTGAGGGGTAGTTGTGCTAGCGAAAAACCGGGGATCTTTGGACTCACCTCAACGAGGACGTAGGTGACTCGCAAGTCACCAAAAACCTAAGGGATATATCTTCTGTAATCCTCTACTTGTGGTTTACGCAATCTATAATTGCTCTTTACTTGTGTTTTTTCATTTGCTAGTGTAGTTGTGCGCTACTTGTACTTCTCTAGTTTGCTAGTTTGTTGTTTATCCTCTTGCCCACTAGAATTGCATAGGAGTTCTCTTGCTTAGGCTTGCTAGACTAGGGTTTTGTAGTTGTTATTGGGGCCCTCCTTTGCCTAATGTTATTTATTTCATTATCTCTAGAAGTTTTTAAATAGGCCATTCACACCCCCTCTAGCCCTCAACCTACTTACACGTGTGTCGGGTTCATAAACCAGGGGTCCCTCATGGACCTGCTTCCCAACAAAAGATCAGCCTAGCAGACGACGTTGCGAACGACGTGCAACTCCTGGGCAGGCCCAAAAACCTAACGACAGGCCAGAAGGATGATCCAGTCTCCGACCGGAAGGCCTGGCCAAAGAAGAGCGGCGCTCGCTTCCGACTCCAGCTCGCCTCTCCGACTAGAGGGCCTGGCCAAGGAGGAACGGCGCTCGCTTCCGTCGCTTTCGACTCTGGCCCCCTTCTCTGATCGGAAGGCCTGGCTAAGAAGGGGCGACACTGGTCTCTGACTCCGAATCACTTCTCCGACCGGGAGTACACCGAGCGTCTGCTTACAGCTCTTCTCCGACCGGGAGGCCAGAGCCGACTGGGGAACAACCGACCGGGGACGCCCGCTCGGTGAAGACCTAGGAAACGGACAGAGCAAGTAAGGAAGGGTGCTCCAGTCAAACGCAATATCAAGGAACGTACCCTATGCACCTGCAGGACGATACTGTCAGGCCATGTCAGAAGGATGCACCGCAACCTTCCAGACATGTCAGAACACCAATAGTGTTGTGGGCGCCGACATTTATCCTACAGTATGGTAGGCGCCGACATTGGCCATACCGGAAGATCACGATGGAGCCTACCACATGCATCTGGACATCAGCAGTGTTGTGGGTGTCGACAAACCACCTTGTACCCGACGGCATGGGCAACAAGACTAGGAAACACACACACTCTCTTTCTCTCAACCTCCCTCTTGTAAAGCCGTCCCCTTCATCTATAAAAGGGGATGCGCTCTCTCCAAAAGGGACGATCAATTAACAGACGATTCGACCACCCATCGATTGATTGACGAACGATTCGAACAACCTACGATTCGAATGATTCCAACAGAGCACACGCTCAAATACTTAGCACACGTAGAAGCTCCCGTCTCTCTAGGCCCTTCGGTCCGGAGTCCGATCGGACCTCTTGCACCCCCCATCTTACTCCCTCTCATTTGTAACCCCACAGCAAACTTTGAGCACCTAGGCTAGATAATAAAGTCACCGACCGACTCAAACTGGACATAGGGCACGTTGCCTGAACCAGTATAAACCCAACGTCATTGAGTGCTAGGCCATATCTGATCACAACGTACGACAAAACTATAAATATTTACGTGTTGGTCACTTTCTGCACCGACAGTTGGCGCCATCCGTGGGGAAGACGCCGTACGTTCACGCTTTTGGTCATCGGATGGCCCACCTTTCGGCCATCTTCGGCATGGCGGGCTCAAGTGATACGACTCGCTTCGGCTCGCTGGAGTTTCCCGTGCTCCCACCTATTGGGATGTGGGTTCCTCCTATCTTCGAGCCATCCCAGGCCTTCCTCTTCTGAAGCCTAGACTTCGTCGCCGACCGGCTCGGCGTGCTTCACCTCCACGGGGAGGCACTTGTCCCGGTGCCCATCGGAGGAGGAGCGCCCTCCGTCGGCTCCGGGCCACCCAGTGACCTCTCCGATGAGGCACCTGCGCTTCGCTCCGAGCACACGCTAGGCTCAAACCCCACTGTGAGTAACGTACATACTGTTCTTTACTCACTTTTTCATACTTTCCACCAACTCTCCGGAGGGACCCCGTTGTCCCTGCCGTGGCCGCCATACGACCAGTTCCCCTACGGCCTCACGTCCCCCGCGAACGCGTACGCCCGGGGGCTCCGAAAAATGCTGGCGCCGCCCCCTCTCACATATGAATTTGTGGGGATGGCGAGGTATGCTCCCGCCTCTTTTCATGACCTCATGGATGATGATGTTGAGAGCGATGGCTCCAGCATCGGCGACGGCGTGGCACCTAGCCACCCTCTGTCCCATGAGTGCGTTATGGCGGATGCTCCAGGACAGCTGCCAGTGGTGGTGGAGTCTCTTCAGACCCACACCCCTCCGGACCCGCGCGCAAATGCCCTCGCATGTGCCTAGGAGCACGGCAAGGAGCTACGACAAAGGTGGCAGAACCAGCCGCCACCTACGCCGGTGCACTCGGCACACCACAATGCGCCCCGTGCACGTAACCCGACGAGCGGCGCCTAGGGTCACGCCCGCAGGTTCAGCGCAACATCATCAATGGGGGGAACGATCCCCCATAATTCACTTGGGCTAGTCAGAACATCGCCGCGGCGGCGATGCTTCTGCGTGGCCTTCCCAAACCTGTCGACCCACAAGAGCAGGCAGTCCACCGAAACCTCCGAGCGCTGGTTAAGACCGCCGTCGTCAACAGGCGGAGAGCTCCGTGTCACGACATTCACTCACGGCCTCTCTCCCCACTAGGGGGGCAGGGATGCACCAGACGCATCGCTCCATCCGCTCGCCGCTACAGCGACTAGGTGCGGAACAGGAGTCCGCAATTGCACCACGGCCTGACCTGGTGCCTGCTCCACACCAGCCACCTGTGCACGAATGCCTCGAGCTGAACCGAGACGCTCGTAGCGTCATCAACAACCGGCGCCAGGCCCGGTATGACGATGACGTCAATCGGGCGGCGGTGAGAGCAGGCAGCACGGGCTCTAGCCGGACCATCGAGGGGACCGGTGAGACGCACCCCAGGCGTGGTCGCCGACCGGACGATCGGAGTCCTAGCCTGTATGGCCTGGGACCATGGGCCTTTGGCCAACGCATCTAGAGAGCGCCGTTCCTGTAGCGCTTCCGACCGCCTACCAACATCACCAAGTATACCGAGGAGACGAACCTCGGTATATGGCTTGAGGACTTCCGTCTCGACTACCGAGCCGGAGGAGTGGATGATGACCACTTCATCATTCAGTACCTCCCCATCTGCGTGGGGGAACATGTTCAAGCATGGCTCGAATTCCTCCCGCACGACAGCATCCGCAACTAGGCGGACCTCAAGAGGATCTTCGTTGGAAATTTCTAGGGGACATATGTCCACCCTGGGAACTCCTGGAACCTCAAGAGTTGTCAGCAGGAGCCCAATGAGTCCCTATGGGATTATATCCGTAGGTTCTCGAAGCAGTGCAACTCTGTTCCTGATGTCATAGACATGGACATCATTAGCGCGTTCCTCTCCAGGACAACCTATGAGTCTTTGATTCACAAGTTTGGCTGCCTGAAGCCCCGGACCACCCGTGACCTGCTCGACATTGCCATGAACCACGCCTCTGACAAGGAGGCGGTCAGAGCAGTCTTCAACGGGGGCCGGGACAAGGGCAAGGCCAAGCGTGATGATCAAGACGAGGGCCCCTCCACATAGAGGGGCAAAAAGAACAAGAAGGATCGGCACCGACTGGCCAACTCCGCGTTGGTCGCCGTGGCCGATCGCGCGGGCAAGCAGGGCCAGCCCGGCCACTTCAACAAACTCATGGATAGTCCATGCACCAACCACACCAACCCCGCCAAGCACCTCTACAAAGGACTATGAGCTCCTCAAGCACTTCCTACGACAGGCCGGCGGGCCAAAAGAAGGAAAGGGCAAGGAGACGGCAGCCAAGAAATGAGGCGCGACGGGCAAGGATGGGGACGACTTTCCGACCCCAAGGAATGCATCATGATCTTCGGGGGATCCGATGCCATCTACTCCAAGCGCCAGCAAAAAGTGCGCTACAGAGAGGCATGTGTCGCGGAGACGGCCGTCCCCACCTTCCTTCACTGGTCGGAATCTCCGATCACCTTTGATCAGAGGGACCACCCTTCTCACGTCGCCAGACCAGGTCTCTACCTGCTCATCATCATCCCCATCGTCCGCAAGAAGCGCCTCACCAAGGTGTTGATGGACGGAGGTAGCGGCCTCAACATCCTCTACGTCGACACCCTCGACGCTATGCGCATCCCCTGGTCGGAGCTCCGCCAAGTGAGCTCTCCCTTCCATGGCGTGATCTCGGCGACCTAGGCGTACCCGCTAGGGCAGAGCGACCTACCCGTCATGTTTGGCGACCGAGCTAACTTTCGCTCGGAGGTACTCACATTCGAGGTGGTGGACTTCCTAGAGTCTTACCACGCCATCTTGGGGCGGCCATGCTACGCCAAATTCATGGTGGTCCCCAACTACACCTACCTGAAGCTGAAGATGCTAGGACCGAATGGCGTCATCACCGTGGGTAGCACCTTTTCACACGCCTACATGTGCGACCGCGAGCATTTTGAGCTCGCCACTGCCGTCATCAACTCGTCCGAGCTCCCATGGCTTGAGGAGTTGTCGACCCCAGCAGTCCTGGACTACAACAAGCCAACCTCCTCGACTACCTTTCGCTCGCTTGAGGAGACTAAGGCGGTGGGAATCGACCCCACTGACCCTATCAAGACGGTGTGGATCGGGACCCACCTCTCGGCCAAATAGGAATGCGAGCTCGCTGAATTTCTATGCGCCAATCGTGATGTCTTCGCATGGAAACCTTCCAACATGCCAGGCATACCACAGGAGGTCGCCGAGCACGCACTACGCCTCGTCCCGGGCTTGAAGGCCACCAAGCAACGCTTGCGTCGCTTTGACGATGAGAGGCGTAGGGCCATAGGCGAGGAGATCGCCAAACTCCTAGCAGCCGGATTCATCAAAGAGGTATACTACTCCGACTGGCTTGCCAATCCTGTTCTTGTTAAAAAGAAGACTGGGAAATGGAGAATGTGTGTTGATTATACTGGCCTCAACAAGGCGTGTGCGAAGACCATTTTCCTTTACCACGCATACACCAGATAGTCGACTCCACCTCAGGATGCGAAATCCTCTCCTTTCTGGATGCCTACTCAGGCTATCACCAGATCGTGATGAAAGAGTCCGACTAGTTCACGACTTCGTTCATCACCCTATATGGTTCATAATATTACGTAGCCATGCCTTTTGGTCTGAAGAACGCAGGCGCCACCTACCAAAGGTGCATGCAGCAATGCTTCGCCGATCAAATCGACCTGTTCGATCAGCTTGACCAAGTCGAGCGGCCGAGACCAACAATCGCCGTCTATGTTGATGACATAGTGGTCAAAACGGCTCAAGCTTGCGACCTGATAGCAAACTTAGCCGCAATGTTCATGAACCTCCGAAGGTTCAACATCAAATTGAATCCTAAAAAATGTGTTTTCGGGGTTTCGAAGAGGAAGTTGCTCGGATACATCATGTCCGAACGTGGCATCGAAGCCAACCCCAAAAAAATCACGGCCATCTCCAACATAGGCCCTATACGCAACGTCAAGGGCGTATAAAGGCTCACCGGGTGTTTGGCCACCCTAAGCCGATTTATCTCCTGGCTCGGCGAACGAGGGATGCCGCTCTCCAAGCTTCTCAAAAAGGCGAACGCTTTCGTCTGGACTAAGGAAGCACAACAGGCTTTGGAGAGCCTCAACGCATCTCTGACATCAGCCCCAATCCTCGTCGCTCCCGAATGGGGAGAACCCCTCCTCCTCTACATCGCGGCAAGCAACCACGTGGTAAGCGCCGCCCTAGTCGTCGAAAGGGAGGAGCCAGGACACCACCTTAAGGTCCAACGATCCGTATACTTCATCGGGGAAGTACTCACCGACCCCAAGGTCCGGTACCCCCAGGTGCAAAAACTCCTGTACGTCATGCTGATGGTGACCCGGAAGCTCCTGCACTACTTCACTGACCATGAAGTCTCGGTCGTCACTTCATACCCGCTCGGAGACATCATCCGCAACCGCGATGCCGTGGGACGAATCTCCAAGTGGGCACTCGAGCTAATGGGCCACAACATCAGGTATATCTCCCGTACCGCTATTAAGTCTCAGGCTCTCGTGGATTTTGTCGCCGAATGGACGGATGTCCAGCTCCCATCCCCAGACGTCACCCATGAGTACTGGACGATGTACTTCGATGGGTCCATAATTGCGCCTGGCTCGGGGGCTAGAGTGGTTCTGATCTCCTCGGACAGAAGTAGGCTCCGCTACGCAATCCGCCTCCACTTTTCGGCCTCAAACAATGCCGCGGAATACGAGGCCCTCATCAATGAACTATGCATTGCCATCGAGCTCAGCGCTTATGTGGCTCTACGTCCACGGGCGACTTCGGAGTCGTTTGTTGACCAGTCATGAAGGAGTTCTCATGCAAAAGCCTCCTCATGACAAAGCAATCAACCAAGGAGAAACATAAACTCTCTCCGCCTTAGGAAGGACCCTACATGGTGACCGAAGTGATCCGACTGGGCGCCTACCGACTGAAGGACGACAACGGCAACGTTCTCACCAACACTTGGAACATCAAACAACTACGCTGCTTTCTTCCTTAAAAATTCAGTCTTACCGCTTTCTTTCATTCAATGTTTGCTCCCACAAAGCACCCTGGCCCGAACACTTTAGGCCTGCATCGCTCAGGGCTCCACAGGGGTGCGATACCACCTCTCTTTTTTACTATCATATGGTAAATGTTTTTTCCCAAATGAAAGGGTAGTCTGTTCCTTTAATTACCTTACGTGACTTTGCTTTAAACATTTCGACCAATCGCACCCCACCACTACCTACTGTTTGACGAAAATTGAGCTCTCACAGGTGCCATGCCCAGTGCTCTTAAGGTTGCGAATTTACGGGACGAATGGGCAGGTGTGAAAAAGAAAGAATAAAAACAGAGCCACGCAAGGGTAAAAATAAGGAATAGATGGGACAAGCTTCCCCGAACGAAGTGATTCATCACAAAAACAAAGTTGCTGTATTCATGGATACACAAAAACATTTACAGAGGGGGCTTCCCTATGAACTTATCCTTTACATATGCTGAGTACTTCTAATTTCTACTGAGGCTGCACGGCGGCATCGGCTACCAGCTCGACCGGAGAAGATAGGGCTGCTCGCCCTCCGACGGGGCGATACTCGGTTCGGTCGGAGGCGGGGCGACGTCCGCTTCTGACTCGGGATCCGCTCCATCCACAGGCTGGGCGACGTCCTCCTGGTGTGCGCCTTCAGCCACGCTCACACGGTGAGCATCCATCACCCATCTGGCGGAGACTTGCTCGCCACCAATCGCGTGTGGCGGCAAGCTTTCCTCGAGCGCATGGATGGCCTTTCGGCTCCAATCGACATCAAGATACCAGCTGCGAGAATGCGACGGCAAGTACAGGTCCGGGTGGTGTGTCACCACCGAAGTTAGCACCCTGACATTCCATAGAACATCCCATCGGAGATAAGGGCCCGAACCTCATCCGGGACTTCCGCCAGTCGGATGGTGGGCATGCTAGTGCTCGGTGCCGACCCGAACACTTCCGAGATGATGACATGGGTGATGTTGCGGAGCTGATCAAGCTCCCCCCCGAGAGCACGTCGCTCCTCAAGGAACTTGGCCAGCGCCTCCGTGCTCCGACCAATTGTCACCTTGGCCATCTCTAGGTTCTAGAAGAAGGATGACGAGCTCAGAAGCAAGGAAAAGAAAAAAAACCAAGACTTCAACCAAAAGCAGAAAAGGTACATACCGAGGCAGGTGTTCTCGAGGATGGAGAGTCCTTCCTCCTACCAAGTAACCTGCTCGCACAGCCGAGCGTTCGCCTCCTCCGTCCCAAGTACCCGGATCCTAGAGCGCGAGCACTTCCTGGTCGACTTTTGACCGGGCCTTCCGCTCTGACTCTAGGGCCTCCAGGGAACTCTGGAGCGCCGCCTCGGCCTCTACCAGGGCCTTCTAGAGTGCCACCTCAGTCTCCGCCTAGCGGACCTTCGCCGTGTCAAGCCCCCGCTCAGCAGCGGACGCCCGCTCCACCGCGAGCAGTTCCACCGCCCGGGCGGACTCTAGCTGGCGCTCGAGCTTGGCGACCCACCGCGACGCCGTGGCCTCCCGCTCCATCTGAGCGTGCTCCTCTCGGAGAAAATGGGACTTGCGGCCCGACGTCTCCTCTAAGCCCTGCAAAGCAAGAAGCAGGTGTGCTGAGACAACCGGTGAAAGACCAAGGAGTCAAGGACAAACGTAGAAGGCTTACCTCCGTGACACGGGGCAGGTCGATCGTAACCGCCTAGTGGATGGACTTGACCCGCTCCAAGGCCTCCTCAAGCTTCACCCTAGTTTGGGAGAGATCCGACTCCATGGCGAGTCCTCTCCCCCCAAGAATGTCCCAGAGCTGCACCTCCTGCTCATCCCAAAGGATGAACCAAACCTTCCGCGGGTCACCGGGGCAGGGCCACACCAGGTCGGTGGTCACCCCCGGCCCGCTTGAAGGCCCGACCACCGACCGGACCACCGCCAGCGGAATGGCCGACGGCTCCACCCTGGTGCCCACCTCATCGGGGTAGGGGATCTCCACCTCCTCGACCTCACGGCCTACCGCCGGATGCTCTGCCTCCGGCCTGGCCACGTCGCCTCCCGATGCCGATATCTCCGACTAAGAGGGCGAGCCATGCGTCCCTCCACCAGGCAACATCCACGCGTCACCCTGACCATTGTGGCACGTCCACGCGTGAGGCTGCAAATACACAGGACCCGCAAATTTATGAAAGAGGAAAAACCTGGCGAGGCACGCGAGTGTCGAACCCAGGGTTCGAACTCACGCCCGGCCGCTGGCACACCTGGCGAGCAAGCCAACCGAGATACGCTGGGTCCTCGGAGGACCTTGGACTTGGACCGTCTCCGGCCTAGACGCGCTGCGCACACTGATGATCTTCCCAGCCCTCCCAAGCACAAGTGTGGTGTTAAATGATCCGTGGGGGGAGACACGCACGCTGCTACCGCGCGCATGCAAGAGCAAGAGAGGCTGCTGCTGTCAAGAGGAAGCCCCAGAGCCGGAGTAGAGAGCAAACAACAAACGATGGATTTGTCCATGCATGCTTGTTTAATTTGACATGCATGTAGTATATGCCAACATCGTCCGCAGCACCATATACTCAGGAGTATTTTACAAGAAGATTCTCACCGACCACCGAAGAATGTAATTCTCGTTCTTCTTCGAGAAGTTAAACTCTTTAAATTTTGATTAAATTTATATAAAAAATTGCCTACTCTGCTCTGCTCGGCCTCCTTCTTGATCAGTAAACACAAGGGTACTTGCTCAAACGTACAGTGCAGCAAAACTGAGTGGTTAGGCGTAATTAACTTTGGGATCAGAAAAGAAAAGGCAGCCGTAGTACCACAACCACAAGTACTACTAACTCCACCGTACCTCGTACATTTCCACTTTGAGGCCTCGTTTAGATTGCAAATTTTTGCAATCCGGACACTGTAGCACGTTTCGTTTGTATTTGACAAACTTTGTCCGATCATAAACTAACTAGGTTTAAAAGATTCGTCTCGTGATTTACAACCAAACTGTGTAATTAATTATTTTTTTTACCTATATTTAATACTCTATGCATGTGTCTAAAAATTGATGTGAGAGAGAGAGAGTGAAAAAACTTGAAATTTTGATGGAATCTAAACAAGGCCTGAAGCTCCCTAGCTGCATGGTACGGGCTACTATTACTTACACTGGTACGGTAGCAATAATGTTTTCCTTTAATTACAAGACCTGAATTACACACGAGTGGCAAAGGGCCAATGGGAAGTAAAAGCCGCCATTTCTACCCTCTAGCAGCTTCATTTCCCAACACAAGGTAGCTAAAGTACTCGAAGGTGCTGGTTAAATTGCCAAGCAAACCAAGAAATTAAACCAACGATGAGTCCATGATGCATTGCATGCATGCATCTACTTTATAGTACATTTTTATTTATTGATCAGGCAGGCCAATAATAGCTAGCAGGGCCCTTTGAAAAATAGAAAGAAAAAAAAAGGAAGGAGAAATAGCGACAAATTCACAAGACAAGCGTCCCAAACCGACCAAAAAGGCAACGCGCCGGAAAGAAAGACGACGCACACAACCGTACCGCAGCGGCAACAAGTTGCAACCTTTTTCTTTCAGTTTTGTTGAGCTATAGTAATAAACACTACCAAGTTGCAACTATCCACCTCCAGATTCTGCAGAGACGATAAAAGGAGAGGAGAGGAGATTAACATTTAACAGGAGTACGTTAATTACACAGAGTAGTAGTAGTTTGATTAGCACGCAGACCGATCCAGCGGCAATCCATCACAAGTTCCACAGGAGGGCACCAACCGACTGCGCCCATCCGTGATCGCCGTCCAGCCCGAACAGGTCGTCGTGCTGCGCCGCCACGTAGCCGCCGGCGTCGTCGTCGACCCACACCGTGTCGTCGCACCACGGCGTCGCCACGTCGTGGACGAACGACGACAAGCAGGGCATGGCGCCGAACGTGGTCACGACATAGTCCTCGTCCAGCCGCGGGAGCTCCACGATCGCCTCCAGCTCCGCCTCGTCCTGCTGCTGCTGCGGCCCGGCCGCTGGCGGAGCGGGCTGCACCTGCAATGCGGCACTGGCGGCTTCCGCGGGCGCCTCCGGCGGCAGCAGGGCAGCCGGTTCCATGGCCGCGGAGCGCGCCGCGGCGGCCTGGACGTCGCGCGGGGACGCGGAGGCCGGCCGCGGGAGCGCGGCGGCCATGTCCGGGAAGTTGAGCACGGCGGAGGGGCCCTTGACGACGAGCGCGGCGGCGTCGTGCGCGCGCGCCGCCATCTCCGGGGTCGGGAACGTGCCCAGCCAGATGCGCGACTTCTTGCGCGGCTCGCGGATCTCCGACACCCACTTCCCCCACGCCCGCATCCGGACGCCGCGGTACGATGGGTGCGGCCTCCCGCCGTCCGTGTCCCGCTCCCGCGCCCGCTTCTGATGATGCGCTCCCCCGCCACCGCCGCCGCCGCGGCGCCTCGAGCCGCCGGGCGATGGCGGCGGCGAGGACGACGTGCCCCCGGACGACGCCGGGCTGGACAACTCTCCCTCCGGCATTACTAGTGATCGATGCAACAACCCCCCCAACCAAAGCTATCGATGGTAATGGCGATCGACCTGGGCGATGATCGGCGTGCGCGCACGTGCTTGGCTTGGCTACTTGTGCGAGGCGAGCTAGCCAGGTGCTGCCGGCCGCTAGCTGCGATGAGATGAGACGAGAGAGTAGAGAGCGGTGGAGGACGACGACGAGTGAGAAGAGGGCGCGCGGTTTTAGTAGTGTCTGCCTAGCTAGTTGTTGGACCGTGACAGCTCAACAAACAAGGAAGGACGCTGCCCGGAGCGACGTCTGTTACGACGTTGCAATGCATTGCCCTGCCCGGGAAAAGCAAGTGGCAGTGATTAAATATAAAAACCGGCCGAATAAAATGTGTGCAGGTGAAGTGGGCAATTAAGGAATGGGTTAATTCAACTGGAGATAAACTAGGAGCCAGTGGTCAGTGGAGTACTATTTCTGGATTAGTAGCTGACAGTACAACTACAACGTCGACGTGGTCTCTTTCAGGACCATACTTTCCATTAGAGAACGTACTACTTTACTACTACATCGTATATACTCCTACATAGATACTCCTCCTATACATTCAGTATGTTCGCTTCGCCGAAAAAACAAGTTGAAATACTGTTCCGACTGATTCGTTGTGAGAGAAAAACACTGTTCCAGCTGAAAAAACAAATTGAAAAGTACATATTATAACAGAAGCGAACAAGGCCATAATTATTAAGACATGCATGCACGCTACTCCAACGTGAACGAATCAACTGGAGTATGTCTCTATAACTATAATACAGTATAATATTTCACTCCACCTAGATAATTATTAGACGTCGTTAACTTACGGTTGGCGCGTCATTACCGTCTCGTTTATTATTATGATGACTAGACTGGCGTTGTGCTTTTAAGTGGATTATAAATATTTAACGATCGATATGAGTAGTAATTGTCTCCTTAAATGTTTGCCTAATTAATTGATGTCATCTTTCCAGTGCAATGCAAGCCAGGGCGGCTGATAGATGAGATGGATTAATGGATACAGCTTTTCACAGTTTATTTAGTTGTCATTACCGCACAAAGAAGCTAGTATTATTCAATTGTCTGTTCTAAAGAAATAAGGACCACGCACATCAGATTACAAGTCCTTTTTGTTTTTAATTCGGATTGTTGCTACTAGCTGCTACTGGAGGTAGCTAGTACCCTATAAGGCAGGCCAAATTAAACCAGTTGGCGTTATATAGGGAACAAAAATATGACCTAATCACTAAAAACATGACAAAATTAAACAGATATATGTTGGATGTCTAGAACCTGACGAAACTCAGTGTCTCATTGGCACGAGTTCTTGGGGCTCCAGCAGCTCCTACACTTGCTTCTACACCACGCAGGGGCATTTTAGAATATTTCTCAACATGTTGCTCCTATTAGCCACAATTTGTTACGCTTGCCAACTAGTTGCCAAACAACTACTTGACGACTTAGTAGGCCATTATTACCCTCGTGTGTTGGATGGACTATGGCTAATTTTTAAACCTATGGGATACAAAGAAGCCCTGAATTGGTCTATTTTATGGTATACTCACTCTATTCTGAAATATAAGGGATCTAGTTTTATCTTAAGTCAAAACTATACTAACTTTGATCATATTATAGAAAAGAATAAAAATATGTAGGACTTTAAATTAGTTAAACTAGATAAATTATGAAATATATTTTTATAAGAGTAAATTTCACCGGTGGTCCTCGAATTTGTCCTAAGTTCTCATCTAGGTCCTGGTACTTTCAAATTGCACGTTCAACTCCCTAAACTTGGTCGTCACCTCGACACACCACACATGCCCACCTTACCTACGTAGCCATGTAGTGTTGCACCATGCTCGCCCTACTACCCCAAGCCTTCCTATGTTGCATCGTCGGTGTAGTGCCGCACCCACATTGCCATGCTAGGTCATGTCATGCCCGCCGCTCCACCATGACGCGTGTTGCAGCCCCTCTACAGAGCTGCAGCAACAACCTTGCCAATGCCGAGAGAGGTGAGGAAGGTTGGAAGGGTGGGGAACTGAGTGTGAGGTGATGGCGAGAGTGGGAAGGAGTGTAGTGCTGGAGGTGGTGGTGTTGTGAGGTAGGGGCTGGCGCCACGGTCAGGTGGAGCGGGAGCGAGTCAAGCGGAATCAGGGAGGGCCACGGCGGCGAAGGCTCGATTAGGACGTGTGGTAGGGCAAGTACGGCAAGGGCGACCAAGTGGCATAGTAGGTCCTAGGAAGCTAGGTCTGCACATTCCTCCTGAGCTACACCACTGTGGGTGGACGAACGTCGTGCAACGCGATGTGGCCCCACGAGTGTGGATGGCACATGCAATGCAATGTGGGGGAAGGGGATAGACCAAGATGGTACAATAATACAAGTTTAGGGGGCTGAGTGTGTATAGAAGTATCGAGACCAGGATAAGAGCTTGGGACAAGTTTATGGAGTTGAATATGCATTTTGAAAGTATTGGGGAACTCAGGACAAGTTTATGGAGCGGAATGTGCAATTTGAAATTATCGGGACCTACATTGAACTTAGAACAAGTTCGAGGACCACCGGTGAAGTTTACACTTTTTTATAATATACTTCTTTGTTGTGGTAGATGTTAATGCTCTTCTCTATAATTTAATTTGGTCATATTTAACATAGTTTGACTAAGAACAAAACTTGGATTCTTGTATTGCAGGACGGAGGGAGTATGTAATTTTGAAAATGATCGTTATTTGTTCATTCAATTCAATTCCCCACTTTCACATGATTACTTCCCACAATTTTTTTCCCTTCTTTTGATACGCTCTACTCCGATCCATGACCCAACCATTTGGGATTGCTCCCAGTCAGCTCCAACAAGCCCATGTTTGAGTTTGACGATCACGAGCCCGCAGCGGAGAGAGGAGCAGCCTTAGCCGTACGTGGAGACGGCCGGAAAGAGGGACGATGGTTCTTGCACGGAGCTGGGCGCCGCAACAGAGCATCCCGCGTTTGGAGCGGAGTTAACACAGAACGCTACTGATGAACAGGCCCTACGTTAATTGCTACTGCATGTGTATGTGTATGCACACAAGGCACTCGTCATTGATCGATCTGCATTAAATTGTGTAATTAAAAACATTGCACAAACATCAGACAATGTTTCCCTGGGGGTACCGATGCATGCATATATGCTTCAAGGTGACAAATGATTGGGATATCGTGTTCTTCAACGACAAACATCTTAACCTACTAGTCTCTTTATTATCTGCACGATAAGCAAGTGGCATGGATGGAACTCTTGCGCGTTTATATAAATCAGAAACACAGGGCAAGCATAAACACCAAACCACATGTTGATCGATGTGTGTCATTTCTCTCTATTGGCGGATGACTGAGACATGAGGGTCGAGTGAGTGTCGGAGGCATAGTCCATTATAAACATGGCTATTGTGGGCCGAAAGTGGAGAATCCAAGGCCCAATTAGACGCAAGAAAACCTTAAAAAAAACTATGCATGCGGATTGCTTTGCATTTCATCGGTACATTTGCTACTTAATTCTGTGCCACCATCCTAATGTAGGTCCGATTGTTTCCTTCTTTAACATTAACAAACAAATTTATAAAATATATATCAACATTTGTGACAATGAATGAATTGAGCATGGTTATATTCCTAGTGGTACAGTACGCACACCTAGATTCAGACTCCTCGACTACGAGAGCTTAATTATATATATGTTCGTGGATTTATTCTATGATTTGACGGTTTTGTTCTTTCAGTGTTAAGTGGTTTGCCTGTCAACAAAATGCATCTCCAATGACTTTATCAATCTCAAGATCTATCGACTTAATTAGTCTCTTAACATACTCATGAGAATGGGATGTGTGTACGCGCGTTCGTAGCGGTGATTATTCATGCGTGTATATATTTTGAGAGCCTGTATTTGTACCATGTTCAATAATATAATCTACAACAGCAAATAAATACACTATCAAAACACATTTCTTGGTAAATTTAATTAACAGATTTGGTGTAGTGTATGTATGCCGGTGTATTTTTCTAAAATTAAAAATAGGACCGAACTAAAATGACTTATATTTTAAAACAGGTGTAGTACAATTGTACAACTAGCATATGGTTCAATCCTTATCCTAATGCAGGTGTATCCTCCTCACATTTGTTCAGTCTCGAGCTCTGCTCATAGATAAATAGTGGTTTCATATATATTTTAGAAGTACTTATTCGGTTGTTAGTTATAAGCAAGCTAAGCTAAGCTATGTGTTCCTCTGCTGCTTGGTTGATACTATGGCCTCTCGAGTTTCAGGGTCCAACCCTAGTGCTGACGTATCCTATTGTAAAATCGACACATGTATAGATTAATGGCTTCGTCAGTGTTTTTTATTTTTTCACTACCATAAAGGTGTTTGGGACTGCTCCACTCCACGTTTCTCAGCTCCACTCCATGTTTTTTAGCCAAACAGATTTAGCTCCACGCACTCTACTGGAGAAAAAAGGTGGAGGTATGAGAGCACCTAAAGAGTGCTCCACAAACTCTAGTTTTTTTGTGGAGCTGCTCGACGGTGAAGTTTGTGGAGCAGAGCTCGTGTAGCAGTCCTGAACACGCCCTATATATTGCAGTTCTACCGACAACTCTATGAATTTCACTTACTGTTACCCAGTTGGTGCTATCACCTTAATCTATGGTCCCAAGCCTTAAGTGATAGCGCCTGTACCCTACCATGCTGACTGAATGACTGGTGTGTGATCCCTCGGTCATTCTCGCCATTGGACGGATGTGTATTCTAATGAGCTCATCTCTCACTTTTCTCTGTTGTATGGTGAGCACTGAGCAGCAATGTTTGCTAGTCAAACCGACCCCCATCTATATTATTCGATATGAAGAGAGGATAAGTTATATTGTTTTTTTAATGCAGCTGACGCTTGTATATGTCCCCACAATAAGATTTCAGATCTTGTCTCCATTGAATTATTCTATTTTTTAACCTTGCTGTTGATTTTTTTTTTGTTATACTATATTTGAGATTAAAAGATATTGAATTGCAACTTGAACACTTCTATTATATACATTTTGTACACTTCAATATGGGGAGGTGCAATGAAGAAGGTTGGCTTCAAGTTTCTTGCACTGCATGGCTGCGTGTAACAGAGGAATATATAAAATGGCATTTTCGGTTATGCTTTTCAGTAATGATAGTGGTTGGGTACCCCCTCCGTTCTAATTTATAGGTCGTTTTGGTTTTTCTATATACATAACCTTTACTATGTATCTAGGCATGACGTATATATATCTAGGTGCGTAGCACAAGCGGTGTACTTAGAAAATCCAAAACGATCTAAATTTAGGACAGAGGGTGGTTTTTTTTTATCAGTTACTTACATATGCAGTATAATAATGGAATATAGAGATGGTATACTTTTTTTCTCCTTTGGACACATAATTTGAAGGTTTGTATATTCATGGGCCCAAATTCTGTTAGTCGCAAGTCAAACAATGGATGGTCCTCTCATGACCCCGATTTAAAATAATAGCTTTATATATACGTATATATAGATAAAGAGATACGGAGAGAAACGGACTTTAATTATTAATGGTATAACAACGCACATTGTCATTGACCAGCTGTCTAGTTCTCAACACGTTGTTGGTGTCGAATGAGCCCTCGATCTGTACGACGAGAGGTTCAGTGTCATATATACCGCATACTTGGCTGTCGCCCATTCACCCGGCCGTATGTACGCGTTGGCAAAAGGCGGCGAGAAAAAATCCCCATGCCCGTCGGCAAAATAGGGCTAGCTATATATGATATTATCTCCAGAATTCAAGTGCGGCTATAATTTAATTTTTAACGTTTGTAATTAAGTGGAGCTAGCTTGGGCCACGGAATTTAAGTGCAAATATGTTTACTAGTGCTAGTATTTAGGTGCGGATATAGTATAGTTTAACAGTGCTACTAGGTACTCTGGCTGTGCATCAACAGAGATGAAGCATTATTGGAGTATTTATTACTCTTATTACATTGTGTAAGGGTTTCGACACACGGCCTGTTCGCTGTTGGTTTCTAGGCTGATAAGATCGGCTGGTGCTGGTTTGTTGTGAGAGAAAAATACTATACCATGACTGATAAGCCTTTGCTGAAACCAATAAGCGAATAGACTAAATATAGTAACGTACTACCATCCCAGTGAGAATTAGACTGAATAGTAACATACTACTGTCCCTGTGAGAATTATGACTCTGCTTGCCGGTGCTTGCACAAGTGGGACAACTTGGCCTGTGTCCTTTTGGTAGCTTGTTCACAACGGCATGATTGTGCTATGATGTCAATTGTCAGCACGCCCCACTCAGTAAAAATATAATTAAGGTATAAAATGCATGGTGGATTAAGGGTAAATCTTTCAGAAAGGAACTGCGCACTCTGGTAGCACCAGGTGCACAATTAGTTCTAGAACTGTGTGCGTGGTAAAATTATTAGCGCACACTAGTGTACTCCTAATTTAAATTACTAGTCTAGTACGTGGCAGATATGTGTAAAGGTAGTATACTTTGTAGATATTTCAACGTGTTATGCTACTAGCTAGTCGGAGGGTAAGATTCGACGTCTAGTTTGCATGATTTAACCTAGAGGCCGTTCGGCTGGTAAAGAATTCAGCCAGAATTAACTGTTTGAAGCTGAAATTCACTATTCACGCTCTCACAGATTAATCCAGATTCCTCCAAATTTCTCCAAGCGAACAGAGCCCTAGCTAATAAGTACGGACCTGTTGCCCAATACAGTAGCATATATCGACGTCTAGTTCGCCATATGTATGCATGACCCCAAAAGCGCGTCCATTTTACGTCTCTGTACGTGCATGCGGGAGGCCATGCACCAACTTCGGACCTAGCCATGCATGCCAGCATGTGCGTGAACGAGTTGCTGCCACGTACTGTAGGAACCAACTGCGTAGCTAGCTGCTTGCGCCGATTAGATCCGTGGACAAGCCAGCAAGCCCATCCACGGGCCCGCCGCTCCACTCGCCAGATCTGACCGCTGCTCACCAGATCCATCCGCCTGCACGTCAGATCTAGCCGATCTCCACCGTCGTCAAGTGCGTAACCGAGCTGTAACACCTCGGGTGTTAGCCTTGCATAACTTGACTTGCATAACATAAGCATGAGCATCAAGCATTCATAAATCATCATTTACAATTGAAACATTCGATCGAAACATATGAAACATTGCTTGTTATCTCGTATTTCTTGGAACATATGCATATGATCATGTGCAAATAAATGCTAGTGTGTAATGTTGGTCACTATAACACTTTAGCTACACTTAGGTTAACAAAAGGAACATTGTTCATGAAGGCCACATTTCATGATCAAGCACTTAAGTGATATTTCATGTGTTGACCTGAATAGCTATATGAGTGACTACTACATGAAATGCTTAAATGACCTTGCAAATTGTTTAAACATGCTTAGGATATCATTAGGAACAACTTTGGTATTTAGTGCTAAGGCTAGTTTGGTCATTTAGCCATGGTTTGTGTATGTATCATGATTTCAAAGTGACATGTTTGACTAAAGTTGAACTAGGTGTTAGGGACCTTGCATGGAGGAATTCACTAAAGCAAAGTTGTAGTGTTTGACATAAGGAACAACTTTGATTTTTGGGTCTTTGACTGATTCTGCTCCTAACATGTGTGAATTTGAGTTTCAAAAATCAGAGAAATCATAATTTCTACACTTAGCAAATTTTTGCTAAGTCGTGAACACTGTCAGCCTGACAAGCCTACTTTGAGCATGATTTTACTCGGTTTAGGTTGCGAATTAGAGTATGCTGCCTTAACAAGAGTTGGAGATGGTACATGGTTCTACAACTTCTATTCAGTATGTTTGCACGAAGGAGCCACCGTTTAGCCGGTAAATCAACGAGAAAACGCTACCGTCGAGCTCGACCATCGCGCGATCGGCGAATCAATCGCGAATGAACATGGCCGACCGGTTTCAGGCTTTGCACGCCAGCGTGTCCCGGGCGGCGTCGCGTCGCCAGCCATACGACCGCCAAGAAGCCCGCGCCTGGCACGCTGGCCTTAACCTTAACAAATACCGCCTCGAAGTCGCCCGCGCTTCATTTCCCATTTTCTACTCCGTCTTCCTCGCCATGCAATGACAATGAAGCTCGGCCCGCACCTCCGCCGTCGCCGCCATAGCCGTCACCAGCTCGTCCTCGCCGCTGCTCCTTCGCCACCGCAATAGCACCACCGCCTCCCCAAAGACCCGTAGCTTCTTCCCGTGCCCGCCATTCGCGTTCGGTAAGCGTCAGCGCCGTGCAAAGGCTCACCGGAGCTCGCCGGACTCCGTCGTCGTGGCTGCTACGCCACGCCTCCTCCTCCCTCTGTTAGCTAGCGCTAGGTTCCCAAAGATTCCTAGATGCTCGTCTCGCACTTTAGGTTGGGCGCCGAGGTCGCCGCCAGCAGTAGCGCCGCCGTCCAACTCATTGAGCCGCCATGGCCGCCCGCCGCCGGCGCCGGTGTGTCGACGATAGGGCGACCAAGTATACCAATCGACGCCAGCTAGTCGAGTAGAAGGTCTAGTGATGATGTCACCGCGGGCGAACTCGGCCATTGCCGAGTTTTGGCCGCGTCCGTCAAGCAGCGCCAGCGTTGCTCTGCTTTTTGTCTCACCGACTGCTGGTCCCAAGTGTCGGCGACTCAAAGATTTCAAATCCAGCTCAGCTTTGAATGCAGATTCACATGTGTTTTGTTAATTTTGTATCTTCAGTTTGGTAGCTCCTAAAATGTTCAAATAAATATGATTGTGTTGCTTAGGAAGTGTAGTATTTAGTAAAAATATGTTCTTGGCTTCCACAGTAGAAATTTCTGGAGATTTAAATAGGGATTTCAAAGGTGCTTTTGAATGCATTCAAATTTGTTTATTTTATATCTAGAGTTCCTGTGCTCCAAAAATTATGAAATTTTGTGGTGAACTAATCTTAGCATGTGTGAACTCTGGTAAAATTTGAGGACCAGTGCATGGGTAGATTTAAAGTTATAGATTTTTCTTTTATGACTAGTTAATCCTTGCATGAATTTTCATAAATTAAGTATGAGTCCAAAATTCATGAAATTTATTGGAGGTAATCCTAGTACCATATGGATGCTAAGAAAAATATGAAATCTGTTGCTTGACACTTTTCAATAGGATTTTCCATTTATGCTATTTCAAGCCTTGCTGCCTTGTCATTTTGTATAGAATGTTCTACTTGGTAAAATGACATGAAATTTTTACAGTAGTCTCTTGATAGCATTAGTAAAGCTCTGTAAATTTTTGAGAATTTATTAAGCACATCTGATATATATATTTATTATTTAACCTAGATATCTAAATAAAATAATAAAGGCAATTTAATAAATAGTTTGGGCTTTACCATTATATCATCTTAACTGTATTTGGTATGCTTAAACTATTGGTAGGTTCTAGGTTGTCAAATTTTGAATGATTACCTAAAGTAGAAGTATTCTTACTTTATGTTGCATGTTAAGTCATTTCCGACTGATTCTAGAGTGTGAGGATTTGCATGTTGAAACTGATGTGTACTGTAAAAATGGTTAATAACAAAGTTGTAGAAAATTTGATAAGCTTTCCAGAAAGTCCAGGATCACTGGATTTGGATTTGTAGAACTCCAGTTATGAGCGAAACAAGTAGCTACTGTTTGTGGCATAGTCGATGCATTATAGAAGTAGTTAAGTAATAATCGAGAAGAGATATGCACCTACTCAAACAACGTGATGCACTTGTTAACATATATGCATTAAATAATACTTATACCATACTCATGCATCTAGGATCGGAGGAAGAGATCACGTTGCTGGAATTGAAGAAGCGAGAGAAGGGAACCCGCAGGAGGATCCGCAAGCCGTAGCTCCCCGAAGGCGTGAGCGAGAACCTCAAGAGCTTCCGAGTGCCCCGACCACCGTCCTACTTCCTTTCTGCGAGAGGCAAGCCCCTGAGCATTATAAGTCTCCCAATAATTTATAAATGTTTACTTACGTATTTATGATTGATGCATTAGGTTATAAGAGTTGAATGAAACCACTTGATGCATGTACATTCCTTGTCCGGATATTACACCTTTAACCGGTATAGGTCCGTGGATCGAATATATATATGCTTAGCCATGCTTAGACCGGTAGAAGTCGGGTGATGTCCTGTCACCGCGCGATATAGGTGGATACCGAAGCACGGTTGGCTATATCTCGCTATCGTGGAACAGAACCATGAGGTAAAAAGTAAATTGAGACCGGACGGGAGATCGATAGGGAAGCAACAAGGCATGGAGGTCTTGGGTGTGGACTTATCCCGCCTCAGTGTCGATTAAGGACCGTACCGTTGTTGGCGCTTTCGACAAGATTGAACGCATGCCTCTCACTTAGCTGGCCGGATAATTCGCTCCGACCGCTGAAGCGAGTAATTCAACTCGGCCGGAATCGTTTCATTGTGCGCCTTCCGGGAACGATCGATCCCAGAGCCCAAGGGCGTGGCTTGGCTCGAGCATCCCGGCATCTGGTGTTCCAGACAGCGGCGCAGATGGGACCCGCAAAATGTACCTGAAGTTGTACCAAAGGTGACCTAAGACTATCGTGGCCGGTAGATCTGGGTTTGTGTTAGGAATAAATTCCCACCGGTTGAAATCGATTCAATCGCCGTCTCTCCGGATAGTGAGAAACTTGGCTAGTCCCAACATCGTAGCGACTATATTATGAAACATGGTGGTTCAGATGAATATGGAATTACAATACCTGCTATGGTTACTATTGTATGCTTCTAAATGATATCCCACATGTTTGGCACAGGATAGTTGCTAATCTAGAAATGGATAGTTATAATTAACTTGATAAAGGAATCATAATTTTTCAACGGGTAATTGCCTTTTTCGCAAAATGTTGTCAAGTTACGTCCACTTATACAGCCTTGCATGATCCTTGGAGTCATTTTATTTCTGGTTCATGACGGGTAAGTCTAGCTGAGTACCTTCTCGTACTCAGGGTTTATTTTCCCATTGTTGCAGATGGCACTGTGTATCATGGTTATTGCAAGAGTTGCTTCTATCCCGCTGTGGATGAGGAGTAAGCCTTGGGCAGGCTTCCTTAGTAATTCCTATCTTTGCTTTTGTGGATCGTGATCTGGCATGGCACTGTATCAAACTATGTTGGAAACTTTATCTTCGAACTTATTTGCTTCCGCTTTAATTATCAAACTCGGTTTGTAATAACTTTCTATTCGTACTCTGATGATGAAAAGTATCTGTGAACTTTATGTAATGTGTGGCATGTATGTTGAATCCTGTACGATCTTGGTTGTTGTAAATCGTTTATCGAGACCCGTCATTGGTACTCGACGGACTACCGGTTTATATGGGTTCAAGTATGACAAAGGCGACCGCTTGTGGATTGCCATTATACTTGTATTCTTATAAATTGGTCGGTTTCACGACAACGGCATCGAGCAAGATTCAACGTTAATTGTCACAAGTGTATTTAAAACAAAAGTTTTGTTTTTTCCGAAAACCCTTCTCTAGCAACTAATAGTTATATAATAGGTATTTGAAATCTAAAGTGTGCCAATGATCACTTTCCTTACGCCCAAATTAAGGACTATTAGGTGGCTATTTAAGTACTAACATGGGGGTTTTTACTTCGTCGTCCATACGGCGTGCTATTGTATGGATGCCATTCACTTGAATGGTAATGTATGGATCAAATGCCTCTACGCCAAGGTAAGATGAGTGTATGACCGCAAGATGTGAGCAAAGGTCGGGAAGAGTAGCTTTGGTACGGCTATGTATGCATGCTTGCATGTGTATATGGTACGTATTTAATTGTGGGTTTAAATTATTGTCGGGTAGATTGATACGAAAGTATATGTAGGGGTATACATATATGGAAGTATTTACGATTACATTATGCATATTCATTATGGGTTTAAGGGCTGAAATGAAATTTTATGCGGTACACTAACAACGTAAACGTGTAGCTCGACTAGTTACGCTATTTATGAGAGAACGTATGTATGCCACCGTGTCTACCGCTAGAAACAAATTTTTCCTAAGTTTGTGAGGACGTGCGAACGAGCATGCATCATGATAATTACCATTCACATAATTACATTGTTCCTCCCTTATAAAATTCTTACTCGGTTATGTAACTCTTATCCATTATGGCATTGTCTCACCAAGGGGTGCATGTTAATGGTGCGGATGGCACGCACAAGCGAGACCATCACAAAGTCCACCGGAGGCGAGCTCCCCGCCGTCGCCTTGCTCCACGTGCCGCCAACGCCACACGTTCCTTGGAGAGTTTGGGATGCCTACACTCTTGTGGAGAGTGCTCAGTTATGTAGGCTATCCTGATGGAATGGAACCTCGCTACTTCTAGGCGAATGAGCAGTTGGGGGAAGGTCTCTTAGTTACTGTGGAGGCCGTTGTTCGTCCCCGAGGTGACGATTCGAGTGGACAAGTTGGTGTTATGAGTCAATGGCGCAGACTCTGAAGAAGCGACTAGCGGGGCAGCCTTTGGGATCCCGAGAGACATCATGGAGCGTTTTCCTCGTGAGCCGGCAGCCGCTTTGGTTGGAGTCTTTCCAAAGGTAACCCTCCACCGACTCATGGCGGCGAGCAAGAGGAAAATCTTTGGAGATTGGTGCGCGAGAAAGGCAAAACAGTGATAACCCTTCCATGAGCGCCATGTTCGCAATGATGAGAGTGTTGGATGGAGTTGAAGGTAGCCTCAGACGTGTGTCTGGTGCTCTTGGTCATGCCCGCGAGGACCGACGTCAGCTTCAGAGGGAGCACGACGCCGAGATTGAAAGGCTCACTGAAGAGATGACTCGGTTAACTCACCAACGAAATGCAGCTTGGACAAGGGAAAATGTCCTAAGAGCTCGACAGTTTGAGCTAGGACAGCAGTTGGCTAATGCGGAAGAGTACAACGATAATCTACATGAAGAGGTTCATCTTCTGAACAATCAGCTCCACCCTTATGTCCCACCTGGAGCCGCAGAAATGGATCTAGAAGGGTATGAGGAAGGAGAAGAAGAAGTGGATCCTGAAGAAGAAGTAGAACCTGAGGAAGGAGATGATCTTGCGTCTGACCTTGGTAGTGACCATGATGAGGATTAGATCGCTTAGCACTTAGTGGAAGGACTAATGTATCACCTTTATTTATGTAATGGACCTATAGTTTGAAATTGGCATTAGTAAGCAGACTATCATGTAATGTCAATCGCATGTTTGGATGAACATCAATGCAATTCCGTTCCTTGTTGGTGATCACGATTTAACTTTGCATGCGTTATGAGCGCGATAAGTGGTCAAATTGGGGATGCCATGTTGCGAGAATGAATTGTTATGCCTCTGTTTTTATTGTGAATTTGAGAATTTCTCCAGTAATTTCAGTCTAGCATGATTATGATTCATCTGCAATCTCTTGACATCAACCAATAATTGCTTATTGTTGCAACTTCGCAGATGACGCGCACCCGTGCTGGAGCTGGTAGCAGTCACGATGGCAATGGTGATGACTTACCACCACCGCCGCCGCCGTCTGCTCAGGAGTTCTTTGCTCAGTTCTTGGGGAGCCAAAGGACAATGGAAGAAGCTTTGCGCCTTATCGCGCAAAACACCGCTCGTGGCCACCCACAGCAACCAGGGGCCGAGCCAAATCAGCACAGTTCGTTCAAGGAGTTTCTGGACACGAAGCCTCCAATCTTCAAGGTGGCGGAGGAACCACTGCAGGCCGATGAGTGGTTGAATACCATCGAGCAGAAATTTCATCTGCTAAGGGTTACAGAGCACCTGAAAGCAGAATATGCTTCTCATCAATTGCAAGGACCAGCAGGGATCTGGTGGACACACTTCCTGTCGTCTCTGCCTGCTAATGCGAGAGTGACCTGGGATCAATTCAAGCTGGCTTTTAGGGGACACCATATTCCCCCGGGCCTAATGCGCATGAAAGCAGCCGAATTTATGAGGCTTACTCAGGGAACAAAGTCACTCACAGAATATATGCACGCATTCAACAACTTGTCAAGATATGCTCCCGGTTTTGTGGATACTGAAGAGAAAAAGATAGAGAGTTTCAAGCGAGGGTTGGGTACCAAACTGATGAAGACTATGGCAAATTCTCGATGTACCACGTACAACGAGTTTATTAGTGATGCCTTGACCCAAGAAAACCACAACAACATGCATGCAGTTGCTAAGGGTCGCAAAAGGACATATGAGGCCGGTGCATCTGGATCTTTCCCATCAAAAGCTCCTATCACAGCTAGGCCACAATTCCATCCACCTACACCCAAGTTCAGGCCTCCACCACCGAAAGCTCAGAATAACAGGCCACAGAAACCGTTCCGTAAGGCGTTCACTATTGCCTTACCAAAAGGAAATGGCAATCAGGACAGCTCCACCGGATTCAGAAGTAATCAACCATGTTTCAACTGCAACCAACTGGGTCATTGGTCCAAGGAGTGCCCCCACCCCAAGAGGAATGGCAACCCAAATCAGAACAATCAGAGGCAGGTGAATGCCAGGGCACGTCAGGGACAAGTACATTATACCGCTGTGGAGGAAGTGCCCGCCGGAGAAGTTGTCACGGCTGGTATGTTTCTTGTCAACAAGTGTCCTGCTGTTGTTTTATTTGATTCGGGAGCTTCTCATTCATTTATGAGTCAAGCATTTGCATCTAGACATAGTCAAGAAATAATTGAAGTAAACAAAGGGGGTTTTAACATAAGTTCAGCAGGGGGTACTGTTATTACCAAAAAGATAGTCAAAAATGTACTCATCGTGATACAAGGGAGGGAGTACACCACGGATTTGATAATATTGCCCGGATTATCAATAAGTGTAATCTTAGGCATGAATTGGATGAAGGATCATGGTGTTCTTATTGACACTAGCACCCGCACTATTATGTTGAGAGAACCCACGGGAGGGAATGCTTTTCTAGTCCCACTCTCCCACGATTTCAAACCCCAACATTTAGCTCGTATATCCAAACCACCACAATATGTGATATCCCAAAGGTTTGTGAGTTTCCTGGATGTATTTCCAGAGGAATTACCAGTCTACCACCGGATAGAGACGTGGAATTTAAGATTGAATTAGTGCCGTGTCTTGCACCCATATCCGAAAGGCCATATAGAATGCCACCCAATGAGTTAGCGTAACTTAAGGTTCAATTGCAAGATCTATTGGACAAAGGTCTTATCCAACCTAGCTCCTCTCCGTGGGGATGTCCAAATTTTGTTTGTGAAAAAGAAGGATAAGTCACCGAGAATGTGTGTAGATTACAGACCACTCAATGCTATGACCATCAAAAACAAATATCCATTGCCCCGCATCGACATCTTGTTCGATCAGTTAGCGAAGGCAAAGGTATTCTCCAAAATTGATTTGAGATCAGGTTATCATCAGATAAAGATTAGACCGGAGGATATACCTAAAATCGCTTTCTAGGTAGATGCGGCTTATACGAGTATTTGGTTATGTCTTTCGGACTAACAAATGCTCCAAATTTTATTTCATGTACATTGATGAACTCGGTATTCATGCCCGAACTTGACAAGTTCGTGGTAGTGTTTATTGATGATATATTGATTTATTCGTAAAAATGAGTCGGATCATGAAGAGCATCCGAGGATTGTCCTATCCAGGCCGGGAGCATAAGCTATATGCCAAGTTTAGCAAATGTGAATTTTGGATGAGCAAAGTACCTTTCTTAGGTCACATTTTATCAAGAGATGGAATCTCAAGAGACCCATCCAAAGTACAAGAGGTCATGGATTGGAAAGCCCCAACTTCGGTTCATGAAGTTCGGAGTTTTCTAGGGTTAGCGAGGATACTATCGTCGGGTTTATTCTAGATTTTTCAAAGATAGCTAAGCCTATGACCGACTACTTCGTAAAGATGAGAAGTACAAATGGACACCGAGAATGTGAAACAACTTTTCACACCCTCGAACTTTGTTGACTACAAACACTGTGTTAGCACAACCAAACATTGAAAAGCCTTTTGATGTATTTTGTGATGCATCGTGAATAGGTTTGGGATGTGTGCTTATGCAAGAAGGGAGAGTAATTGCATATGCCTCACGGCAATTGAGAAAACATGAAGTCAACTACCCTACACATGATTTGGAACTTGCAGCCGTTGTCCATGCACTAAAGATATGGAGACATTACTTGTTGGGCAATGTATGTCATATCTTTACTGACCACAAAAGTCTCAAGTATATCTTTACCCAGCCAGAGCTGAACATGAGACAACGAAGATGGTTAGAATTGATTAAGGACTACAATTTAGAAGTGCATTACCATCCGGGTAAAGCAAATGTAGTAGCCGATGCACTTAGTCGGAAGTCCCATTGTAACACTGTGGAAGCATTGCTGGAAGATGGATTCAACTTGTTACATCCTGCTGTACTATACAATATCACAATCAGTTGTTCACTTGAGGGCAAAATCATAGAGCTACAGCAGACAGATGTGGGAATAAGTCACATCAAGAGAAAAATGCAAGAGCAAGAAACCAAACCTTTTAGATTGGACGAAAGAGGTGTATTATGGTTTGAGGACCGGTTAGTGGTACCAAAGGACCGTGAGCTAAGAAATCAAATTTTAGAAGAAGCTCACTCATCCAAATTGTCTATCCATCCGGGTAGTAGTAAAATGTATCAAGATTTAAGAACCCGTTTTTGGTGGACTAAGATGAAGAAAGAGATCGCAGCCTATGTTGCTAGGTGTGATAACTGCAGTAGAGTGAAAGCCGTCCATATGAAAACCGCTGGATTACTTCAGCCACTGCCTATTCCAGGATGGAAATGGGAAGAGATCAGTATGGACTTTATTACAGGCCTTCCAACAACACCACAAGGTCACGATTCAATCTGGGTCATTGTTGATCGTCTCACCAAGTCAGCACACTTCATACCCGTGAACACGCGGTATATAGTTGGGAAATACGCTGAAATATATGTTGCCCAGATCGTGAGATTGCATGGAGTACCCAGGACTATAATCTCAGATCGAGGACCACAGTTCATAGCTCGTTTCTGGGAGCACTTACACTAGGCTTTGGGAACCAAGCTAATCGAAGTTCACTTATCATCCGCAAAACTTCGTGATGATGAGAGCGAGTGAACCAAATACTAGAAGATTTACTTAGAGCTTGTGTTATATCTTCAAAAGGTTCATGGGAAAATGGTTACCTTTAGCTGAATTCTCCTATAACAACAAATTATCAAGCGAGTATATCAAAATGGCTCCATTTGAAGCCTTGTATGGCGAAAGTGCAGAACTCCTTTGAACTGGATTGAGCCCGGTGAAAGGAGATACTTTGGTATTGATTTTGTAAATGAAGCGAAGAGCAAGTACGTATCATCCAACACCACATGAAGGCAGCTCAATCAAGACAGAAAAGTTATGCCGACGTAAGAAGAAGACCACTAACTTTTGAAGTGGGTGATTATGTATACTTGAGAGTATCACCCATGAAAGGCGTGAAAAGATTTGGGATGAAAAAGAAGCTTTCACCAAGATATGTAGGGCCATACAAAATTTTGGAACGAAAAGGAAGGTTGCATATAAGTTACAACTTCCACCGAGATGAGTGCAATCTTTGATGTGTTCCATGTTTCTCGGCTAAAGAAATGTCTTGAGTACCGTAAGAAGCTATTGCACCCACCAACGTGCAGCTTCAATCGGATTTGACCTATGAAGAAAAACCAATTCGGGTATTAGAAGAGATGGAGAGAGTGACAAGGAGTAAGATTATCAAGTTCTATAAGGGTGTGTGGAACAATCATAGTGAACAAGATGCTACGTGGGAAAGAGAAGATTATCTACGAGAAGTTTATCCCGCCTTTTTCCAAGAATGGTAGGTCTTGCAAATCTCGGGACGAGATTTTTATAAGGGGGAGGGGCTGTAACACCTCGGGTGTTAGCCTTGCATAACTTGACTTGCATAACATAAGCATGAGCATCAAGCATTCATAAATCATCATTTACAATTGAAACATTCGATCAAAACATATGAAACATTGCTTGTTATCTCGTATTTCTTGGAACATATGCATATGATCATGTGCAAATAAATGCTAGTGTGTAATGTTGGTCACTATAACACTTTAGCTACACTTAGGTTAACAAAAGGAACATTGTTCATGAAGGCCACATTTCATGATCAAGCACTTAAGTGATATTTCATGTGTTGACCTGAATAGCTATATGAGTGACTACTACATGAAATGCTTAAATGACCTTGCAAATTGTTTAAACATGCTTAGGATATCATTAGGAACAACTTTGGTATTTAGTGCTAAGGCTAGTTTGGTCATTTAGCCATGGTTTGTGTATGTATCATGATTTCAAAGTGACATGTTTGACTAAAGTTGAACTAGGTGTTAGGGACCTTGCATGGAGGAATTCACTAAAGCAAAGTTGTAGTGTTTGACATAAGGAACAACTTTGATTTTTGGGTCTTTGACTGATTCTGCTCCTAACATGTGTGAATTTGAGTTTCAAAAATCAGAGAAATCATAATTTCTACACTTAGCAAATTTTTGCTAAGTCGTGAACACTGTCAGCCTGACAAGCCTACTTTGAGCATGATTTTACTCGGTTTAGGTTGCGAATTAGAGTATGCTGCCTTAACAAGAGTTGGAGATGGTACATGGTTCTACAACTTCTATTCAGTACGTTTGCACGAAGGAGCCACCGTTTAGCCGGTAAATCAACGAGAAAACACGCTGTCAGGCTCGGCCATCGCGCGACTGGCGAACTGAATCGCGAATGAACATGGCCGACCGGTTTCAGGCTTTGCACGCCGCGTGTCCCCGGCGGCGGCCGCGCGTCGCCAGCGCCCTGACCGCGCAGGCCACGCCGCGCCTGGGCACGGCCTTAACCCCGCCAGCGTTCGCCCGAGTCGCCCCGCGCTTCATTTCCCATTTTCTGCTCCGTCTTCCTCGCCGCAGCGACAGCCGAGCTCGGCCCGCACCTCCGCCGTCGCCATAGCCGTCACCAGCTCGTCCTCGCTGCTCCTTCGCCACCGCAATAGCACCACCGTCTCCCCAGCACCCCGTAGCTTCTTCCCGTGCCCGCCATTCGCGTTCGGTAAGCGTCAGCGCCGTGCAAAGGCTCACCGGAGCTCCGCCGCGGACTCCGTCGTCGTGGCCGCGCTGCCACAGTCCTCCTCCCTCTCTGTTAGCTAGCGCGCTAGGTTCCCCAGCATTCCTAGATGCTCGTCTGCACTTTAGGTTGGGCCGCCGAGGTCGTCGCCAGTGTAGCGCCGCCGTCCAACTCCGCTGAGCCGCCATGGCCGCCGCCGTCGTCGCTGGTGTCGACGATAGGGCCGGCCAAGTATACCAATCGACGCGCTAGGTCGAGTAGAAGGTCTAGTGATGATGTCACCGCCGGCGAACTCGCCGCCGTCGAGTTTTGGCCGCGTCCGTCAAGCAGCGCCGCTGTGCTCTGTTTTTGTCTCACTGACCAGTGGGTCCCGCGTGTCAGCGACTCAGTATTTCAAATCCAGTTCAGTTTGAATGCAGATTCACATGTGTTTTGTTAATTTTGTATCTTCAGTTTGGTAGCTCCTAAAATGTTCAAATAAATATGATTGTGTTGCTTAGGAAGTGTAGTATTTAGTAAAAATATGTTCTTGGCTTCCACAGTAGAAATTTCTGGAGATTTAAATAGGGATTTCAAAGGTGCTTTTGAATGCATTCAAATTTGTTTATTTTATATCTAGAGTTCCTGTGCTCCAAAAATTATGAAATTTTTGTGGTGAACTAATCTTAGCATGTGTGAACTCTGGTAAAAATTTGAGGACCAGTGCATGGGTAGATTTAAAGTTATAGATTTTTCTTTTATGACTAGTTAATCCTTGCATGAATTTTCATAAATTAAGTATGAGTCCAAAATTCATGAAATTTATTGGAGGTAATCCTAGTACCATATGGATGCTAAGAAAAATATGAAATCTGTTGCTTGACACTTTTCAATAGGATTTTCCATTTATGCTATTTCAAGCCTTGCTTCCTTGTCATTTTTTGTATAGAATGTTCTACTTGGTAAAATGACATGAAATTTTTACAGTAGTCTCTTGATAGCATTAGTAAAGCTCTGTAAATTTTTGAGAATTTATTAAGCACATCTGATATATATTTATTATTTAACCTAGGTATCTAAATAAAATAATAAAGGCAATTTAATAAATAGTTTGGGCTTTACCATTATATCATCTTAACTGTATTTGGTATGCTTAAACTATTGGTAGGTTCTAGGTTGTCAAATTTTGAATGATTACCTGAAGTAGAAGTATTCTTACTTTATGTTGCATGTTAAGTCATTTCCGGACTGATTCTAGAGTGTGAGGATTTGCATGTTGAAACTGATGTGTACTGTAAAATGGTTAATAACAAAGTTGTAGAAAATTTGATAAGCTTTCCAGAAAGTCCAGGATCACTGGATTTGGATTTGTAGAACTCCAGTTATGAGCGAAACAAGTAGCTACTTTGTTTGTGGCATAGTCGATGCATTATAGAAGTAGTTAAGTAATAATCGAGAAGAGATATGCACCTACTCAAACAACGTGATGCACTTGTTAACATATATGCATTCGTAATACTTATACCATACTCATGCATCTAGGATCGGAGGAAGAGATCACGTTGCTGGAATTCGAAGAAGCAGAGGAAGGGAACCCGCAGGAGGATCCGCAAGCCGTAGCTCCCGAAGGCGTGGAGCGTAACCCAAGAGCTTCCGGAGTGCCCTGACCACCGTCCTACTTCCTTTCTGCGAGGCAAGCCCCGGAGCATTATAAGTCTCCTAGTAATTTATAAATGTTTACTTACGTATTTATGATTGATGCATTAGGTTATAAGAGTTGAATGAAACCACTTGATGCATGTACATTCCTTGTCCGAGATATTACACCTTTAACCGGTATAGGTCCAGGATCGAATATATATATGCTTAGCCATGCTTAGACCGGTAGAAGTCGGGTGATGTCCTCACACCGCGAGATATAGGTGGATACCGGCACGGTTGGCTATATCTCGCTATCGTGGAAACGTAACCATGAGGTAAAAGTAAATTGAGACCGGACGGGAGATCGATAGGGAAGCAACAAGGCATGGAGGTCTTGGGTGTGGACTTATCCCCGTCTGTGTCGATTAAGGACCGCATCTGCTTGTTGGCGCTTCGACAAGATTGAACGCATGCCTCTCACTTAGCTGGCCGGATAATTCGCTCCGACCGCGGCCGAGTAATTCAACTCGGTAGGGAATCGTTACATAGCGCCTTCCGGGAACGATCGACCGAGCCCAAGGGCGTGCTTGGCTTTGAGCATCCTGGCATCCGGTGTTCCAGTTAGCGCGGCGTGATACGGACCCATAAAATGTGTACCGAGTTGTACCAAATGTGACCTAAGACTATCGTGGTCGGTAGATCTGGGTTTGTGTTAGGAATAAATTCCCGGTGTTGAAATCGATTCGAATCGCCGTCTCTCCGGATAGTGAGAAACTTGGCTAGTCCCAACATCGTAGCAGCTATATTATGAAACATGGTGGTTCAGATGAATATGGAATTACAATACCTGCTATGGTTACTATTGTATGCTTCTAAATGATATCCCACATGTTTGGCACAGGATAGTTGCTAATCTAGAAATGGATAGTTATAATTAACTTGATAAAGGAATCATAATTTTTCAACGGGTAATTGCCTTTTTCGCAAAATGTTGTCAAGTTACGTCCACTTATACAGCCTTGCATGATCCTTGGAGTCATTTTATTTCTGGTTCATGACGGGTAAGTCTAGCTGAGTACCTTCTCGTACTCAGGGTTTATTTTCCCATTGTTGCAGATGGCACTGTGTATCATGGTTATTGCAAGAGTTGCTTCTATCCCGCTGTGGATGAGGAGTAAGCCTTGGGCAGGCTTCCTTAGTAATTCCTATCTTTGCTTTTGTGGATCGTGATCTGGCATGGCACTGTATCAAACTATGTTGGAAACTTTATCTTTGAACTTATTTGCTTCCGCTTTAATTATCAAACTCGGTTTGTAATAACTTTCTATTCGTACTCTGATGATGAAAAGTATCTGTGAACTTTATGTAATGTGTGGCATGTATGTTGAATCCTGTATGATCTTGGTTGTTGTAAATCGTTTATCGAGACCCGTCGTGGTACTCGACGGACTACCGGGTTTATATGGGTTCAAGTATGACAGTGCGACCGCTTGTGGATTGCCATTATACTTGTATTCTTATAAATTGGTCGGTTCTGCGACACGAGCAGAGAGAGGACGCCGCCGGACCGAGGAGAGAGGCGCCGCCAGAGACCTCCCCGTGCACGCCGCAGCCAGATCCGGCTTCCCCGCGCAGCGACGCCGCTGGATCATGCCTCCCCGCGCCGCGTCGCCACAGGAGGGAGGAGAGAAGGCGTCGTCGTTGTGGAGGAGATGGGCGTCATTGTGGAGGACATGGGTGCTGCTAGCACCCCACTCCGGCCACCGCGCCGTTGTTGTGGAGGAGAGGGGGGAGCTTGCGGCCTCCGCCGCCGACGTGCACGAGCCCTCACCGCCGGGCCACGCAACCAACCGCCGCCTGGGTGCAGGCGCGTGCGGGCCCTCCGCCGGGGTGGGGGCGCACGACCACTGCCACCAGTCCCTGAGCCGCTGGGAGAGAGTGGAGGGAGGGCCAGAGAGAGAGGGAGAGAGAGACGGCGTGTGGTGGAGAGCAAGGGAGGAGATGGCCGCCGCATCTGAGAGGTAGGGAGAGGGAGGAGCTAAGATGAGTGAAAATGAAACCCTAACTATCGGTATATATACAATGAGCGGATATTGGGCCCAGATGGGCTACCTACTAGGCCACTATTTTAGAGGCGGGGACATATAGTGTGTCCGCCTTCGTTAATGGATTAACCGAGGCGGGCTTCATAAAGCGCCTGCCTCAGTTAGTATTGATTAACCGAGGCGGTTATTTTTAGGCGACCGTCTCGGTTAATATATTAACGGAGACGGTTGTGTTAGGTCAACCACCTCGGCTAATCAATATTAACCGAGGCGGGCACTTAACCGTTAAGGCTTAACCGAGGCAGGTGTTGTGCCACCTACTCTACCACCAAATAACGGACTCAGAACTACAAAGCCAAACGCCGCATGAAAATTTTTCTGTAGCAGTGCCTTTTATTAACCGACGCGGTTACAAAATTCAACCTCCTCATAAAATTCCCGACGATTAATGGAGGCGGTCGTTTTATTTACCGAGGCACCAAAAAATGACGGCCTCGCAAAATCGATTTACGAAGGTGGTTGAAAAATACCCACCTCTGAAAAGCGATTTACGGAAGCGGTCGTTTTAAGACAACCACCTCCAAAAATCACTACTACAGCCTTTTCACTGTCTCCACTTTCACTGCCATAGAAATAGAAGCGACGGTGTGATACTTGCACCGTCGGTTGGAATGATAGCAAGGCCTCAACCGACAGTTCAGACTTCTACCACCGAGGGGTTAACGATAGTGCGGCAGTGGTATTAGGGTTGCATTTCATCTGTCGCATGAAAAGTCGGGCCGACTAGGATACGCTTTGCCCGCCGGCCCTAAAGTAGCGTTTGGTCAACCGACGGTAAATTCAGCGTGAGTGAGCCACGTACCCACTGCTGTACATATACTTCAAGCCCGGTGCCCTCTGAAACCACCCCTCTTCTTCATCCATCATCCCCTTCTTTTCCAATCTACAAAGAAAATATCAGACATCCCCATCAAGTTTCCAAGCACCCCGTCATCTAGCGAGGACGAATTGCCTTCCCACCACTCCTCTGAGGAGAACGTCTCCTCCGACGACGGGATGCCTGATTATGATCCTCCGTGGAGCTCCAAGAAGGAGGACCTAGAGGAAGAGGACGAGGAGGACGAGGACGACGCCGATGCCGACGCCGAAGATGACAACTCTGACTCCGATGACTCTGACTTTGACTCTGACTTCGCCTCGCCTCCTCCCAAGCGAGCGAGGCGAGCATGAATATTTAGATTATGTAGTTTATAGTTAGTATAAGTAGTTTTAATAGTTTAGGTTAGTTATTATGGTTCCGGACGAGTACAATCATATACTCGTCCAAATTGTATCTATATGTTAGATATATATAATCAATCAATGAAACAAATTCTATTCGCGTAGATTTGACTCTTCAATGCCACTTTTTTTATATGAAATACAAAGCAAGTTCTTTCCAATACCCCCAAATGTCAGTGCACGGATTTAATCTCTCGACTAATGTTCTTTAATTTTTCTGTATATTTGTGAATAAAAAGGACAAAAACCAAAGTTCAGCTAGGCGCTGGGCGGAATCTAGGCGCTGACCCTCAGCCTAGCGCCTAGGCGGGATTAATCGCGCCTAGGCGTTCCTAGGTATTTTCCTAGGCGTTTTTCAATACATGCTTAAATTTATGAATACATACTTAAGTACTTAAAAGAAAAGAAAAAAATAGAAGATCAATGGTCACGGAACACGGAGAAAAGAGAAGAAAGGCCCATAAAAACGACCCAACCCACCTTATCCACCGTTAAAAACGGCCCAGCGCACCTTATCCACGCCTCCTCCCACACCACCGCCGCCCGCGCCTGCGCCCGCCCGAGTGCCTGCCGCCCGCGCAAGCCCGCGCGAGCGCCCGCCGCCCGCGCACGCGCCCGCCGCCGCCGGCGCAGGCCCGCACGAGCTCCCGCCATCGCTCGTAGCTCCTCCTCCCCCACCGACGACCTCCGCCAGGCGCTCCTCCACCACCACTGCTGCCGCCGACGAGCCGCCACCGCCTAGGGGTCCGCCTACCCCCATAGGCGAGGCGGACACCCTCCGACTAGAGCCTAGTCACGCCTAGTCGCGCCTAGGCGAGCGCCTAGCGGAACTATGACAAAAACTATCATGTACGGTTGCGCACTACTACAGGATTGAATTTGCGCAGCGTTGCACTTTTGGCCTCCGTGGCGGGCACTGAGTTTGCCCGCCACGGTAAATACAACGATTTACCGAGGCGGGCATTTTTTATTTACCGTGACGAACTTTTTTTGCCCGCCGTAGTAAATCAATTATCGCCCGCCATGGTAAATCGATTTACCGCTGCGGGCGCCTAAAGACGTCCCGCCACGGAAAATACCCTATTTACCGTGGCGGGCGTCTTAAGGCGCCCGCCACGATAAATCGATTTACCGCGGTGGACATTGTTTAAGGCCCGCCACGGAAAATCGGAGGCCCAATAGGCCCAAAGTGAGGCCCACAATTTCCGTCGTCATATATATACACGCACTAGGGTTTCACTCGCACTCCCGGCCAGCCCGCGCCTCCTCTCTCATCTCACTCTCTCACGCCGCGACTCCTCCTCCCGACTCCTCTCTCTCTCTCCTCCCCACTCTCTCGTCATGAGGCTCTCATCTCATTCTCCCCTCGCGCCTCCCTCCCCTCTCTCGCGTCCTGTAGGCCGGGCGCGCGTGACAAGATGACGAGAGGTGGCACGCGCCGTGAGTTAGCGGGGCAACGGCCTTAGATCGGGCGATGGCGCGCTTGGGGCAACGGCGGCGCTACCGGGCGATGGCACGTCGAACAACGGCGCGTGCTGGGAGACGGCGCGTCGGACGCGACGGCAGCATGCGGGTCAACGGCGCGGGGCTAGGGTTTCGGATCCGGTGGGCCAGCGGCGCGGAGGACGTCGATCCGAGGTAGGTGAGTTCATCTCCCTCTTCCTCTCCATCTCCCTCTTCCTCTCTCCATCTCCCTCACTCCTCCCTCTTCCTCTCTCCAGATCCGGCGGCGGCGACTTCCTCCTCCACGGATCATGGGACGGCAACAATGAGCCCGTCCTGAGGCGGATCTGGCCGGTGGCGGCGCGTGGTGATCGGATCCGGCCGGTGACGGCGTCCCGAGGCGGATCCGGTCGGTGGCGGCGTGCGGTGGCCGGATCCGGCAGGCGAGGACGGTTCGGTGCGGCGGCCTCCCTCCACCACGGCCACGACGCCGGGACCTCCACCACGGTCCCAAGACGCTGGGGCCCGGCCGGCTGCTCCTCTTCTCCCTCCCCGAGCGGCACGGAACTGCAGGCGTGGGAAGCCCGGATCCGTCGCCGGTGGGCTCGAGAACGGGCTCGACGGCGGGCTCCTGGTTTTTTTTGTTTTTTTAAAATGATTAACCGCAGCGAGCATCCTAACGTGCCCGCTGTGGTAAAAGTATATTTACCACGGCGGGCACGTTACACCGCCCGCCGCGGTAAATCGGTTAACCGCGGCGGGCAAGGCCGCCCGCCGCGGTTAAGCCACGATTTACCGTGGCCTCTAGGCCGCAGCGGACGGCTTTGCCCGCCATGGAAAACCAAAAACATCTGCCTCCAGTAAAGTTTGTGTAGTAGTGGCGGTTGTTTCCAGGAGAATCTAAAAGCAATTTAACTGCTGACAATCGCCGTATAATAGTGTTGGACTAGCGTGGCAATGGTCGGCTTAATACGGACACTGTTTAACTTATCCCGAGCCGTCCGTTCTCGTTGCCGATCAATCTGGACCGTCTGTTTGGCAACAAACCTAGAAGCGCCCTGCCCAATCCCAACTTCCCTCAGGTCCTGTCGGTGCCTTGACGGTGGTTCGACCAAATAAAAAACTCCAACATGAAACCATTAGTTCTCCCCACCCGTTGTTGCTCCATCTTTATTTTCCCCACTCGTTGCTTCATCTTCATTTTGACCCGTCGCCTGTACTTGCCCTGCCTCGAGCACCTTGCATTGTCGTCATGGACAATGCCCCATGAAGGTTAGATGGATTTGGTCACCCCCTGTTTGCATTTGGTTCCAATTGGTTTTGGGTTCGGTATCAGTTTTGTTCATATTAGAAATTCTTACTTCAGAAGAAGCCATTTCAATGCGAGCAACCTTGCATTTTGGCGGCTAGGGGTGGCACCAGGACCCCAGATGATGTTGTTTGCTACTTGGGGACGAAGCATTCACCCAGACTGACTTTTTGATTGTTGAAGCCGCTGTTCGTCACCTTCTCGGACCACAAAATTTGATCAGAATCGTTCAAGACCCTGTTTGTGGAGAGATTTTTGTGCTTTGCAGGACTTGACAGGAAGTATACATACTTTATAGATACAATGTGTCCATGGACGGAGATGCTATCATCTTCGCTACGGTTCACTACCTCTGGCTTTCGGGACTGCATCAACCAATTGAGTACCTTAGCAACTGCCTACCCATCCAACATTAAGTCTTAGAATTGGTGAAACTTTTATGTTAATGAAGTTTATATGTCCTGATGAAACCTCTAGATTAGAATGTATGAGTACTACATAATCGTTGAACTATTACTTCGGTTGAACTGTTAATTGAATCAGTTGGTCTTGATTATGGTCCACGTGTACACCTCTATGTAAGCACAGAGGATCCAAAACATGCCTTCTTCTACAGGCGGATAGTACTCTGAACCGACGCTGACACAACATTTCATCTTGGCGGGAGTGCGAGGGTTTTGAAGGACGTTTTGGTGTCTTGGTGAGAGGCAAAAGCATAAACAAAAGACCTAGGCCGACCTCTTCACTCAGAGTGTGCAACACTTTGATACCCTGACTGCTCCATGGCAGCATCTAGCTCCAACTCCTCCCAGTGGTTGGCACCATCCCAAGGTGTCATCGTGAGAAGAACACCAGCTTCCAGCGGAGGAGGCTACAACGGGAGGGGGCCGCCCATCCCATGCCATATCGAGAACCAACCCTATGCTACCAGCCACCACTTTTGTGTCGCTGCGGCTTGAAGATGCCACGGTGGATTTCATGGAGTGATGGAAACCTAGGATGTCAGTACCACAGATGCTGCAGACCAAATAATGTAACTCGATTTCTTTCTTGTTCATTATGTTTTCGCAATGCAAATGGTGAAATTCCGCTGTACTTATGGTAATTTGGTTTTTTCGTAGCCCGACTTAGATTGCGGGTTCTTTAAGTGGCACGATCCCCCAAATGGAAAATTTCTGAGGACTTTGATTTTAGATTTATGTAACAAGATTGGGAGCTGAAGGTGGAGGCCAATGTTACAACAAATGAAGAACATCTGCTGGAGGAGAAAGAGATTATGCCACAGATTGAAGAAATAACTAGGGTTCCAACGAAGATGATGAAAGATTTCGTACCTACACTGCTGGACGTAGGGCTTAAAATTTGGGTGCTCCTTAACACGAAGAACACCATTGTTGTAACCACCGATTTGGGTGCTCCTTAACACGAAGAACACTACACTGTTGGACGTAGGGCTTAAAATTGAAGCTCGAACCAGGATAGATCGTCGTGTCTCTCTTGTGTTTTTAAGTGCCCGAGACACCGGAGACCTACACATCGACTTCCAATGAACAACCACGATGCTCGCCGTGGTTACGAACCCGCGACAGTGGTGAAAATGGTTATCATCTTTGGTTTGTATTATGATCCAATGGTGAAAATCATTTTCATCAATGGTTTATATTACAAACCGATGGTAAAAATCAATTTTACCAACGGCACTATTCAAACCGGCGGTGAAAATGCTCTTGGTGAAAACGATTTCTTTTGTAGTGATATCATCCCGCATTTTGTTTGTGCATCAATGATGTGTTGATGGATGTGCAACATTCAAGCTAGCTACTTGCATCCGTGCTTGCCCTCTTAAAGAGAAACAATATGCTTTTCTAGGAAGGCTATATATCACTACCGGAAACTAAAATTTCCCTGTCGGTGCAAAACTGATAGGAAAATACAAAAACCAACAGAAAAAATAGAAAAATAATTTTCCTATCGGTATACTGATAGAACAAAGTGACAGAAATATAATTTTTTTGGTCGGTAGATGAATTTTTTGTTGGTAAACCAATTTTCTTATCAGTCATCAGGTCTCAAATTTTCATGGATTGCTTTTTTTTGTAATTTTTCTATGCGTATAGGAAAACCAACAAATAAATATAAGCACCAACAGAAAATTAGCAATTTTCGTGTATCTACTATTTATACTCTGTTGGTACGCAAGGAACACATAAAAAATTATCTTTTGTTCTGTCGGTTTCTTGATTTTTCTATCGGTAATCAGCCACCCACAGGGAAATTAGTATTTTTCTGTCGGTGGAGGTCATACCAACAGGAGAATACATTTTCAACTAGTATATATACATGTATTTTACGTGGAAACACCATATACTGGATAAAAGAAGAGCACTTTTATCGTTGTCAGAGCAGGCAAAAAGGATACCCGATGTAGGCGAACAAAGGACAAGATAACCCGACGAACGAAACTCAGCCTGATATTGTTCTTGGGACGACGACAAGCATGATCAATTAGATTGTAATAAAATAGTAATAAAGCACGATATCTTTTGATATGCCATTATGCCCCCGCCAATGACGGGATCGTTCATTAATATTAACAAGGGGAAATTCTCGTGGCCTGGATGTGTGGTGCGTGACCTGCTGCCTACTCGTTAAACATCCCCGTGAATTAATTTGTTTCTCGATATGGACGCATATTATTATATTTTATTATTTGTCCGGCGTCCATCTCAAAACATCCATGCAAATTCAAAGTGTTTTTGTCTTGTTGATGGCGCGAAAGCAACTTAATGTTCTTTTCTGGTGACTTTTCTTTGTCTGTTTACGATAGTGACGTACGTACGTACCACATTGGCATATTATTGTCGCACCTAGAGCAATCAAGCATGGGACGGAACAAATAGGTGCAGCTCTGCATCTTTTCATTTCGTAAAGCAAAATAGTTGAATTGGAATGAAAAAATGAAGCAATACAAAACCAGATAAATTAAATAGAGTTAAATGCATAAGTGGTCTATCAACTTGCGCCCTAGTTTTACTTAGGTCCATCAACTCTGAAAGTGAGTTTTTGGATCCATAATATTTGTTAGTGGCACATTCATAACCCATACCCCTTTGTTTCATTTTTTTAACCGTGGTTGTCCATCGTGACGTCCAGGTTGAATTTGGCCGGAGTTTTAGCGCCAGAATGGTTCAGGGGTTTTACCACTAAAGGTGAGGCCATAGGCGGAGACGACGCAGGTCTGGATGACGGTGTTCTCCTGTCGCGTAAAGGGCTGCTTCAGCAAGCCCATGCTCTCGATTGCTTTCGTCCAGAGGCGGACGAGGAAGAAGCCGAGAAGGCTAGCGGAGACGTTGAGCGAGGGGATGACGCCGGTGGTGAGATTCAGCTTCATTACCATGACGCTGAACAAGATGGCGAGGATGAACCCCACCACGAAGGCGCGCACCGTCAGCTGCTCCCGCCACGACGGCACGGGCTTGTCCGCGAACTCCTGCTCCACCGAGGCCACCACCACCTCCTCGGCATTGCCGCCCCCGTCGTCGTCGTCGTCCGCGCCCGCAAGCCCGCCGGCGTGGCGTCGCCGCAGCAGGCTGGCGCCTGACTCCAAGGCGTCGGCTCCCGCGTGGGCGGCAGGGTCGCCGGAAGCGCTGGCGGCGGCGGTGCCAGTCGCCATGGTGGTTGTCTAATGGTTCGTGATGGCTCGGTTGATGCTTGGTAATCGGCGTATTTATTGGAAGGCAGTTGGAATCCAGTTGCGTCACGATCAGGCTCCGGGATTCTGGTGGGCACTGGGCTGGCGCTGGTAACATGCAGTTGGCCACTTTGAGTTACGATAATTACTATACTAATTTACGAGATTATGGTAACTCCCTTATAAGTGATTTACTATAGCATTATAGTAAGTATCATCTTGAATTATAGTAACCCATATATCGTAAATGTGTATTGTCATTATCGTAAATTGGTACAAACATTATCGTAAATCAAGGTGGCCATAGAATAAGTTATTCTGTGGTCAGCTGTAGAATAGCCTTTTATATATATATATATATATATATGCATGGATTATTTAATTTTATTTATCGCATTATTATCGGAAGAATGGTATTATGCATGGTTGAGAAACTGAATCTGTTTCGATCGTCGCATTTGCATTTTTTGTTTTCTTATTTTGTCTCCTCATGGATCAGGTATAGAACTATATATGCAATTATTAATTTCGCACTATAATAGGTCATTGCATAGTTCAGCAGGAGGTCAACCCATGTTTTGGTTGTTGTCGACGACACTGGACAGCAGGACTATCTAAACTAGATCATACATTATTGGACTGGAAAATTTTACAAGAAAGAATTGGACAAAACTACCTTAGAGTAACTCCACTAACCAGTATATACTCGCTCCCAATAGTTAGATGTATTTAGAGATGCAAACGGATCAGATACGAACAATAGATATATATTATTGATATTGTATTTGTTTTCTTATTTCTATTCGGATTCAGATTCGAATACGGATATTGTCAACTATGTCGGATAGGATATGATTGTATATCGACGTCATAAATATGCGATTGAGTATTTGGAGATATAGAGATTTAATATTGGATCACTACTACACATATCATTTGTAGGGGCGGCTCATAATCGTTTGTAGGGACGGTTTGGCCAACCGCCCCTATGAAAGCGTGGCTACAAATGGCTGATTTATAGAGGTAATTTGCCAGCCGCCCTTATACAAATCGAATTTGTAGGGGCGGCTCAAGATTTGTAGGGGCAGCTGGATATAGAGCCGCCCCTACAAATCCATTTTCCAGAAATCACGAATCCGGGCCAAAAGAAATAGCAAAAAAAAAAAATCCCAGGAAGCCCCCACCAATCATATTTAGTTTATTTTGTGAAGCAAGTGTGCCAAACCAAAATTTGAAACTGACCAAATTAGTGCAACATGCAAATCATGAGGTGTTTTAGATTGTAGCCAAGCCAATTCCTTTATTCTTTTTTTGGAAATTCTATACCTTGACAATCCTTTCTTATTGATAAATAAAATCAGGAGAGAAATAATTAATTGTGTCTAGATTGCTACCATGCTAAACTTAGTGATAAAATTGGGAGACAAATAATCGGACCGGGTCCACATGTCATTGCATATTTTACTTGAAAACATATATAAAATATGTATCTTGTTGTTTCGTTGACAAAATCATATAGAATATCATGCTCCAAACAATTTTCCAATAGGAGGATACACATACTTTATGAGATATTATTGTTAGTAATCGGTTAAATTATAAACAATGGACTAGTGCTACTATTTCCCCGCTGCTATTGTCATAGCCTCTTCTATATATGTAGCCAGCCAATGCAAGCCAAAGTGTAACCAAGAAAATCCTCGTGTTGGCTGCCCTTATATTTGTCAACAATTATATTTGTTGTTGGCCAGGACCAAAATTTTCTGGGCCTAGCAAAATTTAAGCTAGAACCAACTGTGGCAGAACCTCCTAAATTATAGGGCCCACATGCACCTGTCACTGTCCGACGACCTTTGACATCTATGCATATGTTCCCGATAACTTAAGAAGACTGTCGGGTGTCCTCGGAGAACCCCGAATCATCCACGATTTCCGAGCAGGATCACATTACAGAGTCATTGTAGTATTACAACAGTTTATTCAAATAGATACATCAGAGTAAAATATAGCGGAAGTCTTACAATAACTTAGTTTACAAAACATTTATTTCAAACCTTACAAACTAAGTTCGATTATTAATACAAACCAAAGTAGTGGAGTGGCATTATAATATAATGCAAAACACACAAATATAGCTGCCCCTCGCCTAAGGGCCACACATATACTTATCGTCATCATGATCGAACAACAAATGCGCAAGACGATCCAAAACAGATCTGCTCATGAGCCTCACCGCAACAAGGGTCAATCGAACCACGAGTACAAAAGTACTCAACAAGACTTAACCGAAATAAAATTGAGAAGACTCAGAATGCAAAGCTATGGGATTCAAGGTATGGCTTTAGCAACAATCAAGTTCTTTTTGCAAAAAGCTTTTTAACAAAATTCTTTATATCAACATTTAAAATTCCACAAGATCATATACAAAGTCGACACGATCCGTATTGAGATCATGAAACTTCATATCCAACACTTTCTCAAACCTTAATCAAATTCCGGTTATTAAACTACGATGATGATCGAGAAGTGAGTCTCCATAACCGAGGAGCAACGACGATTCGAACCGATTATAACCCAAATGGGAATTCCAGACCACACGACATATGCAGGTCCCCGACCTACATATATCAACCTACCCTCGGATCCTCTACACAAGAACGGGTCCGCGCCACCCGAGAATACAAGACTCCACCAATCCAAATTACATTGCCACGTGGGTACACGCTATTCCCGCCATCTCTCCACTCCCAAGGTCGCGAGTAGCCATTCTCGTAATAGAATAGCCAAGTTAAGACTTACCGGAGTATGCGGTTAGTACTACAAAGTCTCACCTCACACAGGTCAACAACGGTACGGACCTTAATCGACACAAAGTGGAAGAACCCGCTCACAAGACATTACCGTGTCTTGTGGCTCACACACACCGAGTCCGCCCGGTCTAGATTTATTACTCCACCGATTCATATCTCATGATAACATAAATAGCCAAAGATTCATTTAAAACTTGCAGGTGACAGGTAATCACCCGACTTTCATCGTTCTAAGCATAGCTAAGCATAACTAGGCATATACGATTTTAAGCCGGTAACAAGGTAGTTATGGAAAACATGGTTGGTAATGCACCAATTAGGTTTTCACTTGACTCCTAATCACTTAATGCAATAAAGAAAAGCAAAAGCAAAATAACTTTGTAAAACACAAGGTAGGTTTAAATGCATCCGGGCTTGCACGGGATCCGACACAATTCGATTCGGATAGCTTGCACCGTCTTGGTGACATTTTCGGTCCTAGCACTTGCTTAGTCCTTCCATCTTCGGGATAGATCCACCAAACCCAAACTTCGAGCTCAGCTTCACATCACATCCTTCACGTGGTTCATCTAGCGTATCTAAATGAGATGCAAGATGCATGTATATGAATGTGATGAATGATAACACAAGATGCATCACATAAGCATTCAAGACAAACACAAGATTATGCAAGACATAGACACCAATAGCTATTTAACTAACATCATACAACTAACTACAGAGAGCAAGCACATCAAGCATGACACCAGTTTAACAAGGTCACAAGTATCATAACTTGACCATCAACAAGGGCATAAACCACACTTAGCAACACATGGAGTAAACAACCACAACTAGCATATGTCTATTTCGGGACTGGAAACAATAGCTTCATGTTTGGATCATAACTAGAGTTCTACAAATCCAAAAGCCATGCAACAAGACATTCTGGAAAGCTTATAAAATCTTCTACAATTCATCTTTAATCATCTTAGCTTGATTCTCAAATTAACTAAGCCAAATATATCCATTTAAAGAAACTGGTCCAGAATTGACAGAGAACAACCATTTCTGGAACCCAACTTTAAACAGGCATAACTCACAAACTACTTAGCCAAATGACACCAAATTTTAACAGTAGATAGATACATGAATTATCTACAACTTTGTTATTAACAAGTTTCTCGAAAACATCATTATCATGAGGTAATCCAAACAGTCCCAAAAACTGTCCCGAAAACGCGACAATTGCAAGAAAATAATTATTAACTTATGTTGCAAACACATAATTGGGCAAAACCAACTTTACCAACATTTCACACATGACTAAAGAACACTAGAAAGCATGGTGCTCACTTATAAATAAATTTTCTTAAAGCATTTCTTAATTTATTTAGACATCAAGGTGTATTTATGAACATATACCAAAAATGCACCATAACTTCTACAAAAATTACAGTGGATCACATATCATCTCAATAGTCTACTATACAAATTTCATACCATTTGCATAAGTATAGCTGCCTCTATGAAAAAGACAATTTGCTATTGCAAGAAATCATGTGAGAGCGAGATAAACCAAAACTCACTCATACTTCATCCAATACTCATGAAATTTTACCACACATCAACTATCACATGAGTAGCATGCCACAAAAATTTCACTTCATTTGGAGCCCTAGATATGCAGTTATGAAAATAACAAATTCAACTAGCATTAAAACCCTACTGCACAAATCTATTTTTGCAGCTAAAACTTTAAACTAAAACATGTCATACTATAGATCTACTGCATAGACAATTTCACAAGGATTCCAAAAGTCCTCATTTGCTATGTTACGAATTTCCTATGAATTACTATGAATTTTCAAAGTTCCAAATGATTTCAAAGCAAACAGGTCCAAACGGCACTATTCACATGAGTCTACGGTTCACGTAAAAGCCCTCACAAATCTCGAATTTGAAGACGAAGTCCCTGGTCGCGATTTTCGAAATGAGAGGACGCCGGAGAGACGCGATTTTCCGGCCGGTGATGCTCGTGGCGGCAATTGAAGGGGTGGTAGAGCGACGGGGTGGCGAGGCGAGCTCGAGGATGACCGCAGCTCGGCCGGAGGTGGCCCGTGATGACTGCCACCACACGAGCCCGCTGACGGCGGTGGAGCAAAGACGGCAAGCGGCGAGAGCCTCGGCGGAGCGAGCTCAAGTGGAGTTGCGGAGGTGCAGACAGGTCCGAGGAGGCTGGAGGCAGAGGTTACTAGGCACAAGGAGGCGCGGAAGCTAGTGACAACCGTGGAAGCTAGCACGGCGGCCATGGCCATGGCGGAGGCGTCGAAAAAAGCAGAGAAAGGAGAAAGAGCGATGGCGATGGCGTCCCGCCTTTAAAACACGGTCAAGGCACACGGAAATGGCGCCCAGCAGCTTCTCCATGCCAGTAGCGACGCCAAACTGACCACCTGACGCGTCTGGAAGCCGAAGAAGCTCGCCGTCGGTGAGGTGTCGCTTCATGATTCTTGTTCACCGAAATTACAGAACTGCCACTGGTTTTTGAAACCCAAATTACTCCCAAATTTGTATAACAACTCAAAAATCTCCAAAATAAAAAGTTGTTCAAAATTAAAAGTTCTACAACTTTGCTTTTGTAACCATACCCAAATTCGGCCTACATTTTGAAATGCAAGTTTAAATTAAAAAAGGGACATTTAAAGAATTACGCCTTTTCAAATTACTTCAAATTTTATAAAACAACTTTGAAAACTCCAAAACAAACTTTGTACAACTCGACAAGCTCTACACTTTTGCTTTAAGGCCCAACCCCAAAATGTGCTTTGATTTTGAAATGGGTTTTTTGAGCCAAACTTATTATCGAAATTCGGGTTTTCGAAATTCAAATCAATACACGATTTGAACTTGATTCAAACAATACAATTCAACACATACAACATAAAACAAGGTTCACACCAAGCATTGCAACCAAGATTATAAAACTTTTATTAAGGAAGAATTTGACTTGTTTAAAAGATTCACAAAGTTTCCTAATCATTATTATTAACATTATTTCGGTATATATAAAACACTTTATAAACAACATTTACATGCTATAAATTAAACATGAAATGCATTAATAACTTGATGCTTGATGATTATGCATAATGATGACATGATCACTTTCTTAATTACTTTTTAACATCCGGGATGTTACAATCCTTCCCCTTAAAGAAATCTCGTCCCAGATTTAAAGAGTCTGGCGTTGGGTTGAGTAGTGGAAAAGGAAATGTGTCAAACACATTAACTTTCAAGTTGTTCAGAAAACAAGGGTGGGTTTTGAGATTACACGAGATCAAAAGACAGTTGTAAGGGACAAAGGATTTAGTAATTTCAATGGAATGATGGAACACGAATTCCAAATGAAAGTCCCAAGATGAGTGAATCACATTAATTGTGGAGCTATAATGGATCATGACCGTAGACCTCGATACCAGCGAGCGCCCAGCAGTATTTCCTTATGGCTGCAGTCCACAGGAGACCCCAGGTTTCGACGCGGCACCGTAAATCACGGATCATGGCACCACCATAGGTCACAACTAAAGTAACTCACAAGTAACACTTGTTAAGCTAGCAAGATCAAGGAACTAACATGTGTTGTATTAGGAGAAACCAAGACATAACACATGCATAGGTTGAAGAATTCAAGGATTAGTCCCAAGTTTCAACATTGAGTAGATGGGGAAAAATTAAAGTGCATCAAAAATTCCAAATGATGTAGAACTTATGAGCAAAAATAAGCAAGGAGTGGTTTACTAGCAAAGCTTGGTACATGACCAATTTTATTGGGACAAAAATAGCTATAACAAGTAATAGCCATTCTCTAAATGGAAGGAGGAAGTTTTAAACATCATTATATTTCAACTTCATATAAATGATTATAACTGAAATAAGTGCAGTGTTTCATTAATGACATGATGCATGAATCGTCCTTACGAAACTTTAAACATCAAATCTCCTAAGGTACATAAACAACAGTTCTAATTATATAGGGCATAATAAGATTACTACTCCACCACACAAAGCCTTTTTAATCAAATAAGGAATGGGAGGAATGAATCAGATAAGCCGGAAGCAATTTGGACCAAATTAACAAGTTAAATAGATTTGTCCCAAATCATTTTGAAGTTTTTGTAAATCAATACAACAAAGACTTTGTAACGATCGCTCTGATACCATTCTGTGGCAGAACCTCCTAAATTATAGGGCCCACATGCACCTGTCACTGTCCGACGACCTTTGACATCTATGCATATGTTCCCGATAACTTAAGAAGACTGTCGGGTGTCCTCGGAGAACCCCGAATCATCCACGATTTCCGAGCAGGATCACATTACAGAGTCATTGTAGTATTACAACAGTTTATTCAAATAGATACATCAGAGTAAAATATAGCGGAAGTCTTACAATAACTTAGTTTACAAAACATTTATTTCAAACCTTACAAACTAAGTTCGATTATTAATACAAACCAAAGTAGTGGAGTGGCATTATAATATAATGCAAAACACACAAATATAGCTGCCCTGCCCAAGGGCCACACATATACTTATCGTCATCGCACTGAACAACAGTCATGCAGCACGATCCAAAACAGATCTGCTCATGAGCCTCACCTGCAACAAGGGTCAACGAACCCTGAGTACAAAAGTACTCAACAAGACTTAACCGAAATAAAATTGAGAAGACTCAGGAATGCAGGCTATGGGATTCAAGGTATGGCTTTAGCAACAATCAAGTTCTTTTGCGTAAAAGCTTTTTAACAAAATTCTTTATATCAACATTTAAAATTCCACAAGATCATATACAAAGCTGACACGATCCGTATTGAGATCATGAAACTTCATATCCAACACTTTCTCAAACCTTAATCAAATTCCAGTTATTAAACTACGATGATGATCAGAGAAGTGAGTCTCCATAACCGAGGAGCAACGACGATTCGAACCGATTATAACCCAGCTGGGAATTCCAGACCACACGACATATGCAGGTCCCTGACCTACATATATCAACCTACCCTCGGATCCTCTACACAAGAACGGGTCCGCGCCACCCGAGAATACAGTACTCCACCAATCCAGCCCATTGCCACGTGGGTACACGCTATTCCCGCCATCTCTCCACTCCCAGTGCGCGAGTAGCCATTCTCGTAATAGAATAGCCAAGTTAAGGCTTACCGGAGTATGCGGTTAGTACTACAAAGTCTCACCTCACACAGGTCAACAACGGTACGGACCTTAATCGACACAGGCGGAAAGAACCCGCTCACAAGACATTACCAGGTCTTGTGGCTCACACACACCGAGTCCGCCCGGTCTAGATTTATTACTCCACCGATTCATATCTCATGATAACATAAATAGCCAAAGATACATTTAAAACTTGCAGGTGACAGGTAATCACCCGACTTTCATCGTTCTAAGCATAGCTAAGCATAACTAGGCATATACGATTTTAAACTGGTAACAAGGTAGTTATGGAAAACATGGTTGGTAATGCACCAATTAGGTTTTCACTTGACTCCTAATCACTTAATGCAATAAAGAAAAGCAAAAGCAAAATAACTTTGTAAAACACAAGGTAGGTTTAAATGCATCCGGGGCTTGCCTGGGATCCGACACAATTCAGTTCAGATAGCTTGCACCGTCTTGGTGACATTTTCGGTCCTAGCACTTGCTTAGTCCTTCCATCTTCGGGATAGATCCACCAAACCCAAACTTCGAGCTCAGCTTCACATCACATCCTTCACGTGGTTCATCTAGCGTATCTAAATGAGATGCAAGATGCATGTATATGAATGTGATGAATGATAACACAAGATGCATCACATAAGCATTCAAGACAAACACAAGATTATGCAAGACATAGACACCAATAGCTATTTAACTAACATCATACAACTAACTACAGAGAGCAAGCACATCAAGCATGACACCAGTTTAACAAGGTCACAAGTATCATAACTTGACCATCAACAAGGGCATAAACCACACTTAGCAACACATGGAGTAAACAACCACAACTAGCATATGTCTATTTCGGGACTGGAAACAATAGCTTCATGTTTGGATCATAACTAGAGTTCTACAAATCCAAAAGCCATGCAACAAGACATTCTGGAAAGCTTATAAAATCTTCTACAATTCATCTTTAATCATCTTAGCTTGATTCTCAAATTAACTAAGCCAAATATATCCATTTAAAGAAACTGGTCCAGAATTGACAGAGAACAACCATTTCTGGAACCCAACTTTAAACAGGCATAACTCACAAACTACTTAGCCAAATGACACCAAATTTTAACAGTAGATAGATACATGAATTATCTACAACTTTGTTATTAACAAGTTTCTCGAAAAACATCATTATCATGAGGTAATCCAAACAGTCCCAAAAACTGTCCCGAAACGACAATTGCAAGAAAATAATTATTAACTTATGTTGCAAACACATAATTGGGCAAAACCAACTTTACCAACATTTCACACATGACTAAAGAACACTAGAAAGCATGGTGCTCACCTCTAAATAAATTTTCTTAAAGCATTTCTTAATTTATTTAGACATCAAGGTGTATTTATGAACATATACCAAAAATGCACCATAACTTCTACAAAAATTACAGTGGATCACATATCATCTCAATAGTCTACTATACAAATTTCATACCATTTGCATAAGTATAGCTGCCTCTATGAAAAAGACAATTTGCTATTGCAAGAAATCATGTGAGAGCGAGATAAACCAAAAACTCACTCATACTTCATCCAATACTCATGAAATTTTTACCATACATCAACTATCACATGAGTAGCATGCCACAAAAATTTCACTTCATTTGGAGCCCTAGATATGCAGTTATGAAAAATAACAAATTCAACTAGCATTAAAACCCTACTGCACAAATCTATTTTTGCAGCTAAAACTTTAAACTAAAACATGTCATACTATAGATCTACTGCATAGACAATTTCACAAGGATTTCAAAAAGTCCTCATTTGCTATGTTACGAATTTCCTATGAATTACTATGAATTTTCAAAGTTCCAGCCGATTTCAAAGCAAACAGGTCCAAACGGCACTATTCACATGAGTCTACGGTTCACAGAAAAGCCCCTCACAAATCTCGAATTTGAAGACGAAGTCCCTGGTCGCGATTTTCAGAACAGAGGACGCCGGAGAGACGCGATTTCCGGCCGGCTGATGCTCGTAGGCGGCAATTGAAGGGGTGGTAGAGCGACGGGGTGGCGAGGCGAGCTCGAGGATGACCGCAGCTCGGCCGGAGGTGGCCCGTGATGACCTGGCCACGCGAGCCCGCGGCTCGGCGGCGGAGCAGCACGGCGGCAGGGAGCCTCGACGGCGAAGCGAGCTCGAAGTGGAGTTGCGGAGGTACAGCCGGGTCCGAGGAGGCTGGAGGCAGAGGTTACTAGGCACAAGGAGGCGCGGAAGCTAGTGACAACCGTGGAAGCTAGCACGGCGGCCATGGCAGGAGCGTCGGGAAAAGCAGAGAAAGGAGAAAGAGCGATGGCGATGGCGTCCCGGCCTTTAAAACACGGTCAAGGCACACGGAAATGGCGCCCAGCAGCTTCTCCATGCCAGCGCGACGCCGAAACTGACCACGAACGCGTCTGGAAGCCAGAAGAAGCTCGCCGTCGGTGAGGTGTCGCCCGCGGTTACTGTTCACCGAAATTACAGAACTGCCACTGGTTTTTGAAACCCAAATTACTCCCAAATTTGTATAACAACTCAAAATCTCCAAAATAAAAGTTGTTCAAAATTAAAAGTTCTACAACTTTGCTTTTGTAACCATACCCAAATTCGGCCTACATTTTGAAATGCAAGTTTAAATTAAAAAAGGACATTTAAAGAATTACGCCTTTTCAAATTACTTCAAATTTTATAAAACAACTTTGAAAACTCCAAAACAAACTTTGTACAACTCGACAAGCTCTACACTTTTGCTTTAAGGCCCAACCCCAAAATGTGCTTTGATTTTGAAATGGGTTTTTCGAGCCAAACTTATTCTTGAAATTGGGGTTTCGGAAATTCAAATCAATACACGATTTGAACTTGATTCAAACAATACAATTCAACACATACAACATAAAACAAGGTTCACACCAAGCATTGCAACCAAGATTATAAAACTTTTATTAAGGAAGAATTTGACTTGTTTAAAAGATTCACAAAGTTTCCTAATCATTATTATTAACATTATTTCGGTAATATATAAAACACTTTATAAACAACATTTACATGCTATAAATTAAACATGAAATGCATTAATAACTTGATGCTTGATGATTATGCATAATGATGACATGATCACTTTCTTAATTACTTTTTAACATCTGGGATGTTACACCAACTGCTAACAAATTTTGGTGGACATGTCAAATTTGTTAATAAGGATTTATTTATTGGGCACCCATCCCAACACACTGATTACTTGAGCAATGAATATCCTTTATTTGTTTGTTAGTTTTCATCTGAAAAAATAAAAGAGCGTGCAGCCTGAGCTGGCCTGAAAAAGGCAGGCCTAACTCTAGCTACCCACGGGCGTTGACGGCCGGCACAAATATCAGGCCGAAACGAGCCGGAAAATAAAATAAAAAAATACTCAGATATGTATCCTCAAAGACGTGTGACGTAGTCAATTAAGGACGACAAACATGCCAATGCAACTTGAAAAGCTTGCATTGTTAGCCGCCCAGGAGGAATCAAACCGTTCTACTAGCTTGTTCCATCAAAATGCACATATATATATATATATACTGCATGGAGAGATGCAGAGATCATTCTTTCGAAACTCTTTCGCTTTTGCAAGCTAGCTAGCCAGAATAGCAGAGAGCTGGGCTGTGCGCTGATTTGTGTGGTACCCACTTTGGTGCAGTCCACGTGGCGCGCCGAGCGAATGCCGACAGTCGCTTTCCTAGCTAATTGCTTCACTGTCGCTGCTGGGGACAGACACAGGGGTGTGTGTGTGTGCACGTCCCGGCCCGTCTTAAAATAGGAGTACATGAAAATGAACTACGCGTAGGCGTATAATAATACTCTAAACACCCAGAGAGTACCCTCCAGAACTATGTATGTTTCTCTGTGAAGAACAAAATAATGTCCTGCTAAATGTGCAAAGCTTCTATATCATGATTAGGAGAGATCATTCCATCAGAAGTACCCTCAGAAGTACGACTATAGCGCAAATTGAAGGAGTTGTCACGTCGAGATTAAACAGGACGTTATCATGATTAGGAGAGATCATTCCATCAGTTAGTACGACGCAAGCAGAATCACAACGCTGCAAACAGTACCCGAACAATGACACCTAGCTCGCCTCCATCCAATAGATTTGTTGGACGGACGACGGATTAGCTAGCTAGCTAGGTGTTGCCAGCTTGCTTGCTTCAGGTGGCCCAATCCGGGCCTGCACACCTGGCTTGACAAAATTTCCATATGCATGCTCCGCACTTCTTCTCCACTTGAAGTGAAGTGTGACCCACCCAACCTCTCAAGTCTCAAAGACCACTGCTGCTGCTAAGATCGCCCAAAGCAGCAAACCGTCTTCTAGAATGGCCCCTTTGATAATTTGAGAAATTTCGATGTTTGACATAGGCGCGTCTAATAACTTTTAACGCCCAATTTGTATGTCTTTGAAAACTTAAATTCTTTTGATTCAAGGGGATTTGCTCTCTTTAATTTCTTTTCTTTTTCTGTTTTCACTGATCTCTACTCTTTTCCTAGTCCACCTAAAATGACCGAGCTATCCTACTTGCCTAGAAGAACAGACCTGGAGGGCTCCATGAGAAAGGACAAACCCTCTCCTCAGAACGCAAGCAGGTTGCTGCTGAGATAAAAGCATGCAAAGGGCCGCCTAGGATGGCGTCGGGCGTCAGAGAGTCGGCCTTGGGCAGCGCGTCGATGGCGGCCGGGCATGCATTGGGCGCAGGGCGGCGGCAAGGCCATGCATGACCTCGCTCGGCGAAGATTGTGCATGCCGCCAGCCACGTTCTACTACCTCCACGGTTCCACCTGCACTACCACTCTACCACCAGCCGAACACCATCGTACGAGCGGTGGGCAGCATCTGACGCACACATGCATGACCGCGGGCGGCCGGCGATGTGACGACTGCGGCGAGGTCGTGAGTCGTGTCCCAGCAAGGCACGCGTGGCCGGGGTGGCGTATAGTGTCGTCGCCATGTCGTGGTAGCACGCAGCTTGCTGGTCCAAAATTAATGTTTACTGATATGGATAGGAGCAAATATATGTTTGTCAATGACTACTAGTATTGATACTATCTTTTATCTCACCCTCAATATATACTCAACAATACCGGCACTACTAGAGAATAGACTTTAGAATGATATCCTAATTTGGCATTAGTCTCGGCATTTTTTTGCCCCCAGGACTAAAGGTTCCTTTACTCCCGGTTGGAACCACCAGCCGGGACTAAAAGTCCTCCAACCTTTAGTCCCGGTTGGTAATACCAACCGGGACTAAAGGTAGACCCTTTAGTCCCGGTTAGTAACACCAACCCGGACTAAAGGACCCTTTAGTCCCGGTTGGTAACATCAACCGGGACTAAAGGTCCCCCGATGGGTTAGTTCAAAAGGAAAGCATCACATCCATTGTTAGATGTGTTGTGTAGGTGGGGTGGTAAGCTCGCGCGAGGCAGTGCATGAGGTCTTGGGTTCGAATCTCATAAGGCGCAGCGGTGGGAGGCATTATTTTTTTTAAGCTGGAAGGATCTTTAGTCCTGATTGTGGCAAACCGGGACTAAAGAACACCACCTTTAGTCTCGAAACGCTAGTCCGGGACTAAAACCAGTTCCCAACCGGGACTGCTTCTTTGTTTCGTCGCTCAGATGTTTGGAGAGTACTTGTAGTACTAAATCCGTCGTATTCAATTCCTGGTACTGTGCCCGCCTGCTTACTCCCGGCACCAGCGGGTGTTCACCACTATAATAAAATTTATTCTAGAAGACAGCTTCTCTGATTAACGGAGACGGACACATCTAAGGACTGTCTCTATAAATGATCAAACGGCCTCTAGACAAAAACTCGTCTCTGTTAATCATTTTTAGAAGCGGGCATCCTAAAGTGTCCGCCTCCATTAGTAGTCGATTAACAGAGGTAGTCACCTTAAGGTGTCTGTCTTTGAAAATTGCTATTCACAGAGGTGGACACTTTAAGGTTCGTCTCAAGAAATATATTAACAAAGATGGACACCTTAGGTGGTCCGCTTTTAAAAATAGCTATATCTAAAAATAATACATAACTTTTCATATGAGGTTGGATGAAGAGAAAAATTTATATCAAAATTGTATCCGATCCCTCGACGTGATCTACAACTTCATACTTGACAAGTTTTTTATTTAAAACTATTTAGAGTCTCAAAATATTGTTTGAGTTCTCATATTTTGGAACAAAATTAATTTCAAACAACCTTGGATGTTACCGTGATAAATACGGAAATTGTAGTTCTCAATACAATCTATAAATTTGCAGTTTTAAATCTTTTTATTTGAAGTTATTTAGAGTCCTAAATATGTGTTTTAACTTCTTAGATTTTGAAATTCAAAATTTAAAATTTCCAAACCACCTTTAATTTCAAGCATAGTGTATATTGAACTATAAAAAGTCGCAGTTACTACAAAAGTTATAGAGACCGATCCAATTTACAAGTTTGTTGTTGATAAGTTTTTTATTTAAATTTGTTTAGAGTATCAAATATTTATTTAAGGTTGTTCAGAGATTCAAATATTTGAAGTTTTCTTACAATCTCGGATGGAGACACACACTTTATCAAACTTGTAGAGCTCAACGAGACCTAAAACTTTGTACTAAAAACTTTTTTCATTTGAAATCATTTAGGGACGGAAATGTTTAATACAAAATTATGAAATATTGATAAAAAAGATACTCTACCTATCTATATGTACTCACAAATGAGTGTGTAGTTTAGTGGTAGAGAAGCCTAATGTGTGTTAAAGGCCCTATACTTGAACCCTCAAAGACAAAAGAAAAAAATGGTTTTTTGTTTTTTCTTGAAGCCATTAAGAGAGATGGCATATTAGTAGTGACCATTTACTAGAGACATCTGCATGCGCTACCCGACTCTGAAAATGGATTTTGATCACCTGCGAAAATCCTTTCTCTAGTAGTGGTTGACGAGTTCGCTAGTAGGACGCTACTACAAATAACAGAGGTTGGTAGAAATTGTACGCGTCTCTAAAAGTAGCTAACAATTTTTAGAGACGGACAGTTTATGTACAGAGATGGCCAAGAAATCGGATGCCTCCTGATACTAAAAAGATGAACCTATTAAGAGGCTTGCTTCTGTTAATGAGGCATCCATTCAAAACCCTACAAATAAAAAAGAAGACTCCAACTTCGCCTCTCCAACTCGACCATCGTTTTCTCTCGGTGTCTGCCACAATGTCAGTTTTTTGGCTTTTTTAATTTCTTAATCAATTCCAAAAGGCGAGCGTTATAACGCACTCCCCTCTATTAATCTAGCTTCACATGTGGTCATTGTATCCACCTCTGAAAATCACAATTAACAGTGACCTTTCATTAGAGTCTGCCACTTTGTCCGCCTCTATTAATGTTAAATGTTGTTGGCTATACATACATTTACAGCCCACCTAAAATCCACTTTCTACACTCTTCCTTAGCAAAATGCCCACCTGTAGTCCTTCACTATACTCAAAGGATGAGTATCGGATTTTTCAGATGATTTGACATCCGGTCACTGTTACATGCATTCAGAGGTTCCATCCGCATGCATATGCAAGACAGGTCCATGCAAACAAAAATATATGTAAATTAACGAGCAAACACATGGAAGATGAGTCAGCTACGTAGCCGCCGTCCCAACTTGTACCTGTTTTTTTTTTTTTTTGATAAAAAACTTGTACCTGCTTGATTCAACTAATGTCGTTATCATGTGCCAGTATAGCAGGACTGTTTCTTGTACAGTAGTATAGGGTATAATATTGGTATGTTGGCTATAATACGGACCGGCCTTTTATGGCCCAAAAGCGTGACGGGTAACATTGACGTTCACCAACAATCATCAGCTACGCTGATGCAAAACGCGACAGGGTACGCGCATATCTATATAGGAGATCTATGCCCGTGCGTTACACGGGTTAACGAATTTGTATGGTGTGTACAACGATGCACGTGTTTTATGGTTTAAATAAATATATTGACACATTTTTATCCATGTCTATGATGCACATGGCTCGTGGTTTCGACGAACATATTAAGAAATATACAAATTTGATTACATAAAAGCATATTTTTTTATCTTTATGACCTATATCGTGTAGATTTGGTTTATAGAAACCTAATAAACTTGGTTTTGATTTTAAATTATTATTTGTGTGTTTTATTATTTTACATTTTCAAAAATTAATGAAAATCTAATTAATACTTGTGCATTTGGACCCTAAACTATTTCTAAATTCTCCATGTTTTTCTTCTTCTATGTGGACGTGGTAGACTAATGTGCCACGTTGTTACCTACAGGCATCAAGCGAATCACCATGCAACGGACTCGTATGTTAAGTGCGACCAGGAGGTCTCACTACTACAAAAAAGTATTTTTAGGGGCGGCTGGTAACCCTTTGTAGGGGCGGTTTGGCCAGCCGCCCCTACCGAACCGTCTCTACAAATCATGCATTTGTAGGGGCGGTTTCCAGGCCGTCCCTACAAATCGATTTGTAGGGGCGGTCGGTGATTGAGCCGCCCCTACAAATCGATTTGTAGGGGCGGCTGGTATTACGAACCGCCCCTATAAATCGATTTGTAGGGGCGGCTGTAGTGCCAGTCACCTCTATAATACCTGTTTGTATTCCCGCAAAAAAAATCCAAATTTACAATTCAAATTCGACCAGAATTGTTTGTTTCCGCGTATTCCATTCAGCGTTCGCGTTGCCGAACGCCCCGCGACCAACGTTCCGAACCGCGTTCGCATTGCCGAACGCCCCGCGACCAACGTTCCGTACCGCGTTCACGTTGCCGAACGCCCCGCGACCAACGTTTCGAATGCGACTACAAGCACAATAGTATTATATAAACTACAATTACAAGTCCAATTCGTAAGGATATATACAATCCATCATTTAATATACAAATTACATAAACATTGTTATCAACGTCCTAGAGCTAACCTTTCAGTCTCACGAAGGTGTTGGTACTGAGGATTTCTACCTAAGTCAGACTCTCGATCATGGTAGGCGCCTTTGACGTGTACAATCTAGTCCAATATAAAGTTGCAAAGGTCGCCGACGAGCTCTAAGAGTTGGTCATCCTTGTATGGGTCTTTTTTCATTCCTTTCTCTTCTCTCCACTACAAGAGAACAAGTTTCGATTTAGTATTTCATACCATGTACGAAGTTTTTATACTACTGATGAAGAGGTTCAAACTTACCCTTAAAGGGTGTCTCCTGTAGGCACTGGTGTTACTCATCATAGAACATATATAGTATCCACAATGTACACTCCCAGGCCTCTGCTTGGGGCACTGTGTGTTTTGCATATGAAAATGTTAGGTAATGCTTTTGACAGCCATATAATGGAGTACTGAAGAAGTAAGTTACACTTACCGCACAGTGTTTTTATAGCCAGCTTTTCCTTCCTCGCTGGATCATGCCTTCCGTGATGATGAGTGACATAGAACCTAAATGCCCTGTTCGAATTATTTTAGTAAATACAACTTGTTAGTATCCATAAGTGAACGTTACAAGTATGTATACAAACATATAAGCTAATGAGGATTGTCGATATGTATATGTCTTGAGAATCGATATGAAGTCTTTGTATGTCGCTGGGTCCTTATCTATTGAATCAAAGACCCATGCCATGCTCCTCCCGACATCGACGGCTATACAAATCTAGTGGTTGCTGCATGGATTTAATCATAGAACTAGATAAACTCTTTTGCATCGAATAAAATATATCAAACAAAGCTTTAAGTATATAGTTGAACTTACTCGAAGTTGTATGGTAGCCATATAGTAGAGTGTTGTTGTAGATTTTTGAAAGCCAGAGCAATGTATGTCGCAACCTTAAGGGACTCTTCCTTTAGTTTCGCCGTACGGATGCGCTCCTTCTCCCGAAGAGTCTTTGCAGTAGCTAGCTCTTTGGCATCCAGTGTCCACTGTTTAGGGTAATTAAATTTTGGTTAGGCTATAGCTTGAGGGTCTACATACCCGGCTTTTAGACTTGGCATTTGTTTGACAATGTGCACTTGCATTCTATAAATCACGGCGTTGGTTAGTTACAACAAAATTCAAAGATTACATTTATATCATATCGGGGGAACAAGGACTTACACGCACCACGTGCGAATTAGATTCATCCCCATTTCTCCCAGGTGAAAGCATGTGTGCATGTCATTGAAGTCAAAGACAATTTTTCCGGCTGGGCTTCCAAATGTGTCGGTGGGGAAGCATGCTTGTACGAGATCTATGCTCGTTGGGAGAACACACAAGTACCAATCATGGAACCTTCTCATTCCAGGTGGTAGGCGTTGGATGTCCCGGTTTGGTATAAAGGGCTTGCCTCTTTCATATGTTTTCGGACAATCCTTTGACCATTTGATGTCATTAACATTTGGATACTGCTTTGTAATTTGGTGGAGTTTGCTAGTTACGGCCTCCTCAGAACCCCATGATGGGACTTGTTTAACTTGGTTCTTAGGCTTAAACTGGTCATGTGAATACCACTTGGACACTGATAAGACGTCTTTCACCGAAACATAAACTGGCCTTATGTTGATTGGAATCTTCTTTCGAAGTTCCCATTCAGGCACGTCCTTGTCTTCTTGTGCATCACCTTCTTCAGGAGGCACTCGTTGTTCATGTATCGGTTGTGCTTGTTGAGAAGACTGTGGCATCTCATCATGCACTTGCTTGGTACGAGCTGGAGAAGGTTGTGGCATCTCATCAGGCACATGCTCGCTAGGAGGCGGGGAAGAATGTGGCATCTCAGATACGTGGTGGTCACGAGACGGTGAAAATATCTCCCCAACCTCAACAACTCGCTCCAAATTTGGGAGAGAGGGAGGCGGCGAAGAAGCAGTCAATATAATGTCCTGTTTGTGCCAGAGGATGAACTGCCCAATAACGTCTCCGAGTAACACCAGCCCCTCGGGAGTTGCGTAGTCTATCCTCCACTGCATGAACTCGGGCTTCACGGTATGCACCTCGACCCTAGTGTAGTCCGGTGGTATCTTATTATTGTGGTATATCTTATTATTGTGGTGTAAGCCAACTGGGTGGCACAGGTGTATACCCACTCCTCACACCATCTGTCAAGTCAGTCAGATTGATTTGGAAATTCTATGCTTTTAGCAATAAGTGATGATTATATCCTGCTATTAGTCAAAAATAGGGAGTTTGGGTTGCACTGCATCCCTTGCTAAGAGTGCCAATGATGCTGTTGCTCTCAGGTCATTTCAGAAGATAACAGAAAACTAACAACTGGTATTGATCAAATACTACAGTTTTTTTCCTAGAAATCAGTGTCAGCTAGCTCAAAATATATATTCTACTATTGAGGCAAGCAAAAAATTTGGAATGACTAATCAACAGCATCATACATTTCATAGATGGTAAAAAGAGAAAACATAAAATGCCCAGGTTATTTAGAACAGGACAGATGTTGTGAGTCCATACAACAGACATGTCACATAAACTAAAAGACCATGCCAAGTTTCCAAAAGTAAATGGACCGGATCAATTTAGAATAAGGAGTAAGAATAAAACTTGAAATTCTGTTAACATGGTCTTTTTTCACTGTTGTGAATGAAAAAAAAGAATAACTTAGTTCTCAGACATAAGAATAGGCACTCACATTTTTCCTCGTTTGACATCAATTTTGTAACCTACCTACTGTAGGCTTTAGTTTCTTATGAAACATATGTGAATTTAGAAGCTGAACACAAATCTCAGAGATCTTTACCATTCTAAAAAATCTCTATGTACTCATGTACAGTGGAAGGAGTGCAAGGAGCCAAAAGGTCCTACCACGACTCAATCGGCTTCAATGTACCAAGAAAAATAATGTTTACGTTAATATGTTTTAATAAATCACAAAAGGTCTCAGGCCTGCCTGGATATCGCAGTTTTAGGAAACTATAGAATCAACAAACTGTAGTTTCTTAATCCTAATGTGTGCAAATACAGTGGTTTAGAAGAAAAAAAGAAAGGTCCTGATTGGAGTTCTAGAAGGTTTGTTGCAGCCAACAGCTTTAAAAAACCAATGTATTTTGCAAAACCGTGATATTTGTCCAACACTACAAGATACTTTGCATCCAAACAGGGCCTCAATGTTTAACCATGTGAATATATGCCAAAAAAATCGGTTAAGCCAATAAACAGTTTCTTGAGAGACCAGCCACCACAGCAAGATAAATAAGGTGAGGTATACAGGAAATAGTGAATGCGAACTATGCTACAATACTCACTCCTGTTGTGTGAAGTAAGGTCGATTGGCTCATATAAGTGCCTTTTGGTTGGTCTTCTCGCAAAATTTCCAACCACATAGTTTCCTCATGACTGTTCCAGTCTTATTGCAAACCCTTGCTCATTAGTTCAGTGTGGACAATCTTACTGTAAATGTGTAGGCTGTTGTGTTATCAAGTTCCTCGCATACATATGTGCTAGTTTCTTAATTTGTTCCCTCATGATGATACTTTAAGTGAGTATCATGTGCCGAAGAAATCATAAGTCATTCACATAAAACAAAAGGAACATCGCACGAAGCTTACCTCTGTGTTTAGCCGTGGACCCAGGCCTCTTCACCGCCGATCCGTACCTCACTAGATCGTCCTTGCTCGCGCCGTCCGAGATTAACCCAGTTCGTCGTCGATCTTGACGTCTCCTGCCTGGCGCGCCCTTGCGCGGATGAGGTCGCAGCTCCGGCTCGAGCGCTCGCTTCAGGCCTCCGTCGACTCCGGTGGCGAGGTGAGCAGTCGTCAAGGAGTAGTTGGGTGAGGTGAGTTGGGGGCGGCGGCTGCGGGGGTGGGGTGCTGGGGGCCGGGTGCGGGACGCTGAGCGCCGGTGGCTGGTGTGGGCGGGCGCGGGCGCGGGAACGGCGGCGGGGGCGGCGGCGGAAACCCTAGGCGCGCGGGTAGCCTGACGGCGTCGTCGGTGGAAGAAGACAGCGCCCAGACGACATCACTCCCGTGCGCCGTCCTATTAATACTCCCTCCTATTTCTAGGGGCGGTTCCTGATCCAGCCGCCCCTATAAATGCATTTGTAGGGGCGGTTCCTGATCCAGCCCCCCTACAAATATTTTCCATTTTTTAAATTGTAATCTCTATATTTATTATATCTTAAAAACACAAAGTAATATAAAAAAATTATGTATATGCACAAAAATTGTGTATATGAAGAAATATATATATATATATATAAACAATTTTAGTCAAAACAATATAGAAAACAAAAAAACAAAAATTAAAAATTTGAAATTTAAAACTTCGGCTACAATTTTATGACATTAAATAAAATAAAATGAAAATGTTGTAAACATAAAAGTTGTATAACTCATCGACATGTACAACTTTTATTTTGGTCATCTTGTCATGTGACTTTGTTTGAATGACTCAAATTTTGAAATTCAAACAATTTCAACTTGACACAATATTTTAAAAGAGTAAATGATTTCAGATTAAAAACTCATGAATACCAAAGTTGTAAAACTCATCAATATGTACAACTTTTATTTTGATCATATTTTCATTTAACCAAATTTGAACAGTTGAAATTTTGAATTTCACTAAATGGCGACTTCAAAATGCATAAATTTGAACAGTTGAAATTTTGAATTTCACTAATCTGGATGTTGCAAAGGGTAGTCTCACACACATGCATAAATATAGTCTCACACACATACAAAAATATGTAGTCTTACACACGTACATAAATATATAGTCTCACACGCATCCATAAATGAAGTCTTACAAACACACATTTACACAAACACTCCAAGTTAAACAACTAGCTAGCCCGCTGTAACGACTTTCCCCTTGACACCTTTTCGTTCCCATGGTAATATGTCTTTGGGGAGGTTCTTTTGCACAACACTGATCTTCTTAGGAAAGTCTGTGAATAGCGGCATCTCATCGTAGTTATTGTAAGCTTCAACATCGTCCACGCCATCAACTCCAATAATGTGCTGTTTCCCGGAGGCAACCACGTGCTTTGTCTTCTTCTTAGGGGGGAGGTTACTTTGTGGGTCAGACATATAAAAAACTTGTGCGACACGTGAAGCGAGCACCCAAGGGTCATCTTGGTAGGCTAGATTCTTGAGGTCCATGACTCTTAATCCGATCTCGTTCAGTTGATGTTGTTTGATCCAGCGGCATCAAAATAGGGCCACCGTTATATCCCTTCCATAGTCAAGTTCTCATATCTCTTCAATGATGCCAAAGTATTGGATCTTTCACCCTAATCCATCGAGAGCCTCTATTCGAACGCCGCTGTTTTGGTTCACATATTTACTATCCTTTGCGTGGGTATAGTACGTATACCCATTGATGTCATAAGCATTCCAAGATATCACTTGTCTCGATGGCCCCTCCGCCAACCTACTGATGGTAATAGAGTCTATGGTTTCTCCAGGCGGTATGTTTTGGTCCTTCAACCATGTAGTTAGTCGTTGCTTGTGTTGTTTCATGGTCCAATCATCCGAATAGCCATTTCTCTCCACCATAATGATAGTCAAGTGTTCATCAATATACGGTTGCATCAGTTGTGTACTCTGCAAGACACTGTAATACGCCCGACTCACCTCTTTATAATCATGGTCGATGAACACTTTTCTACCACTGGTGCCCTTCCCAGCCAGCCTACCCTTGTGACGAGAATCAGGTTTACCAATCACTTTCTGTACTTTTAGGTACTCTTGATATCACTCAACGACTTCTTTAGTACTGTAACCCTCTATCATGGATCCCTCTGGGTATGCTCGATTATGCACGTATCGACTTAGAACCGACATGAACCGCTCGTAGGACCACATTTCATGCAAGTAGCAAGGGCCAAGCGCCTGTATTTGATGAACAATGTGAATCATGAGATGTGGCATTATATCAAAAAAAATAGGAGGTAAACACATCTCCAGTTGGTTTTGTGTCTCCACCACAAATTCATGTAGGTCACTCAGCTCTTCCTTGCCAATCGTCTTCTATGAGATCTTCGAAAAGAAGTAGCACATGCAGGTGATGGTTATTTTCAAGAACTCTGGCTTTATAGCCCTGATTGCAATAGGTAAAAATACTATCAGCATCACATGGCAATCGTGAGCCTTGCAGTGTGTTATTGACAAGTCCTTCATCGACACTAGCTTCTTCACATTTGCTGAAAACCCAGTCGGGACTTTGATCCCTCTCAGGAAAGTGCATATAGCTCTCTTCTCGTCTGGTGTTAGGTTGAAGCACGCCGCGGGCAGAGTGTATTTTCCATTAGCCTCATGTACTGGGTGAAGCTGTGGCATCACGTTTAGTTGCACCATGTCTTTCCGTGCTTTCAGACCATCCTTTAACTTGCCTGTGTTCATCAAGGTAGCAATGAGACTCTCAAAGACATTCTTCTGCACGTGCATAGCATCAATGGCATGGGGGACCTCTAAGTCTGGCCAATAAGGCAGATACTGAAAAAAGATCGATTGTTTCTTGAAAGGTACGCCTTCGATAGGAGGTGTGCTTCTATCTCTGTTCGTCCCATCCGGATTCTTCTTTCCATAGACGACGCGTATGTTTTTCACCATTCTATACACGTGTTCTCTATTATGACGTCTCTCCGGAGGGGGTTCAATCTCCGGGGCGTTGTCATAAAATCTAAAGAACAATTTGCTACGGTACTTGTGACTTATCTTTAAGAAGCGTCGGTTCCTTAGGTAAACTACCTTCTTGGATGCATCCAGGTACACCCATGTAGTACCATCCAAGCAAACCAAGCATCCCGTCTTCCCTTTAATCTGTCCAGACAAAGCAAACAGCGCGGGGTAATCATTGGTAGTAACAAATATTATTGCTCTACATATGAAGCCCTCCTTTCGGAACGCATCGTACATCTGCTCCCCATGCCTCATAGCCTCTCCATTTCTTGCATCAAGGGCTCGAGGAACAAGTCTATATCAATGCCTGGTTGTTTAGGGCCAGAAATAAGAATAGTGAGGAGAAGGTACTTTCTCTTTTGACACAGCCATGTTGGGATGTTGTACATAGTCAAGATCACTGGCCATGTGCTATGGTCACTCATCCTCTCATTAAAGAGATTTATTTCATCGGTGCTCAAGCCAAACCATACATTTCTTGGGTCATTGCTGAATTCTTTGTGCTTCTCATCAAACCTTTGCCACTGACTACAATCAGCCGGGTGTACAATCTTATCATCATCCACCTTGCGCTCATCATCCCACCATGTCATGAGTGCGGCTTATTTAGGGTTTAGGAAGATACGTCTCAAGCGGTCGGTCACTGGCAGGTACCACATTACCAGGGCATGAATTCTTCTCTGCTTTGCATCATTGCCTAATGGAGTGTCCTCTGGGGGCTGAGATTCTTGTACCACCTTTTTGGTACCCTTCTTATTCCTCTTTTTCCCCGTGGAGGGTTCATCCCCACCGTAAAGGTCATTGTTCTTGTACCGGCTGGCCCCACACCGATGACATTTATCCAGTGACTTGAACGTTTCGCCACGAAAAAGTATACAGTGGTTGGGGCATGCATGGATTTTTTCAACCTCCATTGTCAATGGACTTATGACCTTCTTCGCTTGGTATGTGTTGGTGGGAACTGAGTTTGGTTGTGGCAGCACCCATGACAGGAGATGCAATAGATCATTGAAACTATAGTCTGACCAGCCGTACTTAGCCTTTAGGATGAGCAGCTCAAGCACAAAACGTAGCAATGTCCAATGTATCGGACAACCCTTTTCAATAGCATACACAGTCTCCTTCGATGCTTTTGTCACCCTTTCCAAATTTTCTAGACCTTTCGGGCTATTTAGTGAAATCTCTGGTCCAAGGGCTCGAATCATGTTCTCTAAATCAAATTCATCCCCAACACGTGCTCCACCATCATTATTGGCACCACCTTCGTCGTTACCATCCCAACCACCAGCATCACCACCTTGTTTATTGCCAAACTCAAAATCCATTCGTGCATCAAGCTCTGCTGAATATTGGGACAGGGATTCTATGGTTTCGTCGTCGTATTCCTCCTCATCCTCGTTGTTAACAATAACCGTTTAACCATGATGAATCAACATTGTGTAGTCCTCAACAAATCCTCGCATAATCAAATGTGATCTGATGATAGTCACATCTGTCCATGCCATACGGTTCTTGCAATCTTTACATAGGCAAATAATTGTATCTTTATTCTCTTTCAATGTCGTTGCATGCTTCTTTACGGCTTCAATAAATTTATCCACCTCTTCACAGAAACCTGCCTTGAACCTTAACGAACCATACATCCAAGAGTTCCTGTACTCCATCTTTTACAACAACAACAAAACAAACATTAAAGGAGTACTTATTCAGATATATATAAAAATGAAACAAATTAATAATTACTTGAGAATAATTGTATATACTTCAGATATATATGAATATAAATCTAATATAATTACATGAAGCATACAAACACACCATGGTAAAAGAAAATTAATTAACGGCCCATTTATCCATAAATAATTAAAATACATATTTATTGATTACAATAAATAATTTCAAAGATAACAATTAGCAACAATTATACTTTACCCAATATCTTTCATATAAACCCTAGTCCAATTTCATCAAACATAAATTTACAAAAATAAAATTAATAAAAAAATCAAACCCTAGATCTAGATCCACATGCACATGAAACATCCATAAAACTAACTAATTGTTCACTAAAATCAAGAAATATGGACCAAATAAGGGTATAATTTTGTTCCCCTTCCTAATTTACCCTAGTACATTTAAAAGTTGGATCTAATTTGCTTCATAAATAGCTCAAGCACCATAGAAGAGAGAGAAAAACAAAACTCTAATTACTCACTAACCAACCATTAAAACTTCAAAAAAAAATGGAATAACATTTTCTTACCTTCTATAACCTCTCCACCAAAGTATTTGAGACCAAAACCTTCCTCCCTTAGTAGAGCAATTTTTGGAAGGTGTCCAAGGCCTCCCCACCTTTCTTTCATGGGTTGGAGTGAGTGATCCGAGGAGAAATAAGGTGCTGCATCTGTTTTATATGGGGGGCATTTGTAGGGGCGGCTAGTGATTGAGCCGCCCCTACAAATCGGTGCTATAAATACGGGGTCATTTGTAGGGGCGACTGGTGATTGAGCCACCCCTACAAATCGGTGCTATAAATACGGGGCCATTTGTAGTGGCGGCTCAATCACCAGCCGCCTCTACAAATAGCATTTCCAGGGGCGGCTGGTGATTGAGCCGCCCCTACAGCGTCCCCTGCTGTTCCATTTGTAGGGGCGGCTGGTGTCTGGGCACCCGAGCACGCCACTATAGGGGCGGCTCCATCACCAGCCACCCCTACAAAAAAATCAAACCGTTGCTAAAAACCATTTTTTACGTAGTGTCTGTCCGTTCTTTCCACGGCACGTCGTTCCTTTGTTCCTGCTCTCACAGGAGGGCGAGCGGTGTGTAGACGCGCTGCCACACACGCACGAGGCGAGCGGGGCGCAGACACGCGAGCACACGCGCATGGGCATGCATTGACAAGCGAGTGTTTGCAGGTGCCCGCCGCCGGCGGCACAGGCTGGAGCTAGGGCGCGCACAAGCAGGCAAAGCGGAGCACACGGTGAGCACGTCGCAGAGCGCGGTGAGTGCCGCGGTCGCCGTCAACACATACTGGCATCGTTTCGCCTGCGTCCATGGCGAGACGCGTGCTCCCGCGTACGCCGGGACTACGCACGACAACAGGTCGCAATTGCCCGCCGCTCGCCGGCGCAGGCTGGAGCTAGGGCGCGCATGGGGGCGTGATTTGTTTGCGGGGAGATGGGGCTCAACGTGGGAGTGTGCGGGGTTCACGTACCGAACTCGCCATTAAACTGGGGCAGAGCGAATAATACTTGGCATCTGGGCAACATGGACTCTCGGACAGGGACCCACGCGGGCGGGGTGACACGGGAGCCACAGATTAAGCTAGGCGAAGTAAATTATCTTGGCGTCCGACAATGACATTAGGATTTTTTAGATTATTTTTTGCCATATAAGAGCATCTCCAAGAGTACATAATATTTTTTTCCTAAAACATAGAGTTTTATAACTCCTAAAAAAGTATTAGAAGAAATAAAGAAGGTCATTTCCAAGAGTTTCTAATAAGTCAATCCTAAAATATGGAAGGCAATTTTACATCAGCAATCATATACTATTTCTAAATTAACCTGACCATTTTTATATATTCTTTCTCTCTTGTACATTTGCATTAGGAACCCTTTCCTACTCTTTAGGCCCCGTTTGGATCTCATAAGTTTTTAAGAATCTGGTTTTTGAAAGTTGAGTGGGATCCAAACATGTTAGTTTTTGCCTAGTTTCTTATGTCAGTTTTTGCCATATTCTTAAAAACTAAGAAGTTATTGATACTCAGCTTTTGTTAGTTTTTTTTTGACCTGTGAGCAATAAATGAAGCCAGATTTTTAAAAACTGGAGGATCCAAACACCTCACCAGTTTTTGCTCAGAATCCATATTTTAGAAACGAGGGACAAAAACTGGTTTTTAACAATCTAAAACCCATCCAAACTTGCTCTTATTCTTTGCAAGTCCTTTTACCTTTAGATTGGCCGACAAATACGGATAGAGGGACGCAGACTACGTTTTTTTTTTTTGCCGTATATATTTCAGAAACGGATGTTTTTTTTTGCCGTTTTTGCCATTAGTTTTTTTTACCGTATATAAGGGCGGGGCGGAGGGGGGGGGGCACACTGTTCGGTATTTTTTTAGGTGGTAGTACATATACATGGTGGATGTTGCTCCGTATATTCTACAGTATAGGAGTATCGAGCAACGGTAGTTGATTGGTCCCCTCGATCTTGTCGACAGCCAAGTGCGGCTGGCACGTGTTCACATGTGCGGCTGCTGCTTTCGTCGATGGTGATCGAGTGGCCACGCAGCTTGGAAGCCGGCCGGCCGGTGGTCTGTCTGATATATATATACCCGGCGGCGGCAGGTCCCCAAAGATTTAACGATGTTGGATCGACCATGCACTTCTAATCAGTTAAACGCTTAAAATATTAACTAATTTAGATAGGAATACGGGGAAAATCGTTTCTCCATTTACATTAGGAGCAGGGAGTAAAAAAACTACTTCACCTGCTCCTGTTATATTCTGGTGGAAATCAGTAGAGAATCAATTCTCGTTAGCTTTTCATCCTGCTCCCTCGTAGGAATGCAATAAAATCATTTTGTCGGACAATCAAGTAGTAGATCTGAAGAATCAGGAGTAGAGCTCTCCCAAACGGGGCTAGAATTTTCAGCATCATACGCAAAAAGCAATTTATGATCACATATTAATAGACCAATCAGGATCATATTATTCTCAAATCGCTGACCATATACATGGCGGCACGAAATGTGGATCACACAGATAATAAAATAAGAAGAAACCAAAACGGCACAAGCGCACATGCTGATACCGAAAATAGCACACAGCAGCCATGTCGACCACCAACCAAACACCCGAGAACGATCGATCGCATTCGACAGGCAACAACTCACAAGGACTGTCAGTGACACCTCAGGAGGTCGATTTGACGCCCGCTCGTCGTCCGAAACAACTAGGAACGTTTTTTAAGACCCTCGAAGAGATGCATGGCAAGAGTGTTCTAGGAGCAGTCCCATACCTATTAATTTCCACACATAGTTCCAATGAATTGTTTTTACGGAATAATTTTTTATCCAATCACCTATATTCTTTCTCTATTCTCTACCGATCACAATCCCTTTGGTTCTCGTGTAGATATGGTTTCTAACTTAGACCCGGTTTCTATGATTTTTGCTCTCTCTCTTCAATAACTACCTTGCTACGTCAGTAAAACGCTTAGGTGGCAGTACAATTAATGTCTATAGAAACTATGCTAATTTCTACATTAGGAGTGCCCTAAAATTAGTAAGACAACCTAGAACGTCGGTAAATTTTATTGAAAGACATGATAGAGGTTTAGTCTTATCTTAATAGAAAACTTGGGAGTTGCTATATTTCAGTCGCCTGAAATATATGAACCATCTCAGGCGACGTCTAGAGCCCTTGGATCTGCATCCAAGGGTCAGATCTGTTCTCTGTTTTTTTTTCTGTAGCAGGCAACAAAGCGGGTCCGCAAATGAACCCGCAAACCCAACCAAAGCCGCTGCCGGGCCCGCCCAACCTTAACGGGTGCAAGATCCAATACCCGCTATATCAAATAACTACTCATTCGAGCCACAAAGCAGCTATTCGGCCCAATAAAACAGTACACAGAAATTACAGCTCTGCCACTACACCCTCCAGCAAGAAAGAAACACCCCCGATCAATCTGGATCTAGAAGGGGAATTAGAGTGGAGAGAAGAGCGAAAATTAGAGATTATTGGGCTCCTTGTTGAACTAAACCTTGCCATTACTGTTGCCAAACCTTCCTCACGATCTCCCTGACCAGGGAATCTGGCTCGTGCATGTGAAGCCTGCTACGAGTAGAGTTAACGTGTGCCTGATCTGTATTTACACAGAGACAAGCAGAAACACAAAAAATAGAGTTAACTTGTGCCTGATCTGTATTTACACAGAGACAAACAGAATCTGTCGGGAAAAGAGGCAAGGTGGCACACAGGCAAGCAGGCAACAGAGTTAAAACAACCCTGCCCAGTGCCCATAGTCCACAGAATATGGAGCACCAGGATCACTGCATAGTTTCACCCGACGAGATTCACATATTAAGGTATTCTGAGCAAACAAAGGCATAATGAATATGATCTTGAAAATTTCAGAACATAAATATGAAAATTGCACATTTCAAATAGTGCAACTAGTACTTGTTGATAATGCAACTATACTGTTTATGTATATAATTAGAAAATCCAGCTCATGCATGTGAAGCATGCTGTGAGTACAGTTAACTTGTGCTGGTGAAAAGCGACATACAGACAAGCACAATTAACGAAACTCTGAACTGTGTTAGCACAAAGACAAATCTGTTTTGTCTGTGTTGAGCTAGACCATGGTGCCTTTTTTGGGCAGGACTGTGTCTATGGCTAGTGGCATGCAATTATGCGGCAACCCCAAGGATGTTCAAATGCAGCTGCTTTTTGAGTCTGAATTTAGTTGGCACAAAAAATTCAGAAGCAACAATTCTAAAACTACATGCACCGAATTTGTCCACAGTAGCAAGAATTCCCTAAGTACTAATGGAACATTAGCAGAGACAGTGATAAGTTACAAATAGTAACAATAAACTGGTTCTGCCACTTTTACAAAGATAAAATCATGAGACTGCACACAAAGGCTAGTCACGAGTGCGAGACCCAGGGACAGACCCTCAGTTTTGGTAGTAATTATGACTTCTTGTTCTTTTCTCTAAAACTTTTGGAGAACAAACAGACATGATGTTCAGCATATAGGAAAATATAGCTGACAAGGTAAGACGCTGGTTTGGGACCTATAGCTACAGGTGGTACAAGTGGTCCTTCATCCATGACATTAGCTAAGTTGTTGGCTTTTTGATCTTCCTTACCAAGAGGATGAGAATGTAGTTGAGAATTCCTTCTGTTCACCAAAATAATGCAGCCATTCAAGGCACACAACCAGAACTTCTATTGTAGAACACACAGGCAAATTGCAAGATAGCTGACAAAATTGTATGTGTTGGCACAAATCACAATAAACAGATTATAATTTTTTCTATAGAAAAACAAGGATAAAAATGTGGTATGTGTCCAGATTCTATAATTTTTGGGCCCACAAATTTTTGGGCAGGACTATACAAATCACAAAAAAATTCTATAAAAGTACAAAAATGTTGCCGGTGCTGGCACAAAACACAATAAACAAAAGACAAGGACAATAGAAACACGAGAAATTCAGTATGTTGTTGTAAACAACTACCCTGCATGTGTGTCGTAAAATTACTGAACATACCGAGGATTTATCTCAAAATCAGCCAGGAAATTCAGTTTTTAGTCAAACATTGTGTTTCTTGACAAACTGTCAGAAACTGTCTTTAAATGACATTAGTGAGATTAAGTACTGTAGACGAAATTACCAAATCATGACATAGGCTGTAGAGGTATGAAACTTCATAGAGATCAATATTTATTGACATGTCAACCAGGATCTTGAGTGCTTGAGCATGCTTACCAGCAAGATGATCCTAAGGCCAGGCTGTAGTGTGTTGCTCCTATATGTGCTGGGACATCTCATAGCTTTCTAGCTGCAGTGTTATCTAGTTCAGGAAGCTCTCGCTCACCTTCAGGTCTGCCTCAAGCATCACCTCCGGGTCACTGTCCCTCATCTCACGATTGGCTGCATTAAAAGGGCTAGTTCAATTTCTTGTCAGATGTTGTACTGCATCAACAAAGGAGTTATCGGTCAATGAATGGACTCCTACTTTCCTTGTTCTCAGAAAATTTTACAGAAATGACAAAAAAATGATAACACCCGAAAACAAGCACATAACCACTATAGTGCTATGTTTTTGCCGGATGAAACCACATTTATTCATTTTTTTATCACACAGTGTGCTTTCTATACGAGCATAGTCAGAAAATGCGTTGAAATCATTAAAGCTTATACACTCTTATTACTCCTATATGCAAGTTCATTGGTATATCTTCGGTTTTTGGTTCTGAAAGAAAATTGCACGAGATTTACTTAAGCCACTTTTGCGTCCAGATTCATTGATGTATCCCACTTGCAGTCCTAAACAACAACTACATATTCCGTCCAGATTCACCATGCCAATTTCTTGCAGGCTAAACAGACACGTGAGAAATTCTTTCTAGAATCACTGAAAACGAATTGCAAGTAATCTGTTAGTTAGGAATACTACTGAAATTTTATTTGTGTTTGGTTCGTTCGAAAACAAACAGATACACAACTGCAGATGAAATTCCTTTGTGTAACTCATTACAATATTCAAAATAAACAGAATACAGTTTTTTTCTATTGTAAGACAAAGACAACAACAACCAACAACAACCAAGCCTGTCAGTCCCAGAAATGTGTTGGCACAAATCACAAATAACAATTTTTTCTATGGAAGGACAAGGACAAAAAAATATTGTCCGTGCTGGCATAAATCACAAATCACAATAAACAGAAATGAAATGTGTTGGCATAAATCACAAATAACATTTTTTTTTCTATGGAAGGGCAAGGACAAAAAATGTTGTCCGCGCTGGCACAAATCACAAATCACAAAAAACGGAAATGAAATGTGTTGGCACAAATAACAAATAACAATTTTTTTCTATGGAAAGACAAGGACAAAAAATGTAGTCCGTGCTGGCACAAATCATAGATCACAATAAACAGAAATAAAATGTGTTGGCAGAAATCACAACTGATTGTTGTCTGTTGTTGTTCGTCAGTTCCTTTGTGTAAGTGTACAAGTTTTCCTGGCATATTGCATTTCAGATTTTAGTTTGTACCTTTTAAGTGGCATGGTGCTTGGCTGTTAAGTGATAGCATAGCAGGTTTGTCTTCTGAGTACTATTACCATACATGGGTGTTGTTACATGCATTGTGAGAGGAGTTTCAGTATCATGTGATAATCTAAATGATAGTACACTTGGACTATTAAAGTAAAGAGTTTTCCTATTGCAAGCTTTCTGAACATATGTTTTTCCTGCTTCATCAAATGTAAAAAGGAAAACAAAATAGTAGGAAAGTTATATATAAATACTGGATATTGCACATGGTAAACACCATAATTGCAGAAATTTAAGTGTGCAATTTACTACTTATAAATGTGCAATCAAGAAATGGATACTAAACACAACTTTCTTGTACAGTATATGCAATACACAGTTACAAGATGTGAGCTCCTACTATTCTACAACATCTAAGAAGAGGAACCAAGAAGAGGATACTACAGACTACAACTATACAAAATTCAGCTGGTGTACAAACCTCAGCATGGCTGACGAAACAATCTCTCCATCCTTCTCCAGAACCATGGTGTACAACCCTTCGTAGCTTAGCCGTTTAAATTCATACCTGTTCGTTCTAGCACGAAACACCTTCTATATAAGTGACACAATCAAGACCTAATATATAACCGAATGACATCTCAAGGTCAGTACAAAAATGTGCATGTCTCACTCTGACTCAAAAAGACTTACCCAAGGCTATCCACAGCTCGGTGGAGCATGTTAGTCTTGGTCCGCCGATCCTTCACCGCATTGAAACACTCGTTGAGGACGCCGAACGCTACCGCAAGTTTCACGTTGCATTCCCTGAGAGCTGCCTGATTCCTCTTTCTGAATCCTCTGGAGCGCCCACGAGAAACCATCCTCGGTAGGGTTCATTATGCCTGTCACTTCTGATAGCTAAGCAGAGAACTGAAACATGCATCCAAAAAAAGGCACAGTGTGTTCAGTATATATAACACAAGAATAAAAACCAAATGCAATGGTGAAATTGTTGCGTATCAACACCAGCATATTGCATATGCTCAGAACTACAACTGCGGTGCCCAATAATTGCAATTTACATTATTTGTGATTGCAATTATGTACCTGAATTTTTTATTTGGTTGGTTTTCATCAACAGCTAATATTAATAGGAACAGAGCATTTCAAAATTCAGTAGTATACTGTGGATGCATCTTATTTCTATAATACTGCACCAACACAACTTGGAAGTAGCTGGAGCATATTTTCCAAGCTGTGAGGTTTTGTGAACTCAAATTTGAGTATTATGTATGTGAGAAAATTCTCTATCACACAGAAATCAGCCATCACCTGAATTGTTCCAGCTGCTGTCAGGACTCCAACTACACTCCCACCAATAACCCTATGGTCAAGACCAAACAAAGCAATGCAAAGCCCTCCGCTTCGGGTCCGTGTGCCACCATCATCTAGCACCAAGTATGACCCGGAAAGGCAATAAATCTCAAATCGACCCTGCCAAATCAACAATAAAGCACAAGGGTACAAAACTAAATGAGAACAAAATAATCATAGTATACATGAACAATTCCATGAAAAAAAGAAAGTATCTTGTATAGTATGGCCTGCAAGGATATAACCCCAACCTTGGACTGAAAGCAGACGTTCTCAGCATACTTAACTAATTAAGAGAAAGTGTGAAAACAGATGCCTTCTTTTATGATTTATTTTTCCCCTTTGATAGCAATACTTCAGCTGTAACATGCAAGCAATCCAACTATCCAGGCAAATGCTAGCAGCAAACCTTTTATTTAATTGGCACAGTGGGCAAACATTTATATTCAAATATGCAACAAGAGAAGAACAGAACACATACATGCAGCAGTTTTTAGGCCAATGATAACCAACAGCAACATACCTCATATGTAACCACACCACCAGAGTTTGAATCTTGGTGAAGGGTTGCTGTAGAAACAGCTCCAGTTGCTCAAATGATGCACACTACCCTTGGGCCTTGTTGTGAGAAGGCCATTATTCTGGCAGCAACATCCTGCACAAACAGGAAAGCTATAATCGGCATCCCCATGGTTGGTATTTACCAAAGTTAACAATTGGCACTATAGCAACCACCAATCAGATAGCAAAATAAATGCAACAATAAGAACACATGAATGGCTAACAAATCAAACTTCTAGATTAACCTACTGAGTAACAAGCACACTCAACAGACTGTTTTCCAGATTCCAGGACAATGGATTCGGTTTGGTGATTGTAGCAGCCTACACTATCTGACTGAGATATTGCCTAACAAATCATATGGCTAATCATTATTAGAGGCCATCATCAACCTATGAAGCAGAAACACATAGTGGGGAGAGCACCATTATTACAGTATATGTTTTATGCAGGTAGCACAAATGAGCAGTTGGGCACTATTGTGATAAGTTCTATGTGCTCAATAGGACCAGAGAACCAAAAGAACTCATGAAGATCACTTTCAGATACTTTGCTCGAGAGGTTAGTGACTTGTACAGTGTGCCCTGTTTCACTCATGATTCTGGAAGTCAACAAACAGAAAAGGTCAAAATTTTAGTATTTCCTGTGATTGTGAAATTGGAGAGGCACAGTAGTTTCTGACTTTAGTCAGTAGGATATGTAACATCATTACAAGAACCAAGTAGTTTCTGCTTGTGTATCTCATTGGAAAGAACCTTTTGGTTGACCTTATTGTATCCTGTCTATAGCTATTGTCCTAAAGAACAATTTGGTGTAAAGTCACCATCAGAACTAAAATTTTAAATAAATATATGTTGCTTTCCAGTAGAAGTACAAAATAGTTACACAAAATCAATAGCAATGAAACAAAAAGGATATATCACACACACATGAGTTGGCCCACTGAAACGTCCATATTTCTATTGGCCATTACAATCTTTACAAAACTAGGCATACAGTAATAACATCACCAGTACTATGACACCTATATACATAGTTCAGTGCAGATAATATACAGATCAGTGGAAATAATATAAAAGCACAAGGTTACCTGCTGCAGCTTTTCATCTCTCCTTAACAACATATACGTTCTCTTCTTTTTTTTTCTTTCAGGCTGGGTATTGAATAACTAAAGTGTTAATTTCACTGACTGACTTATGATACATGGCCATATTCCAAGAGCACATTCAAACATACACTATGGTATTTTTTGTTAATGAACACAAGTAGCCATTTTCAAACAAGCAAATATGCACAGAGCGCATAGAACTTGCAATATTTGCCATTCAGTTTTCAGAAAAAAATAGTTAACCTACATATATAACACCTAACCAGATGATTGCAACATTCAAATGCCTTTATCTATTTGAGCTTTTGGATCAGCAGAGTTCATCTATTTGAGATACTTTCACATCATGAGAAGCAGGGCATTTAATTTTCAGAAAAAAAGAACAAACACCAAAAGAATGCTCTCAGTCACTTGCATTCAGTTTTCAGAAAAGTAAAAGCTTGCAACACAGGACTTGGAACTTGTCTCTGTTAAACTGAACATCAATGCACCAATGGCAGCAAACCGAACACTTAAACTCCATGATTTTCATAGGGTTATACTGTAATTCCTACAATGTCAATGTCCTGATTGCTTCCTGGACCAAACAATCCTTTCTAAGTATACAATGTAGGGAGCCAACCATGTACAATAGAAAACAAAATCAAATAAGAGAAGGACAAGCGCAGGATAAATAACCTAGGCAAAGATAAGTTAACTGACTATGGATCACACTAATATGCAGAACACAGTAACAGAAAAGTTTCAGCTTGTATCAAGGACCAGTCATGCTTGTATAGTATTCAAGGACCAATCATGCTTGTATCATAAACTCTGAACTTTGAATGTGAGGAGAAAAATGACAAAATGTTGTAGAAAAGTTTCAGCTTCAGAAACCAGGTACTGCTTCATCCATCGCTGTGGAAATTACATAAAACTGTAGAAAGGTCACTTGTTGCCATCAAGAACATTGCTGCTGAAGCCAGCGAATGGGGAGATGACCTGGACCACAATCCTACAATTTGGCAAGTTACAGAGAGTTCAGAAACAACAGTGATGATGTGAAATAATCATATACAATAAGCTTACAACATGTATTAACAGGGAACTCAAGCATAGGTTATCCATGAGCAAGTCGAAAACCTAGAGAAAATGAAGTCCATCTACTTGGCCACTTATCAAGCCCTGAAACTATCATTCCAAAAGTGGAATGAAAGATACGGCCTACAAGACATCAGTCTGCTACACCATAATGCGCAAATTACACTAGACAATTTATAACAACCAAAGGAAGCAATAGGGTAAACCTCTCACATTCACAAGAAACAGGCACCACTATAAGGTCACAGTAGCAGCATATGCAGGACAGAGCAACAAAAAATACTTCACTTCTTGTCACCAATCATGCATCAGATTTACAGAATCCGCAGGCTATCCTACTTCACTTCTTGGACCAAATATTTTTTTTTTAAAATCAATGTGGTTGGTCAAACCAAATAATGTTTTAAAAGATTTAAAAAATTAAGGTTAAAAGAATTAAATAAAGGACAGGACACAACTGCTGACTAAGTGTCTCAAGCTGAACAACACACAATGAATGTGGGGTTCAGTGTTTGCAAGCTCCGACATCTATCTGAAGATACTAGGAGACTTGCCCAAATTGCAGTGCCTAATACTAGGCTTCGACTTCATTCCAGGGCAAGCCATATTAATTGAAGATGTGGGCTCCAGTGAGTTTCTCAGATTCCAGGGTAACAGCATGCAGGTACCGATAATGGTGGCCTGACCTCTCCTAATCCCCTTTTGAGGAAACAAATCGATACAATGATCGCTGAAAATTGTGAAACAACAAATGCCACCCAGAAATCCAAATATGCACACATCTTGCAGTCAGTTTGTTAGCCGAAGACCAACAGCAGCGTACCTCCCCCACGTGGGATCACCGGTGATTCGGGAAGCTGCACGCGAAATGGATGCAGGAGTTGCTGACAGAGGGGCCAATGCTTCATGGATTCCTTTTGATGACAGAGTTTCAGACAGCAGAAGACAAGACAAGTCATCGTGCTAAGTGCCTCAGCAAACAATTAAGCTTGCCAAACTGAAGAAACATGCTGCAACCTACACCTATCTGATCATGGAAGAGCTGGATCCTGATCACCGCGACTACAATGAGGTGCACGAGGACATCAAAACCCTTTATTTGCTTATCTCTGATAGTCAGTGACAGAGCAGCAGCATACTGACATAAAACAAGAAACAAGAACTAGATCTACAGAACAAACCATAACTAAAATGGAGAGAAGGAAGAACAAACACAATCACTACACCAAAATCGCTATTTCGCAAAAGAACAGCACAAAACCTGCAAGGATCCCAACCTTACTGGCAAAAACCTCCATCCCCGTGCCGTCCTCAAAATATGATTTCAGCCAATCGACGACGAAATCAACACCCAATCAGGAAATGGGATCGAGTACACACAAGCAATAAGTGATGCAGCAACGACGAACAAGGAGGAAGGAGATGCGGCACCCACGGAACATAGAGCGTCACCCAAGATGGGGATTTCGCCGATAAAATTGCTGCGCCACGGCGAGGATGCGGCAAATCGTCGGAAAGTCGCCACGACCCGGGTGAAGTCGCCTTGGATTCCTCTTGTGCCTGATGGGTGCACGGTTTGAGGAAAACAAAAAAGAATCCGAAGAGTTTGTCGGCAGCGGGCACAATTAGGACCGGGTCTAGCGATGTATTATCGGGTGCAGTCTCTAGTGCCCGGACCCAATAGCAACCACGGACCTAATACGAACCAAACCAGGTGCACGCATCTTGAAGCTCATCCAACGGATAGAAGCGTCGCCTGAGAGAGAGACAGATTTCAGGCGACTGTACAATAGGAAATGTGAGAAAACTTATTCCACACCTACGTAGTCTCCTACTTGATTGAGTGAGTTTCAAAAAAATCTCAAATTGGCCTCGGACTGCCAAAACCGGCCATGGCCGGTTGCCCGGTTCCAAAATCGCCCTAGGTCTATTTTTAGTGGGCTCTACATGGAGTTATGTTGAAACAAGCCTAGACTGGTTCATTTCTTTCTCAAGTTACATAGCATTTCTTTCCGATTCAATTTGATCTGTTTTGGACATATCGATATAGGTCTTGTTTAGATGCATATGTATCCACTTCAATTCACGTGTGTTAGAGTAGAATGAAATGGAATTTAGTTTAATTTTACTCCAATACACTTCAATACATGTAGATTAAAATAAATACATAAACCAAGGTCACGATGTGTTGGCATCGAAAATACGAGCTGAAGCGTGGATCTGTTGAAGGAGACTCGGCAACGGAGATGAGGATCCGTGCTTTGGACTCGCCTGACAAGCCGGACGCGGTCCCGAATCCCAATTGCTTGCGCCACAGTGTGGAAAAGTACCAATGGAGGATCGGAGGGGATCCAATGACTTGCTACTGACACGCTATCATCGTGCTCGCTGTGGAAACTCAACTATGTGCACGTGCTCTACAGTTTCTGGTTATTTCCTCCGTCTTAAAATAAATACTTTTATGAGATTTAGAATATCTTTATTTAAATAACATTCTTTGGAATATAAACATGAGATACTATTTCTTAATGCGTAAGCTAATCACGGGTACATATAAATAATAACTGCCAAATCTAGGAGATATTCTCTTTTTTATACGAAATACACATATAGTATATCTATTTACTTGTGATAAAATTAACAAATATGATCCATAGTATTTCGGGCTTGCTAGCGTCCGGACACCCAGACGGAAGGGGCGTCCGAACACCCGCGGATGCAGTCCATTTTCCACGCCATTTCACGCGCCCACGTGGGGCTCGCGTCACCCCAAACATCACCAACATCGAGAAAAGGGAGAGGGGACGACGGATGCCCAACCGGTGCCGGGAGGAGGAGGAGAGAAGGGAGATGCAACACCCGATCTTTTTTGAAACATCCAGATACAACACTTGCAGCATACGTCTAAAAATAGATGAAACACTTGCAAAAACACCTGAAAAACACTTGAAACCATTGTAAGAATATACGCAACATCCAGATAAAATACTTGCAATATATGTGTGAGATATATGCAACATCCAAATAAATACACTTGCAACATACGACTGCAAAATAGATGAAACATTAGGGATAGAAGCTTGCAACATATGTTTACAACCATTGCAACATATGCAACATCTCGATCTACTTTTACAACATCCATATGAAACACTTGTATTATACATCTGCAACATTTGAAACATACATCTGAAACGCATGAAATAGACGAAGCTCGATGCCGGCGCGGAGCTCGATGCCATGGAGTGGCGCGGAGGGTGCCGATGCGGAGCTCTTCGGCGGCACGGACCTCGGCAGTGGCCTCGGATGATGACTGGATCCCGCCCATGGCACCACACTTCGCTAGGCCCCATCGGCCACCTCACATGGCACTGAACTCTCATGGTAGACCGATCCAGGCACTAGCCTCTAGCTAGGTCTAGGACGTGAGAATGGACCGGGAAGGAGAATGCACTGGGAGAGGGGCGTGAGCCGCTTGACGCCGGGAGACAGCATCTGGTGCCAAGCTACGGCGGTGGATTGTGATTCGCTGACGGGGGCGCATGGTGAGCAACGCGATCAGGTCGGGGTCCGTCCGAACGAATGCCCTCAACCAAGCATTACCGATAGTGTCGGTGTTTAATGACCGACAACTCGTCACGGGGTTACCCGGGACGATTGTTCGGAGGGCTTCGGCGTATGCAGAACTCGACGGTGAACGCAGAGACAACAATTTATACTAGTTTGGTCCACCGGAATAGCGTCCCTATGTCCAGTCTAGGTGGAAAATATATTGTGCCCTGTGCTTGGGGTTTAGACTATGAGGTCTGTTCCTCTTGCCGATCTAGGGAGCCTTGCCCTCCTTTATATAGCCTAGAAGGCAAGTCTCCTAGTCGGTTATAATATAAGAGTCCTAGTAGGATTACAGGATAGCAATGTTACTAGGATTATATGTGGGAAATTCTAGTCGGATTAGATCTTCTTCCTTCCTTGCGAGGTACCCTAGGGCCCTGCACCGACAGATAGTATTTTCACTATGCATGACAGTTACTCGTATCTTCAATATAGATTTATAAAACCTTAGTTTAAGTTATGATTACTCCTTGTTATTGCACTTGTCTCGTTGCATAAAGAATCCAGATTTCAAATTTTTGATTTTTGACCTTAAGTTGTTATATTTTTATTATGCATAAGTGAAGTTCAAACTCTTGTTCTTATTGTATCTTCTCTTAACTCCCTTTATGTATTTTATTAAAAATAAGGATTTAAGTCATAGATTGTACTTTACTGCACAAATGGACATCTAAACCTAGACCACGCCACTCAAGGTCAGTGGTAGAACATGAAGTTGGCCCTAGGATAGGGTAGCAGCGGTGACTATAAGAGGATATTAATATCAGCAGCACTAGCAGTGGTAGAACATGAAGTCTGGGTGGACGCCCACGTCCGGGCGCCTATGCCTGCTGCAACGCCCGCGAAAGCGCCTGCTGCACGCACAGGCAGGGCCCACCCGCACCACTCCCCCATGCTTCCCTGCTTCCCACACCACTCCATGCCTGCTGCGCTGCTCCCCTCCATGCACGACGCCCTAACAGCTACAACAGGCAGCTGTAGCAAGTGGCTCATATTGCAATATGCACAACACCCCGATCTACTTTTGAATCATCCAAATGAAACAATTGCAACATACGTATAAAAGCGACTTAAACATTCGAAACAAACACTTGAAACACATGCAAAAACACATGAAAAACACTTGATAAACAATTGCAAACATATACAACATCCAGATAAAATACTAGCAACATATGTGTAAAACATATGCAACATCTAGATAAACACACTTGCAACATACGTGCACAATCATTGCAACATATGCAACATCCCGGTCTACTTTTGCAACATCTGCATGAAACACTTGAAGCATACCTATGAAATATTTGAAACACTTGAAACATACACTTGCAACATGGGGGAGCCCGGGGCCGAGCGATTCAGCCGTCGAGGTTAGAGCCGGCATCGCGCGAGCACCACCACCATCGCTAGCAGCATCGGGCTTGGCTCGGCAAGGCAGGCGGCGTGGGATGGGTGAGCGCGACGGGCGGGAGAGAGTGGCGCAGGATGGGCGCGTGGCAGGAGCAAGGCGGAGTGGGCGCGTAGCAGCAGCGAGGCGGAGTAGACGCACGACATCCGGATGGGAAGGCCACCGCGTTGGAGAAGGACAGTGGAGGGCGGGGGGCAAGGTGATGCGCCCACGACGGTCACATGCATGTGCCAGTGGAGAAAGGAAATGTTGCCGTGTTTTTTATTTTTCTTGGAGAAACCACGTCCTACTGAAGGTGGAGTGGAGGAGGCCTGTTGGGCCCGATCGTTGGGCAGACCTGGGAACGAGCCGTCCGGATAGAACGCGCCTGGACGGACGCCCATGTGCCAGCATTATCGTATTAATATTTAATACTACAATTCACTCAAAATGAAACTTGAATGACTATATAGTTTATTGACGTGAAAATGGCAATCATTTTAAATTCTATTCATACTCCATGGTGATAAAATGACAAGTTGTAATTTTTGCATAAGCCTATAGATTGTGATAAAAAGTTTAGTTTACTTTATAAGAGATCTGCTTTTTATAAAGAAAACTATTTTATAAAGTAGTAGTATTATACATATTATTACTTTGTAGTGGAAATTCAACATCTTGCCATAGTGTTGGCAGAAACAAACTTTTTATGCTATTATAGTAATTGATAGTGCAGTTTGGATCTAGAATCCATTTTTAATAAAAATGTGAAATGAAACTTTGAATAAAAGATGCTATAAGCACTAGAGTTTCAATGAATAAAAAATTAAAATAATTAATAAGATCAAGAGTTAAATCTAAATGGATTTGTGATGTCACAAAAAGAAATACAAAACGAGTTGATAAAACTTACACTAAGGTGCAGTACATATTAAAGACCCATAGAGATGCAATACCTAAGATGAGAACACACAATAAAGACCCATAGAGTTGATAAAACTTATGCCAAAGGTGCAGTACATTTTAACTTATGCTAAAATGAATAGGTAGAAAGAGTAAAAATAAGAAATTTGATTAGCTATACATAATTAATTTATCCACAAATTTTTAACATTTACTACTATTCTAGTTTATGTTGAAGCTAGCATAGGTTGATGGGAGCCAACGCAGGAGTTTGGTTTGACAACCAGCTACTCATTCCGTTTCAAATTATAAGTCGCTTTGATTTTTTTTTGTTTATCAATTTTGCTACGTATCTAGACATATTATTATATTAGATGCATAGCAAAATGGATGTACCAAAAAATTAAAGCGACTTATAATTTGGACATTGGGAGTAGTTACTATATCAGTTTTGTTGGCTTAGGTTAATTAACTACAAGAGTACTCGCTCCGTTCTAAATTATAAATCGATTTGACTTTTTTTTTGATATATTCATTTTATAATGCACCTATATATAATATTATGTCTAGATACATAACAAAATGGATGAACTAAAATATTAAAATAACTTATAATTTGAAATGGAGTGGTACTCGTTATCTAACATTGCAGTGGAACATTAGTTTATACATAATCGATGGATCGTGAGACGATATTAATGTGACACGATCGATGTAACAGATCGACGCTATAAAAGAAGTCCTGCACGGTCTCATGTCACAATCACGATCTAAACCGATTAGGTTTTCAATTCGCGGACTTAAAGGTCAAGCGAGTAAAAAAAAAGAACTGTAAAAGAGGTTGCACTAGCTCCTGTAAGGTCACAAGCAGAATTTTGGCAGACCATTCAAGAAGATGGCGCGCGGCTCCTTTGGGCCGGCCCGTCCCTCACAATCACGATCTAAACCGATTAGGTTTTTAATTCGTGGACTTAAAGGTCAAGCGAGTAAAAAATAGAACGGTAAAAGAGGTTGCGCTCCTGTAAGGTCACAAGCTGAGTTTTGGCAGACCATTCAAGAAGATGTCGCGCGTCTCCTTTGCACCGGCCCGACCTGGCAAGGCAACTGCATGTAGAGTCTTCTTTTATCTCCCACATTATTAGACATGGTGACGTGGAGAGGGCTTCCTCTAGAAGAACCGACCAATTTATAAGAGCACAAGTACAATGGCAACCCGCAAGCGGTCGCTCTGTCATACTTGAGCCCATATAAACCCGGTAGTCCGTCGAGTACCACGAAGGTTCTTGATTAACCATCAACATACAACCAAGATCGTACATGATTCAACATACATGTCACATGTTACAAAAAAATTCATAAATACAGTTCATTCATCAAAGTACGAATTTAGGTTATTACAAATCAAATTTAGTAAAATAGTAGCGGAAGCAAATTAAAGTTTGAAACTAACATCTACCATCATAGTTCAAATACAGTGTCAGCTCATTATCATATCCACAAAAGCATATGAGAAGTATTAATAAGAGATGCCTGCCTAGGGCTCACTCCTCGTCCACAGCGGGACAGAAGCAGTTCTTGCAATAGCCATGATAAACTGTACCATCTACAACAATGGGAATAAAACCCTAAGTACGAGAAGGTACTCAGCTAGACTTACCCGTCATAAACCAAAAACAAAGTAACTCCAAGGATTATGCAAGGCTTTATAAGTGGAGGAAGCTTGACAACATTTTACATAAAAACCTTACCATTTCAAGTATACAGTAATAATTCGGTCATGATGTTAATTATAGCTATTCATCTCTAGATTAGCAACTAACCTGTGCCAAACATGTGGTATATCATTTAGTAGCATACAATAGTAACCATAGCTAGTGTAGTAATTTCATGTTCATCATAACCATCATTTCATAACACGGTTACTACGATGTTGGGACTAGCCAAGTTTCTCACTGTCCGAGAGATACGGCGATTCGAATCGATTTCAACCAGCTGAGAATTTATTCCTAACATAAACCCAGGCAGACCAGATCAACGGTCACATTTGGTACAACTTAGGTCCATATTTCATGGGTTCACCCAGCGCCGCACAATCAAGGGCAACCAACTGCCAGGACATTCACGCCCGGCCTGCCCTTGGGATCACGTCTGGCTCCCCACACATCCTTACTACCATCCAGAGTGTGCACTCTAACAGAATGGGGCTCTGCCTGAGTTAGGCTACTTGGCTTCGCGGTCGGAAGGAGTTATCTGGTCAGCTAAGTGAGAGGCATGCGTTCAATCTCAACAAAAGCGCCAACAACGGTACGGTCCTCAATCAGCACAGACAGAATCACATGAGCCAACCTACACATAGACTTCATCCTGTCTCTATTTACATTTTCCCATGGTTCTTTTCCACGATAGCAAATATAGCCAACCGTGCTTCGGTATCCACCTATATCTCGTAGGTAACAGGAAATCACCCGACTTCTACTAGTCTAAGCATGGCTAAGTATATATTTGATCCTAGACCTATACAGGGTTAAAGGTATATGTAACTAGACAAGGTAGTTCTATGCGTCAAGTGTTTTCAATCAACTCTTATAACCTAATGCATCAAATATAAAGGATTCAAGTGATATTTTATAAAACATGGGAGACCTAGAATGCTCTAGGCTTGCCTTTGAGGAAAGAGGTTGGCCGGTGATTCAGACACTCAGGGAGGTCCTCGAGAGTTTGCTCCTCTTCTCTTGGAGCTACGGCCAGAGGCGTCTCCTATTGATCCACCTCTTCTTCCTCGTTGAACTCCAAAAGAGTTATCTCTTCGGACTATCCTGAATGCATGAGCATGAAATAAGATATCACAAATGCATATATGATGACATGTATAATATGTTATGATGTGATGAATGCATCCTCATAAGTGTTTTCAATAGCATTGCATTAAAGTGATAACAATTACATCTTATTTTACTGAGTAGATGCATATCTCTTCTCTAGTAACTTAAGTAAATACTTATGTAAATTATTTTCTAGACTACAAGACAACAGCCACTTGTTTTAACCATAACTAAAGTTATACATATCAAAATAATATGGTTGTGGACATTCTGGAAAGCTTATAAAATTGCCTATAATTTTCTTTCAATTATCTTAATGTGATTAAATAGTTATCTAGGTTAAACAAATCAATCCTTTAGATCTGTCTAGAGAGCAAGTATTTCTGATAGCAGACTTCTAACAACCATAATTCTTAAACCATAAGGCATATGACTATAAAAATTTAACACAAGGTAGATAAGTAAGTTATATACAACTTTGTTATTAACTATCTTTATAGAAAAGATCATTATCATCATGAAATCATCACCACAACAGAAACTATACATGTAGCCAACCTAGTTGAATTATAAGGCAATAATTAATTAGTTGCATACAACCAATTACTTCTAAGCCTAACTAATAACATCAACAGATCATATGCATCATAAGCACTATAGAAAACATCATCGTTAAACATAACTAAATTATTTATATCCATTTATTAATTTCCTTAGATAATAAGGTGATCCAAAGGATAAATATTTCTATTGCTTAATAAATTCTACGAAACTTACAGTAGCCTACAAATGACCTTAATAGTCTACTGTACAAATTTCATGCCATTTGGATAAGTATAACTACCTCTACAAAAATGACAAGTTACATAGGCTTATTTTAGCAAAAATAGTTTGGCATAGTGAAAAGTGTCAAACAATAGATTTAATATTTTTATTACATTCCTCCAAGCATAAGAATACTGTGTAAAAATTTGCATGATCATATGTTATGTATTTTTATCCCAATTAATTTCACTACAAACTAGCAATTAATTAGGATTAAATAGGAAGACCATATTTTAATTATGCTTACAGTAGCTTTAATATTTTTATTAGCTAGAGCATGTCAACATAGGACCAGAAAAATTGGAATCATAATTTTATCATCTTCCTAGCTAAAGTTATGCAATTTACAAGATACAAACTACTTTAAAAGCACTAATCTTGCTCAATTTAATTCTCCCAGAAAATAGCCTAAACAGTATATTTCATATTTTTATCAAATAATACACTTCAAGATGAAACCAATAAAATTTGGGTCACCCCATTTGGACACTCCTAGCTCTAGATATGAATTTTTGAAACATGCATTCAAATCTGTGAAATAAATCCAGAAAATCAAATTCAAAATTCGATTGACAGCTGGGGCTCGCGGTCAACGGGACACACCCGCCAGTGAGACCAAGACATGGGACAGCGCTGACCAGCGAGAACTCATCGACAGCGAGGTCTCCGACGGTAGCGTCTTCACCGTTGCACTCTTCTCACCCCCGCGCATCGACTCGTAGGCTTAGTTGACTCGGTGGCTCGCCAGAGCAGCCTCAACGGCACCCATGGCGGACGGCGGAGGTCGGGCGGTGATACGCCAGCCATCTCCAGCTATGGCACACTTAGGCGGAGCACAGCGGTGCTCTCACTATTCTAGCTAGACGGTGGCGAAAGGTGGATCTCCATCATGCCACTAGCTAGGTCTAGGGTTTCTCGACCTAAGACGTGAGAGAAATGAGAGAGACAGTGAACCAACTCGGCGGCGGCAAGCTCGAGTGCCACGACGGCCGCGCGCGGAGCGGTGACTCATTCTGACATAGTCAAGTGGTGGCATCATTCCTTGTTCCGGCCTAAGCATCTAGACTCTAGTGTGGTGCTAGACCAGAGAAGATAGAGGCATGAGTTACGGTGGAACGGCCGGGCCACGGTGAGCCGTGAGCGCGGCGGTGATCCGGTGACAGCGACGGCTACGGTGAGGCTAAATGCCACTATACCTGGGGTTGATAGGTGATGCTGGTGGCTCAAGGAGGTGGAGGTGATGGCTGAGCAGCGATCGCTGAGACGAATCGGTCAGCGAGGCTACATCGGCGGTGAGCAGCTGTGGCGACGCACGGCGAGCTCGGCGCGGCGCTTTGGCGAGGCAGAGCAAGCGGTAGAAGGCGAGAGCGAGTGAGTGGAGCGAGCAGTGAGTGCGCGGCAACTGTGGCCTATAGCCGGTCGGCCACGACGTGCGCGCGCGGCGCCGATTTAGGCGCCTCTGAATCCGTTTGACAGCGTGACTTAGCGATTCTATAACTCCTCATCCATGGCAAATTAGCAAAAACTTTCTTAATAACAATTGTAGAGCTACATGAGATCTCCAACTTTGCTTTAGGAACCATCATCAAATTCTCACTGGTTTACAAACTACATTGCTCCAAAGTGAGGTACTTTGAAACTGAAAACCATTTCATCACTTAGAAAATTTCTTAAGTCACAAAACAACATTTTGTTGATACTTGTGAGCAGTTTTTGAGTATGCTATGCACTAAATTAGACCTTGACCCAAAAACAAAAGTTGCTACCCTAGTTAAGTACTACAACTTTTATTTAGGTCACACAACCATGCAGACAGTCTAAGCTACTGTTCAACTTTGGTCAAATTAGTATCATGAAAATGGCATTTCAAGTGAAACCAACACTTAGAAGCAAATTTGGCCTATGTCATGAATACAAACATTGTTCCATTTATCATTCTAGATGTGTCTAAGGTGTTTTCATGACCTCACAACTATCTCATACATTGGTCATACATGATTGCAAGCATAAGCATCTATATAAATCAACATTTCATGTGACAATGTATAAGAATAAGATGAAATTTCATATGCTCATGTTCATGAATGCTTGGATGATGCTTGTGATCATGAAATGCAGATGTCAAATGCAAAGCTTAACACTGGGGTGTTACAACCCCTCCCCTTATAGAAATCTTGTCCCGAGATTTGAAAGTCCTACCATTCCACATAAAAGGCGGGATAAACCTCACGTAAATAATCCTCCCATTTCCATGTGGCATCTTGTTCACTGTGGTTATTCCACACCACCTAGTAGAACTTAATGACCTTGCTATGTGTTACTCTTTCTATTTCTTCTAGCACTCGGATTGGTTTCTCTTCATAAGTTAAATCTGAATGGAGCTTAATGTTGGTGGGTGCAATGGCTTCCTCAGGTAGTCGAAGACATCTTTTCAACTGAAAAACATGGAAGACATCGAATATCATACTCATCTCTGGAGGAAGTTGTATGGCCCTACATATCTAGGTGCAAGCTTTCTTTTTACTCTAAATCTCTGCACTCCCTTCATGGGTGACACTTTTAAGTATACATAGTCTCCCACTTCAAAAGTTAGTGGTCTTCTTCTTTTGTCAACATAACTCTTTTGTCTTGATTGAGCTGCTTTCATATGCTGTTGGATAATGCGTACCTATTCTTTAGCTTCGGTGACAAAGTCAATGCCAAAATATTTTCTTTCTTCGGGCTTAATCCAATTCAAAGGAGTTCTACATTTCTGACTATACAAGGCTTCAAAAGGAGCCATCTTGATGCTCGCTTGATAACTGTTGTTGTAGGTGAACTCTGCTAAAGGTAGCCATTTCTCCCATGAACCCTTGGAAGATATAACACAGGCTCTTAACATATCTTCTAAGATTTGGTTCACTTGCTTGGTCTGTCCCGAAGTTTGTGGATGATATGCTAAACTTCTGATTAGTTTAGTTCCCAAAGCCTAGTGCAAGTGTTCCAAAAAAAGAGCTATAAATTATGGTCCATGATCTGAGATCATGGTCCTTGGTACTCCATGTAGTCTCACGATCTAAGAAATATACAGCTCAGCATACTTCCTAGCTAGATACCTTGTGTTAACTGGTACAAAATGTGCTGACTTGGTGAGACGATCTACAATGACCCATATGGAATCATGGCCTTACTGTGTCATCAGAAGTCCTGTAATGAAGTCCATACTTATTTCCTCCCATTTCCAGCCTGGAATTGGCAATGGCTAAAGTAATCCAGCAGATTTCAAATGAATGGCCTTGACTCTACTGCAATTATCACACTTAGCGACATAGGCGGCGATCTCTTTCTTCATCTTGGTCCACCAAAAACGGGTTTTCAAATCTTGATACATTTTGCTACTACCCAGATGGATAGACAACTTGGATGAATGAGCTTCATCTAAAATTTGATTTCTAAGCTCATGGTCTTTCGGTACCACAAGTCGGTCCTCAAACCATAGTACACCTCTTTCATCCAACCTAAAATGCTTGGTTTCTTGTTCTTTCATCTTTCGCTTGATGTGAAATACACCTACATCTATCTTCTGCAGTTCTATGATTTTGCTCTCAAGTGAGCAACTGATAGTGATATTGTGTGGCACAATAGGATGTAACAAATTAAATCCATCTTCCAACACGGCTTCCAAAGTGTTGCAATGAGATTTCCGACTAAGTGCATCTGCTACAACATTAGCTTTTTCTAGATGGTAGTGCACTTCCAAATTATAGTCCTTAATCAGCTCTAACCATCTTCGTTGTCTCATGTTCAGCTCAGGTTGAGTGAAGATATATTTGAGACTTTTGTGGTTAGTATATATGTGACATACATTTCCCAACAAGTAATGTCTCCATATCTTCAATGTATGAACAACTGCTGCAAGCTCTAAATCATGCATAGTATAATTGACTTCATGCTTTCTCAACTGCCGAGAAGCATAGGCAATAACTCTTCCTTATTGCATGAGCACACACCCCAAACCTATACCCAATGCATCACAGAACACATCGTAAGGCTTTTCAATGTCGGGTTGTGCTAAAACAGGAGCTGTAGTTAGCAATGTCCGTAGGGTGTGAAAAGTGGCTTCACACTCTGGCGTCCAACTGAACTTTTTATCTTTCTAAAGTAGTCTGGTCATGGGCTTAGCTATCTTGGAGAAATCAGGAATGAAACGATAATAGTAACCTGCTAACCCTAGAAAACTCCAAACTTCATGAACTGAACTCGGGGCCTTTCAATCCATGACCTCTTATACTTTGGATGGGTCTACAGAAATTCCATCTTTAGATAAGATGTGACCCAAGAAAGATACTTTGTTCAACCAAAATTCACACTTGCTGAACTTGGCATATAACTTATATTCCCTCAATCTAGACAAAACAACTCTCAGATGCTCTGCATGGTCTGCCTCATTCTCTGAATAAATCAAGATATCATCGATAAACACAACCACGAACTTGTCGAGCTCGGTCATGAATACCAAATTCATCAAGTATATGAAGTAGGCAGAAGCATTTGTGAGTCCAAAAGACATGATCAAATACTCATACAAGTCGTACCTAGTGGAGAAAGCTATTTTAGGTATATCCTCTGGCCTGATCTTAATTGGATGATAGCCTGACCTCAAGTCAATCTTAGAGAATACCTTTGCTTTTGCCAATTGATCAAACAAGATATCGATACGAAGCAAAGGATACTTGTTCTTAATGGTCACAGCATTAAGTGGCCTATAATCCACACACATTCTCAAGGACTTGTCCTTCTTCTTTACAAATAAAGCTGGACATCCCCATGGAGGCGAACTAGGTCGAATGAGACCTTTATCCAACAGTTTTTGTAACTGAATTTTAAATTTAGCCAACTCATTTGGTGGCATCCTATAGGGTCATCTTGAGATAGATGTCGTACCTGACACTAACTCAATCTTAAATTCCACATCCCTATCAGGCGGTAAACCTGACAACTCATCTAGAACTACATCAGGAAACTCACAAACCACTAGAATATCGCAAAGGGTAGTGGCTTAGATAGCACAAGACAAGTTTTGGAGATCAAAAGTTCGGGGAAGTGGTACTAGAAAAGCGTTACCTCCCTTTGGTTCTCTCAACATAATTGTTCGAGTCGATGTGTCAATGAGAACTCCATGATCACTCATCCAACTCATGCCTAAGATCATATCTATGGCTAATCCGAGCAATACTATCAGATCCATCATGTACTCCCTCTCTTGTATAGAGATGAGCATACCTTTGACTATTTGATTTGTAGAGATAGTAGCCCCAGCCGAACTTATACTATAACCACCCTTGTTTACCTTAATTATTTTCTAATCATACTTAAATGCAAATGCTTGGCTCATAAATGAATGAGAAGCTCTAGAATCAAATAAAACAATGGCGGAATGTTTGTTAACAAGAAACATACTGGCGGTGATAGCTTCTCCCACAGGAACTTCTTCAACAGCTGTGTAATGCACTTATCTAGGACGTGCCTTAGGATTGACCTGCTTCTGATTACCCTAATGTTGATTGCTATTCTTCTTGGGATGGGCACATTCCTTGGCCCAATGACCCAACTGATTACAGTTGAAGCATGGCTAATTGCTCCTCGGTCCTGCTGAGCTTCCTTGCCCTCTATTTCCCTTGGGTAGGGCAATGGTGAATGCCTTACGAAACACCTTCTGAGGTCGGCTGGCCTAGGCTTTTGGTGGCGGAGGCTTAAACTTAGGCACCGATGGACGAAACTATGGCCTAGCCGCCACTGGAGCTCTGGACTAGGAAGATTCTGAGGCGCCTGCCTCAGCTGCTGTTTTGCGACCCTTCGCCGCTGCATGCAAATTGTTCTGGTTTTCCTAGGTCAAGGCATCACTGATGAACTCATTGTATGTGGTACACCTCGAATTGGCCATAGTTTTTATTAGCTTAGTGTCAAGGCCTCTCTTGAAGCTTTCAATCTTCTTTTCCTCTATATCGACGAACCCTAGGGCATAATGGGACAAATTGTTGAAGGCATGCATGTACTCTGTAAGGGTCTTGATCCCTTATGTGAGTCGCATGAACTCGGTAGCTTTCATGTGCATTAGCCCCAGGGGAATGTGATGTCCCCTAAAGGCTAACTTGAATTGTTCCTATGTGACCTGAGAGTTGGTAGGTAGAGAGGACAGGAAATGGGTCCACCATATCCCGACCGATCCCTACAGTTGATGGGACGCATATTCTACCTTCTGATGATCAGTCACCCTCAATAAACAGAACTTTTGCTCGATTATGTTAAGCCATTCATCCGCCTAGAGTGATTCTTCGGCCACCTTGAAGATAGGAGGCTTGGTGTCTTGGAAATCCTTGAAAGAGCTATATTGATTTGGCTCAGGCCCTTGTTGTTGTTGACGGGCGTGAGCGGTGTTCTATGCAATGAGGCATAGTGTTTCCTCCATTGTTCTCTAACTACCCAAGAACTGTGCAAAGAATTCATTTGTAGACGGTGATGGCGGTGGTGGTAAGTCACTGTCGTTGCCACCTTGGCTATTGTCAGCTCCAGCGCGAGTGTGAGTCATCTACAAAGTTGCAACAATAAGTGATTATTGGATGATGTCAGGAGATTGCAGATGAATTGTATAATCATGCCAAACTGAAATTACTGGAGAGAATCTTAAATTCATACAATAAAATAGAGGTATAATAATTCATTATCGCAATATGACATCACCAAATAGATCACTTATCATGCTCGCAGCATGTTAACATGCATGTCATAATCCACAAGTAAAACAAAACTAGAATTTCATTAAAGTTCAACCCATAGTGAAACAACATGCAAAGTGTCAATATTACACAAAAGTCAAATCACAAATACTGAACTTCAAGCTACAAGTCCATTAAATGAATAACAGGGATACATCTAGCGCTTTAACTAGTCACTAGGCGATTCTAATCTTCAGCGTGCTCGCTGTCGAGGTCGGAGATAGGATCATCCTCATCCTCTAGCTCCACTTCTTCCTCCCAACTATCATCCTCGACCAACATCTCTGGATCTTCTTCTTCCTCATCAAGGATCGGGTGCAGTTGGTTGTTCAGAAAATGCACCTCATGCTGAAGATCAACCACCATGTTCTGGGTCTATGCAAGCTGCTAGCGCAAGTCCCTCTTGACATGGTCCTACTATATGCTCAAGACTTGGGTCTTGTCTCGTTCTGCTTCTGCCATAGCTGCATGGTTGTTTGCTAGGATCCGCTGGAGCGTAGCTGGGAACTCCTTGGCACGGGCGGCCTCCAGCTACTCCCGTAGTCCTGCTAGCACTACCTGATCATCTGCTCTTGCTTCTTAGGTAGTAGCTCTCTACTGATCAACTTGCTCCATTTGGGTGTGGAGTTTCCCAATGCTATATATGCCTGATCAGTTTCCCATCGAGCCTCACTTGCTGCCTTTTTGTGCTTGCACACATGCTTCTTTAGCTTACACTGTGTAGCTTTGGCTCTCATGAGCTTATCCATGCAAGTGGTATAGGACTCCTGCTAGAAGTCCCTAGTGTCCTGACGAGTATAAAACATCTTCATCACTTTAAACATTGCGCTCATAGCGGGACTAGAACTGTCTGCCCGCTCATCCCGATCTCAGATCAATGCATTGTTGTTGCACTATGCCCATACTATTGTGGATGGATCCACTCGAGGAAAAGTACCAGCAGCACTACCGATAAACTCATCCCCGTGCTGCTGACAAATCTGACTCAGCACCTCAAAAGCGACTACTTGGGCAGCCTCCCAAGGAGTTCTTCCTTCAGATTCCGCCTTCCATTCCTGCCAAAAGGGTGCTTGGTTATGAGCTGGTATGGTCAGCTGTACATCATACCATGGTTGTCCCTCCAGGTATACTTCGTTCTAGTAATAGAGGGGTGGTTCGTAATACCCCGCATAATGCAAGACTCTCCAAAGTAGGGCAGGGGTACCAAACATCAATAGGAAATTCTCACTTGCAACTGGTGCTACCATCTGTACTAACAACATAGTGCAACTCTCATGAGACAACGTCATAATGGATAGGAGATACACAATCGGGTAAGAGATTTATAAGGGGAGCAGCAATCCAAGTATGTAATAATGATTCATCATGATGCATACACGTTACGTACGTCCTCACAAACTAGTCGGGTAAGATACATATGTTCTCTCATATATAACATAACTAGTCGGTCTACACATTTCGCTGTTAGTGTACCTACACAAGAATTTCATTTCAGCCCAACCCCACAATTATATATGCAGAATGTAAATCTAGGCTCTAGGTTGCAATCTAAATACTTTCATATATATATATATATATATACCCATATATATATACTTCCTTATCAAAGCTACCCGAGAGTAAATACGTCCTATATATGCATATAAATATGCATATATAGCAGTATCAAAGCTAACCCACAATTAAATACTTCCATATATATGAGGCATATATACAGTTCAGTATCAAAGCTAACTCTCCACATAGACCGCACGCTCACATCTTGCGGTCATGCCACTGTGATGATGATGGGCATCTTACCTTGGGCGTAGAGGCATTTGATCCATACATTATCACTCAAGTGAATGACATCCATATAATAGCACGCCGTATGACCGACGAAATTGAAAATCCCTAAGTTAGTACTTACTTAGCCACCTGAAGTCCTTAACTAGGCATAAAGGAAGTGATCACTGGCACACTTTAGATTCATCTCTAGGTCTTAACACCTATATATATATAGCTATAAGTGGCTAGAAACTGGTTTTTAAAAACAAAAACTTTTGTTTTAAATACACATGTGGCAATTAGTGTTGAATCTTGAACTGATGCCAGCTGTAGCAGAACCGACCAAATTATAAGAGCACAAGTACAATGGCAGCCCGCAAGCGGTCGCTCTGTCATACTTGAGCCTATATAAACCCGGTAGTCCGTCGAGTACCACGAAGGGTCTCGATTAACCATCAACATACAACCAAGATCATACATGATTCAACATACATGTCACATGTTACATAAAGTTCACAAATACAGTTCATTCATCAGAGTACGAATTTAGGTTATTACAAACCAAGTTCAGTAAAATAGTAGTGAAAACCAATTAAAGTTTGAAACTAACATCTGCCATCATAGTTCAAATACAGTGCTAGCTCATGATCACATCCACAAAAGCATATGTGAAGTATTAATAAGAGATGCCTACCCAGGGCTCACTCCTCGTCACGGTGGGACAGAAACAGTTCTTGCAATAGCCATGATAAACTGTACCATCTGCAACAATGGGAATAAAACCCTGAGTATGAGAAGGTACTCAGCTAGACTTACCCGTCATAAATCAAAAACAAAGTGACTCCAAGGATTATGCAAGGCTTTATAAGTGGAGCTAGCTTGACAACATTTTGCATAAAAAGCTTACCAATTCACGTATACAATTATAATTCGGTCATGATGTTAATTATAGCTATTCATCTCCAGATTAGCAACTAACCTATGCCAAACATGTGGTATATCATTTAGTAGCATACAATAGTAACCATAGCCAGTGTAGTAATTTCATGTTCATCATAACCATCATTTCATAACACGGTTACTACGATGTTGGGACTAGCCAAGTTTCTCACTCTTTGGGAGAGACGGCGATTCGAATCGATTTCAACCAGCTGGGAATTTATTCCTAACACAAACCCAGGCAGACCAGATCAACGGTCACCTTTGGTACAACTTAGGTCCACATTTCATGGGTTCACTTAGCGCCGCACAATCAGGGACAACCAGCTGCTAGGACATTCAGGCCTGGCCTGCCCTTGGGCTCATGTCTGGCTCCCCGCACATCCTTATAACCATCCAGAGTGCGCACTCTAATAGAACGGGGCTCGATCTGAGTTGAGCTACTCAGCTTCACGATTGGAATGAGTTATCCGGCTAGCTAAGTGAGAGGCATACATTCAATCTCAACAAAAGCACCAACAACGGTACGGTCCTTAATCGGCACAGACGGAATCACATGAGTCAACCTACACATAGACTCCTCCTGGCCTCCATTTACATTTCCCCATGGTTCTTTTCCATGATAGCAAATATAGCCAACCGTGTTTCGGTATCCACCTATATCTCATAGGTGACAGAAAATAACCTGACTTCTACCAGTCTAAGCATGGCTAAGCATATATTTGATCCTGGATCTACATAGGGTTAAAGGTATATGTAACTGGACAAGGTAGTTCTATGCATCAAGTGTTTCCAATCAACTCTTATAACCTAATGTATCAAACATAAAGGACTCAAGTGATATTTTATAAAACATGGGAGACTTAGAATGTTACGGGGCTTGCCTTTGAGGAAAGAGGTTGGCCGATGATCTGGGCACTCAGGGGGGTCCTCGAGAGTTTGCTCCTCTTCTTCTAGAGCTGTGGCCTGAGGCATCTCCTGTTGATCCTCCTCTTCTTCCTTGTTGAACTCCAAAAGAGTTATCTCTTCAAACTATCCTATATGCATAAGCATGAAATAAGATATCGCGAATGCATATATGATGACATGTATAATATGATATGATGTGATGAATGCATCCTCATAAGTGTTTTCAACAGCATTGCATTAAAGTGATAACAATTGCATCTTATTTTACTGAGTAGGTGTATATCTCTTCTCTAGTAACTTAAGCAAACACTTATGTAAATCATTTTCTGGACTACAAGATAGCAGCCACTTATTTTGACCATAACTAGAGTTATACACATCAAAATAATATGGTTGTTGACATTCTGGAAAGCTTATGAAATGGCCTACAACTTTCTTATAATTCACTTAATGCGATTCAGTAGTTATCTAGGTCAAACAAATCAATCCTTCAGATCTATCCAGAGAGCAAACATTTCTGATAGCAGACTTCTAACAGCCATAATTCTTAAACCATAAGGCCTATGACTATAAAAATTTAACACAAGATATATAAGTAAGTTATCTACAACTTTGGTATTAACTATCTTTATAGAAAATATCATTATCATCATGAAATCATCACTATAACAGAAACTATACATGTAGCCAACCTAGTTGAATTATAAGAAAATAATTAATTAGTTGCATACAACCAATTACTTCTAAGCCTACCAAATAACATCAACAGATCATATGCATCACAAGCACCAAAGAAAACTTCTTGGTTAAACATAACTACTTTATTTATATCCATTTATTAATTTCCTTAGATAATAAGATGATTTAAAGGATAAATATTTTCATTGAATAGTAAATTTGGAGAAAATTACAGTAGCCTACAAATGGCCTTAATAGTCTACTGTACAAATTTTATGTCATTTGGATAAGTCTAACTACCTCTACAAAAATGACAAGATACATGGGCATATTTTAGTAAAAATAGTTTAGCATAGTGAAAAGTGTCAAACAACATATTTAATATATTTCTTACATTCCTTCAAGCATAAACATACTGTGTAAAAATTTGCATGATCATATGTTATGTATTTTTACCCCAATTAATTTCACTAGAAACTAGCAATTAATTAGGACTAAATAGGAAGACCATATTTTAAGTATGCTTACTATAGGTTTAATATTTTTCCTAGCTAGAGCATGTCAACACAAAACCAGCAAAATTGGAATCATAATTTGATCACCTTCCTAACTCAAGTTATGCAATTTACAAGATATAAACTACTTTAAAAGCACTTATCTTGCTCAATTTAATTCTCCTAGAAACTACCCTAAATAGTATATTTCATATTTTTATCAAATAACACACTTCAAGATGAAACCAACAAAATTTGGTTCACCCCATTTGGACATTCCTAGCTCTAGATATGAATTTTTGAAACATGCATTCAAATCTATGAAATAAATCAAAAAATCAAATTCAAAATCCGATTGACAGCAGGGGCCTGTAGTCAACGGGACCCACCCGTCAGTAAGACCAAGACAGGGGACGACGCTGACCGGTGAGAACTCGTCGACGGTGAGGTCTTCGGCGTTAGTGTCTTCTCCGTTGCACTCTTCTCACCCCCGCGCATCGATTGGTAGGCTTAGTTGACTCGGTGGCTCACCGGAGCAACCTCGACGACGGCCATGGCGGATGGCGGAGGTTAGACGGCTATACGCCGACCATGTCTGGCTATGGCACACTCAAGCGAGGACAGCTACTCCATCCTAGTGACCTAACGAAGCTACACGGTGCAGGTGAGGGCTCGAGGTGGCGTCAGTGAGCTTGGCCGCGTGCATGGCCATACGGCGGCACATGGAGCACAGCGGTGCTCTCACTGTTCTGGCTAGATGGCAGTGAAAGGTGGGTCTCCATCATGCCACTAGCTAGGTCTAGGGTTACTCGACCTAAGACGCGAGAGAAAGGAGGGAGACGGTGAACCAACTCGGCGGCGGCGAGCTCGAGTGCCACGGCGGCCATGGCGGCCGCTCGTAGAGCGACGACTCGTTCTGGCGCAGTCAAGCGGTGGCATCATTCCAAGATTCAACCTAAGCATCTAGACTCTAGCGTGGTGCTGGACCAGAGAAGATGGAGGCATGCGGTACGGTGGAACGGCCGGGCCACGATGAGCCGTGAGCGCGGCAGCGCTCCGGTGACGATGGCGGCTACAGCGAGGCTAAATGCCGCTATACCTGGGGTCGATAGGTGATGCTGGTGGCTCGAGGAGGTGGAGGTGATGGCGGAGCAGCTGTCGCTAAAACGAATCGGTCGGCGAGGCTACGGCGGCGGCGAGCGGCTGTGGCGGTGCACAGCGAGCTCAGCACGGCCCTTTGGCAAGGCAGAGCGAGTGGGAGAAGGCAAGAGCGAGTGAGTGGAGCGAGTGGTGAGCTCGGCCACGACGCGCTCGCGCGGCGCTGATTCAAGCGCCTCTGAATCCGTTTGACGACATGACTTAGCGATTCTATAACTCCTCATCCGTGGCAAATTAGCAAAAACTTCCTTAATAACAATTGTAGAGCTACGTGAGATCTCTAACTTTGCTTTAGGAACCATCATCAAATTCTCACTAGTTTACAAACTACATTGCTCCAAAGTGAGGTACTTTAAAACTAAAAATCGTTTCATCACTGAAAATTTCTTATCACAAAACATTTTGTTGATACTTGTGAGTTGTTTTTCTGCATGATATGCACTGAATTAGACCTTGACCCAAAAACAAAAGTTGTTACCCTAGTTAAGTACTACAATTTTTATTTAGGTCACACAGCCATGCAAACACTCTAAGCTACTGTTCAACTTTGGTCAAATTAGTATCATGAAAATGGCATTTTAAGTGAAACCAACACTTAGAAGCAAATTTGGCCTATGTCATGAATACAAACATTGTTCCATTTATCATTGTAGATGTGTCTATGGTGTTTTCATGATCTCACAACAATCTCATACATTGGTCATACATGATTGCAAGCATAAGCATATATATAAATCAATATTTCATGTGACAATGTATAAGAATGAGATGAAATTTCATATGCTCATGTTCATGAATGCTTGGATGATGCTTGTGCTCATGAAATGCAAATGCCAAATGCAAAGCTTAACACTAGGGTGTTACACTTCAATATTCAAGTATGACAACCTCCATTCAACTAGCAAGGTGGGACTCAAGTTCCCCTATTTATCCATATGCACACATGAATGGGTCTTTAAGATTTATTTGGAATCATTCAAAATTCTCTATTGTGCCAAGCCCCTGCATATATTCCAACAATCCCCCACCATATCTCAAATGTGCATTTAGAGATTTGCATGTTGCCACAGCTGTTTAATATACCAGTGTTTCAGTAGAGACTATTAAGTTGAACATTTGCCGAGAGCTTCAAGCTACACCCATCCGCAACTTGAACCATGGACACTACACCTTGAATTGCAAGTTTTGTATGGTTTCATTGTTACTCTTCGTGGTTGCCACCACCTATATAGCATGGAGTAGTGATGAACCATTTAGCACTGCTTGGTGATTGTGCAGGGGCTTAGGTGGAGAAGATTGTGAGGAGCTTTGTGCTCATCCTCATGGGAGATCACAAAGAGCAACTCTAGTGGATTGGAGGCTTGTTAGGCTATCTTGCTGAAAGATCGACTCATTGGTGAGCGACCATGTCAGGGCCAAGCTTGAGGGCTTGCTAGGCATCGGGAAGAGCGGTGATCCAAGAACTCGCCTCAACGGGGACATATATTGATTGCCAACAAGCAACCAAACCTTGGGTGAAAATCATTTTATCAACACTGTTCTCATGGTTAGCGCCCCTCTCTACACTTGCTCTTTTATTTACTTGTATATATTTATCTTGTGCTAGTTGATTGAGTAGCCGACAAGTTGGGTAGAGTAATTCGAGTAGTTGCTTATCTTGTGTAGATCAAATAGTTTGTGAGTTTGCCTCGAGTAGTTTGAGTGCTCTAGTGGTAGATTATTGTTTTATCTTGATCACTAGACTTGTGTAGGAGGCTTGCATTGTGTGCTAGCTAGACTAGGCTTGTAGTTTCTATTAGGGATCACCTTTGTCTCTAACCTTTGTGCATAGTGTTTATGCGTTTGAAGGAATTTTTTATAGGTATTCACTCCCCTCTAGCCATCCTAGGGTCCTTTCAAGAGGCAAAGAGGAGCTATAGTGGATATGAGGCTTGTGGAGTACCTCATGATCGGTCGACTCATGGCCTAGCATTCACATGGGAGCCTGCTTTGAGGGGTAGTTGAGCTAGCGAAAACCCAGGGATCCTTGGACTCACCTCAACGAGGACATAGGTGACCGGCAAGTCACCAAAAACCTAAGGGATATATCTTGTGTAATCCTCTACTTGTGGTTTGCGTAATCTATAATTGTTCTTTACTTGTGTTTTTCATTTGCTAGTGTAGTTGTGCACTACTTGTACTTCTCTAGTTTGCTAGTTTGTTGTTTATCCTCTTGCCCACTAGAATTGCATAGGAGTTCTCTTGCTTAGGCTTGCTAGACTAGGGTTTTGTAGTTGTTACTAGGGCCCTCCTTTGCCTAATGTTATTTATTTCATTATCTCTAGAAGTTTTTAAATAGGCCATTCACACCGCCCCTCTAGCCCTCAACCTACTTACACATGTGTCGCTCACCCACAGCTCCTCCCCCGCATGCCGCTATGTAGGAATAGATCTAGGAGAGAGAGGGAGAGACAGATCATGAGATGAGATAGCCCAGATGTTGGTGAGGGAGGAGAGGATAAGAGAGATGAGCCTGTCGATGGATGGAATATTAAATCTGAAAATTTCGGGTCTGCTCAATGTATTACTGTCGGTTCTGAACAAGCACTGTGAGGAAGGTTGAAGATGCTAAAGTTGACATAGCAGAGCAAAGAGTTATAAAGATACAAAGTCAGCAACAAACATGTGGATCTAAGAATTTCTTGGGCACTAACTGTGCTGAGACTAACGTCATAAGCTTGCTATAAAAATTTTAAATCATTTTAACAAAGTGGTACTATACGTTGTTCAATTCACAAATGGACACATCTCTCACATTTGTGAGCAATGTATGGCACCTCTTTTTTAAACATTTGAAATTTTATTGGAACATTGTTCACCAAAAACATATTGTCATGCAAGTTTGTAGAATTTTCTAACAAAGTTTCAAATTATTACAATTATTTTATGTTAATTTGGAGATGGATGAATTATCCATAGCAAACAAATGATTTTTTCATCATCTCTAGATATGGCAGAGTGAAACATATGAGCATAAATACAAATTTTATAATGTTCTTGGAATCTTATAGAAGGTACCCACTGTTCAATTTGCAATTACTTTCGATAAGTGCACATAAATTCATTTAGCTTATACAAAATAGAAAATTGGTTCCAAAAAATTTGAAATTTCCAAAAATATAAAATAGAAATTCATTTATAGTATGTTTGTAGCCTATTTATGTACAAAAAGTTTGGAGTATGAAAGACATTTTTTAAAGGTTGTTTCACAAGGCGCTTTCTCTGTATACATGATGGGAAACAAACATATGCAAAAGAACCAAGAAACAATAATTGGTATCCAAACAAATGTTGTTAATTGGTATAGGAAAAAGAAACATATCATTTGGAGTTAGCATGAGGGACTAGTTATAAAATTTTACTGCAGATTAAAAAGAGAAAACCTTTTGTTCATGTTCTTGAGTTTTCAGTATTTCCCTGTGTGTTTTTCAGAAACCGTCAAGATAATGCTATTTACCCTGGCGGTTTATGCAAAACCGTCAAAAATACTAAACCGTTATGTGCACTAAAAACCGATAATATCAATTTTCCTATGTGTTTTGAAAAAAAACTGTAAGATAATACTATTTACCCTGACGGCTTATGCAATAACCATCAAAAAAAATCCGTAACGGTTATGGAATTTCACGTTTCCACTAGTGCAAGCAAATGCTGATATGGAGGATAGAAGAGAGAAGAGAAAAGAGCTCGGCTCTCATGCAAACAACAAGCTAGGCACGGAAGTATAGGCATTGGTTGGCTCATGCATGAGTGAATGTGAGGAGAATATAGAAAATATACGGTGGGACATAGATAAAAATAACAATAAAAATTTTCTTAGAGATAAATAAAAGACTATTATTGTATAAATCGGTTTCTACAACTTTGACTAATAATACAACTAGTATTATTGACGAAACCAACAGCATGATCAACACACGCACGTGCAGTATTCCCAAAGGACAGTATTTTCAGCTTTTCGTTTCGTCGTAAATAATTGTGGATTATTTACCACGGACTGATTTAGTATGAGAGAAAAATAATGTTTCAACTTATAATCTACATAGCGAAATACTGCGGTCAATCTGAGCCGGTTCCCTGCAACTCTGCAAAGCTGGCAGGAATTATTAGGAACAGTGTGCACGGTGGCCGCATCCATGGCACGCGTGCATGTCGCGACGCATGCATGCCCCTGATTCGGCGAGTCCTGTGACTCCAGACCTGAAAATGCTTGTCTTGGCACCATTTTCACAGCTTTGGGCCATGACACCCTAAAATTTTACACATACATTAAAAAAAAGCCTTACCCACACGCTCTCGGTCGAGGAGCTTGGCCGGCTTTTGCAAGTACAGAGACGTGAGATGTCTTGTATTCGTGGGCTGGTCCTGACGCAGCTACAAACAGATATGGACCGGTCCGTGCGAAAGGAAACACTGTCAGATAGGGATAGCGATGCCAACAGTACAGACAAGGCTGCATGCGGAGAGGAAAGGGAGCAGAGCATCAGGAGGACCTTGGACTTGGACCGTCTCCGGCCTAGACGCGCTGCGCACACTGATGATCTTCGCAGCCCTCCAACCACAAGTGTGGTGTTAAATGATCCGTGCAACAGGGGGAGACACGCACGCTGCTACCGCGCGCATGCAAGAGTAAGAGAGGCTGCTGCAGTCAAGAGGAAGCCCCAGAGCCGGAGTAGAGAGCAAACAACAAACGATGGATTTGTCCATGCATGCTTGTTTAATTTGACATGCATGTAGTAGCATATGCCAACATCGTCTGCTGCACCATATATACACGAGTATTTTACAAGAAGATACTCTCGACGTCCACTGAAGAATGCAATTCCCGCTTTCCGAGAAGTCAAACGGTTTGAACTTTGACTAAATTTATATAAAAAATACTAACATTCATGATATAAAATAAGTATCATTGAATTCGTTATAGGACATATTTTCATAATAAATTCATTTGAAAACATAAACATTAATACTATTTACTTAAACCCACTCAAACTTCAACTAGTTTGCTGGCACGAATCCCACACTTATATTCTTTTACGAAGGGAGAGAGTATATTGGTGTTTGCAGTCTGAATGCATGCATGCAAGGGAGTTGGACCATTTTGCGTGCAGGTCACTGTATGTAGCTTCCACCTGCTATCTAGCTAGCTCCTTTCAACATGCATGTACAGATACCAAACGTGTACCTTGTGGTGGTTCTTTGTACTGTGTGCCTGCTTTGCTATGCTCCAGTGCCGACCCTAGGGGAAGGGCACGAGGTGCGACGATCGAGGGCCCAAGTGGAGGAGGGGCCCCAAGCCCAGGTATACAAATCTCCAGGTCCTATAGTCCATTATACATTATCAAACTAATTAAAAGAGAAACATAGAACTGGTCAGGCGGTTCAAAAAGATAATATCGGCATTTCTTTTCTAGTTTCCTTTCCCCACGGCCCTCGAATAGAGAGGAGGCGAGGAGTCACGCTGGACACAGCACACTCTAATCGTGAGTTCGCGACGTGCGCCTTACACACGCGGAGCTGGCGAGCCGCGCCGCCGCGAAGAGCTAGACTACCGGAGAAACGGACACAACGCACGAGGACGGCAACCAGGCCAGGCTCCACGACGACGACATCTTGATTCTTGGCTTCTTACGAATTGCGATCATCGATCAATTGTTTAGGCCCAAGGTATTTTTTTCTTTTTATTTTTAATCCAAATTAATTATTTATATAGTATTCCAGACTTCTAGTACTTTGTACCCGTATAGTCATATTTTTCTTCTAATTTGGGTGTTAAAATTTTAGAATGTTACCTAAGAAATATTTGTCATGGGTGAGAAAAGAAAACGAATATATTGTTTTTTTAATCTACATTGTTCTTCGATAATTATCATACATCTACAAATATATTGCTTAATCTATATTGTTTCTCGATAATTATCAGACATGTTAAATTAAAAATATGTTATTGAATTTGCCTTCGTTTTACAAGTAACTTTAGTGTCTATATATTATAATATTTTATACATGATCAGGAGAGACCGTCGCGATCTCGTCAGAGGGCCCTTCAAGCCCTAGGACCGGCGCTGCTCTGCTCTGCTCGGCCTTCTTGATCAGTAAACACAAGGGTACTTGCTCAAACGTACAGTGCAGCAAAACTGAGTGGTTAGGCGTAATTAACTTTGGGGTCAGAAAAGAAAAGGCAGCCGTAGTACCACAAGTACTACTAACTCCACCGTACCTCGTACATTTCCACTTTGAAGCTCGCTAGCTGCATGGTACGGGCTACTATTACTTACACTGGTACGGTAGCAATAATGTTTTCCTTTAATTACAAGACCTGAATTACACACGAGTGGCAAAGGGCCAATGGGAAGTAAAAGCCGCCATTTCTACCCTCTAGCAGCTTCATTTCCCAACACAAGGTAGCTAAAGTACTCGAAGGTGCTGGTTAAATTGCCAAGCAAACCAAGAAATTAAACCAACGATGAGTCCATGATGCATTGCATGCATGCATCTACTTTATAGTACATTTTTATTTATTGATCAGGCAGGCCAATAATAGCTAGCAGGGCCCTTTGAAAAATAGAAAGAAAAAAAAAAGAAGGAGAAATAGCGACAAATTCACAAGACAAGCGTCCCAAACCGACCAAAAAGGCAACGCGCCGGAAAGAAAGACGACGCACACAACCGTACCGCAGCGGCAACAAGTTGCAACCTTTTTCTTTCAGTTTTGTTGAGCTATAGTAATAAACACTACCAAGTTGCAACTATCCACCTCCAGATTCTGCAGAGACGATAAAAGGAGAGGAGAGGAGATTAACATTTAACAGGAGTACGTTAATTACACAGAGTAGTAGTAGTTTGATTAGCACGCAGACCGATCCAGCGGCAATCCATCACAAGTTCCACAGGAGGGCACCAACCGACTGCGCCCATCCGTGATCGCCGTCCAGCCCGAACAGGTCGTCGTGCTGCGCCGCCACGTAGCCGCCAGCGTCGTCGTCGACCCACACCGTGTCGTCGCACCACGGCGTCGCCACGTCGTGGACGAACGACGACAAGCAGGGCATGGAGCCGAACGTGGTCACGACATAGTCCTCGTCCAGCCGCGGGAGCTCCACGATCGCCTCCAGCTCCGCCTCGTCCTGCTGCTGCTGCGGCCCGGCGGCTGCTGGCGGAGCGGGCTGCACCTGCAATGCGGCACTGGCGGCTTCCGCGGGCGCATCCGGCGGCAGCAGGGCAGCTGGTTCCATGGCCGCGGAGCGCCGCCGCGGCGGCCTGGACGTCGCGCGGGAAGTGGAGGCCGGCCGCGGGAGCGCGGCGGCCATGTCCGGGAAGTTGAGCACGGCGGAGGGGCCCTGACGACGAGCGCGGCGGCGTCGTGCGCGCGCGCCCATCCATCTCCGGGGTCGGGAACGTGCCCAGCCAGATGCGCGACTTCTTGCGCGGCTCGCGGATCTCCGACACCCACTTCCCCACGCCCGCATCCGGACGCCGCGGTACGACGGGTGCGGCCTCCCGCCGTCCGTGTCCCGCTCCCGCGCCCGCTTCTGATGATGCGCTCCCCCGCCACCGCTGCCGCCGCGGCGCCTCGCGCCGCCGGGCGATGGCGGCGGCGAGGACGACGTGCCCCCGGACGACGCCGGGCTGGACACCTCTCCCTCCGGCATTACTAGTGATCGATGCAACAACCCCCCCAACCAAAGCTATCGATGGTAATGGCGATCGACCTGGGCGATGATCGGCGTGCGCGCACGTGCTTGGCTTGGCTACTTGTGCGAGGCGAGCTAGCCAGGTGCTGCCGGCCGCTAGCTGCGATGAGATGAGACGAGAGAGTAGAGAGCGGTGGAGGACGACGACGAGTGAGAAGAGGGCGCGCGGTTTTAGTAGTGTCTGCCTAGCTAGTTGTTGGACCGTGACAGCTCAACAAACAAGGAAGGACGCTGCCCGGAGCGACGTCTGTTACGACGTTGCAATGCATTGCCCTGCCCGGGAAAAGCAAGTGGCAGTGATTAAATATAAAAACCGGCCGAATAAAATGTGTGCAGGTGAAGTGGGCAATTAAGGAATGGGAAAAGCCAGTGGTTAGTGGAGTACTATTTCTGGATTAGTGTACTGTTCTAATCTATAGTCTTTGTTGGCTATGCATGATTACTTCTGGATGCTCGTATGTTGCTGTGATTATCGAGTATAGACGGTGAGCAATTCGTGGGTGATCAAGAGTACTACTTTAACGAGCAGGATTAGTAGGAACACTTTGTTTAAGGCAAGTATAGCATGGGATCATCCTTGTTTTCTATCAACTTTAATACATTTAATTCATATTGCATGTGTCACTTTGACAGAGATTCCCTAGAATTAAACTTATACCTTGTCTCCTATGGGATATGCATTGGGTAGCTTTGTTAGTGCTCAACTAAACCATGATCCTGTAACTTGACTAATAGTATATGCAACAAACATTAAAACATGACTTTTTAGCAACTTGGAAATAGGGGGCTGGAGTGTTTAGTTACTTTCTAAATGCTTTAGATTCCTCTCCCTAAGGACTTATCTGTAAGCGAATTTTCGGGATTTACGGTACAGCTGTGAGGGCTACATGGCTATGGCTTTAGCTCAGTATGAGGATCTTTTCTAGCTTGTTAGAGGTTATCTTTATGACGTAAGAATGGCTTGCCGAATCGAGTATAGTGCGGCCTCTGTCCCCATGTCTATAGGCTGCGCGTCATTGTGCCATCGAAAAGGGAGGCTCTACATCTGTTTGCCGAGTGAATCTAATAGCCCTAACTTGTTAGACGAACCTTTGAAAGGCTTCATAGTGAACCCTGTCTGCTCACCTTGGAAGTGGTTTGAGAGTAATTAACCCGGGCATATGGGTATCATGACTCATAGTGAAAGTGTACAACCTATACAGAGTATAAAATTGGTATATCAGCCGTGCTCACGGTCAGAAGCGGCCTTGGACCCTTATGTAATAGATGATCACTAAGAATTATCCGTTTATGTTATGTTATTCATTATTCATGTTTATATTGATCATGTGTTTTACTTTGGGATTAAAACAACTTGTTGCTACTCTTATGTTAAAATTATGACAACTAAAAGCTAAATGTTGTTAAACCTGTGTCAAGCCTTTTGAGCCTCAATAACCCCATGTTACACTTATTGAGTACGACACGTACTTACACTTGTTTATTTTCATTATTTAGATAAAAATCCCGTATGGGTAACAGATGGCTGTGGTAATGACGACTTTCCTGAGGATTACTAGACTTGTGGTCAACCAGTTGATGTCCCTATGATATGGAGCTTCCACGAGAGATTTTTGTTTATACTTCCGCTATATTTATGTGAAGACTCTGTCTTATTATACGTGATGTAATAAACACTTGTGATGGTACTATCTATAATTTGTCGGTTTATATGTGTGACTGATCTCTGTGCGCACATAAGATTATGCAACTCATTTTATTCTTAAAATCGGGTGTGACAATTGGTATTAGAGCCGTGTTGATGGTAGGACACAAGCCTAGTTAGCAATGGTCGTTCTAGCCTCTATCGCTTCACTCATTTCATGCTTCCCATCTCACTCTTGTTATTTGCTAAATCTTATGCTTCTTTCGCCTCACTCTGTTATAAAAATTATTGCTTCTAATCTAACTAAATCTAATTCTATAGATGCCTCGTGCCAATAAGACCGCTCGCATCAGCACCGGAGGCTACTACCCGCTTCATGGATTGTATGAGCCCATGGAGCCACGTGAGGAGGAACCTCAGGAGCAGGAAGTTGACTCACTAGCACCTGCACCTACACCTGAGCCACTCCAGGAAGAGCCCGAAGAAGAAGAACCCAAAGAAGTGGAGGTCGTTGTAGTGTGTGATGATGATGAGGAGGAGGACACCGTTCAAGAAGATCAGCCTACCCCTGCCATAGGATGGACTACAAAGATCTGGTACAAGCCAGGGTGTGAATCCTCCATTTCGGACCACCAACTTATGGAGATTCTTCAGACCTACTACGCTGATGGGGACGCAGTTGTGGAGTATGTCTGCGAAGAACAAACACACCCTCTGGAGGACACTTATTAGAAGACTAGGGCGTGCATCTCCATCGGGGATGAAGAGAAGGAAGGATACCAGTTGGACGCGAGCTATTCACATCGTGCTCATCGTACCACCATGGAAGATGGCATAGAAGATGCAGCCGCTCAAGCCGCATGGGTCTCCGTGGCGGCCGTTTTGAGGATATGGAGGACCAATATCGATTCCTCCCTCGCCAACACCCTAAATTGGAGTGGGCAATGATGTACCCTCAGGGCACGGATCCAACTACTCAAGTGATGGTACACTTTGGCTATGAGTTAGTAGGGAAGATTCGGTGACTGGAAGATCAGTTAAAGGCACAGCAAGAGATTCTTAAGAGATACCAACAGGTGATAGATGACCAAAGGGTGAGCCTCAACCTACCAAGGATTTATGAGAAGCTTTCCCATAAACCTCGCCCATAGGTGTTGGAACTCCCTTCTACGTAATAAGACGTTAGTAGCATGGGTCAAGTTGAGTCAAGTCGAGTCTAGTAGTGTCGGTGTAGAAAGTGACCAACACGTAAATATTTGTAGTTTCGTCGTACGTTGTGATCGAATGTGGCCTAGCACTCAATGACACAGGGTTTATACTGGTTCAGGCAACGTGCCCTACGTCTAGTTTGAGTCGGTTGATGACTTTATTCCTGAGCCCAGGTGCTCGACGTTTGCTGTTAGGTTACAAACGAGAGGGAGTAAGATGGGGGTGCAAGAGGTCCGGTCGGACTCTGAGCCGAAGGGCCGAGAGAAACGAGAGCTCCTACGTGCGCTGAGTATTTGATCGTGCGCTCTGTTGGAATCGTTCGAATCATAGGTTGTTTGACTTTGTGAATCGATCCTCGTGGTCCGAATCATTGTCCGAGAGTCGTCTGTGTGTGTTCGAGTTCCCGTATTGGGAGAGCGCATCCCCTTTTATAGATGAAGGGGATGGCCTTATAAGTGAAAAGAGAGAGAGTACATATGCTACTAAGTCTTGTTGCCCACGCCATCGGGTACAAGATGATTGTAGGCACCCATAACACTGTTTATGTCAGACGCATGTGGGAGGTTTTACCGTGTTCACCATGTATGGCAAATGACGGCACCCACAACACTGTTGATGCCTAGAGGCATGTGGGGGGGTTATCGTGTTCGCCTGGTATGGGAATTGATGGCGCCCACAACACTGTAGGGCAAAACGTCGGCACCCACAACAGTGCTTGGGTTCTGACATGCCTGGAAGGTTGTAGGGCACCCTTCTGACATGCCATGTCGGTACAGTCCTCTGGTGTTGTACAGGGTACGGTCCTTGGTATTGCGGTTGACTTGAGCACCCTGCCTTACTTACTATGCCCGTTTCCTAGGTCCTTACCGAGTGGGCATCCCCGGTCGGTTGGTCCCAGTCGGCTCCAACTGCGCAAGTCGGAGAAGAGCTGTAAGCAGAGGCCCGGTGCATCCATGGTCGGAGACGCGGGTCAGAGTCGGAAGCGAGCATCGTTCCTCCTCGGCCAGGCCTTCCAGTCGGAGAGGTGGGCCAGAGTCGGAGGCGAGCGTCGTTCCTCCTCGGCTAGGCCTTCCGATCGGAGAGGCGGGCCGGAGTTAGAGGCGAGCGTTGTTCCTTCTTGGCTAGACCTTCCGGTCAGAGAGGCAGGCCGGAGTCAAAGGCGAGCGCTGTTCCTCCTTGGCCAGACCTTTCAGCTGGAGAGGCGGGCTGGAGTCAGAAGCAAGTGTCGTTCCTCTTTGGCCAGGCCATCCGGTCGGAGAGGCAGGCCGGAGTCGGAAGCGAGCGTCATTCCTCCTTGACCAGGCCTTCTGGTTGGAGACTAGATCACCCTTCTGGCCTGTCGTTAAGTTTTTGGGACAGCCCAGGAGTTGCGCGTCATTTGCAATGCCGTCTGCTGGGCTGAGCTTCTGCTGGGAAGTAGGTCCATGAGGGACCTCGGGTTTATGAACCCGACAAGTAGTGTGGTGTGAACTTTGGTGTGACTAGTTGAGTTATTATTATGTTTATATGTGAGTTGGATTTTTGTAATGAGTGCTGGAACTTTGTGGGCATGTCCGCAAGTTCTATAGTTAAGAATATTAAAGTTTGAGTCAATAAATAAATAGTTGGGTTTGGTACATCTTGTTCTCTCGGATTTGTTTTTTGGAGCAGTATGCCCTTATCTCAATGCCCATCTAAATTTACTAGACCAAAAATTATGAAATTTTTATGGGAATAACTAGACTTAAGTATATTTCTAATGCCCCTTGAATCACCCCCTATATCTGATCTGGTTTGAGAGATATAGCTGTTTCAAGTTGAAGTTTCTACGCAGTCTAGAATCTGGAATAGTTTCGGTTGTGTCCTATTTTTTATTAAGCTAACGACAGAATGTGAGCATGTGATCTGAATAAAAGTTGTAGATAATTTCTTAATTTTTCCAACCATGTAAAGAACGTCTCTTTTGGATATATGAAACTCGAGATATGACTGTTTTACTGAGCTGCTAATGTTGGAACTCATCCAGAAATTTTTTAGAATGTATTATATATCTCTATAAGTGTCTATAACTTAGAAATCTCTAAATTTTAAATATTTGTGTTGGATGTCAGATGTCTAGAAGAGGAAGAGGCCGAGGTCATGGAGGTGTTCCCCCACATCCACTACCACAATCGCCACCTACTATTGAGCAGATTCTGGCAGTGCAGACACAGCTTATTCAAGCTTTGGTGCAGAATCAACAGGATCATCCAATTGGTGGAGCACCGCGTGACAAGCGTGATGAATTCTTGAAGGGCCGCCCCCCGGTGTTTTCTCATGCCGCTGATCCACTGGAAGCAGATGATTGGCTTCATGCAGTGGAAAAGCAACTCAACATAGTGCAATGCGATGACCAGCAGAAGATGTCGTACGCGTTAGGACAACTTCAGGGAGAAGCTCAAGACTGGTGGGAGGCATTTGAGTATGGATGTCCCATTAATGCTCCCCTATCACCTGGCAGGAGTTTAGAGAGAATTTTAGATCGTACCACATACCTGAAGGATTGATAGAGCTAAAGCAGGAGGAATTCAGAGCTCTAAAACAGGGATCTATGTCTGTAGCTAAGTATCATGACAAATTTGCTCAGTTGTCACGCTATGCTCTGAACGAGGTGGCTAATAATGCTGATAAGCAGCATCGCTTTCTCAAGGGTCTGTATGATGGTCTGCAACTCCAGCTTATGTTCAATACATATCCCAATTTTCAGACACTGGTAAATCGCGCTATTGTTATTGATAATAAGCGCAAAGAGATAGAGGCCAAGAAGAGGAGGCTTCAGGGACAGGCCTCTGGAAGCAATACTCGTCCATGCACTAATCCTCAGTAAGGCTCCTAGCAGAGGTACCAGGGATCACCCAATCAGTGGAATCATGGTCAGTACCCTCAGCGCAATCTGTTCTAGCAGCTTCAGCGGAATCAGCAATAGAGTGGCCCGTAGACACCATGCCAGGGAGCACCCAACAACACCACAATGAAGACCAATGCCCCTAGCTCTCCCAACAAGTGTTTCCATTGTGGTAAAGAGGGTCACCTATCATATAATTGCCCTGAGAAGCCAAACCAGCAGACCCCATAGAGGCAGAATAGTTATCAAAAGCCAGCACCCAACACAAGAAAGGTGAATCATGTGTCTACAGAGACGGCGCTTGAGGAACCAGAAGTCATGCTTAGTACGTTTAATGTCCATTCCACTCCTGCCACTATTCTTGTTGATTCTGGAGCTTCACATTCTTTCATATCACAAGCATTTGTTAGAGCGTATAGCATACCCTTATGTGCCATGAAAATCCTATATTAGTAAACTCACCAGGAGGTAGTATGCAAGCTTCTTATCGTTGTCTTCCAACTAGTCTATCCTTAAGGGGGGTAGAGTTCAAAGTGAGCCCCATTGTGTTGAGAACATCTAGCATTGATGTGGTTCTAGGTATGGATTGAATGAAGCAAAACCGGACACTAATTCAGTGTCAGGAGAAGGTGGTTGTTGTGACCACACCGAATGGGGACAGAATCAGTGTCGACATGGTAGTACAAGCACAATCAATAGCCACAGTGAATCAACTTGATGATAGCGCCAACAAGGAGGACCTAGTAGTGTATGAGTTTCCATATGTGTTTCCTGATAACTTGCCAGGTATGCCACCTGACAGTGACATTGAGTTTATTATTGAATTATTACCTAGAACTGCACCTATAGCTAGGCGTCCATATAGAATGGGGGTTAATGAATTAGAGAAACTTAAGAAACAAATAAAGGAGTTGTAGGAGAACGGTTTCATCCATCCTAGTTCGTCACCTTGGGGAGCAGCGGTTATATTTGTTGATAAGAAGGATGGTACCCAGAGGATGTGTGTTGATTATCGGTCACTAAATGAGGTTACTATCAAGAACAAGTACCCACTACCTAGAATTGATGACTTGTTTGATCAGTTGAGATGTGCTTGTGTTTTCTCTAAGATTGATCTTTGTTCTGGTTATCATCAGCTGAAAATTCGTGCAACTGACATACCCAAGACAACTTTTACTACGAGGTATGGTTTGTATGAGTACACCATTATGTCCTTTGGATTGACCAATGCACCTACATACTTTATGTACTTGATGAATAAGGTGTTCATGGAGTTTTTGGATAAGTTTTGTGGTGGTATTTATCGATGATATATTGGTATTCTTCAAAACGGAAGAAGAGCATGTTGAACATCTAAGGTTGGTCTTGCTGAAGCTCAGGGAACATAAGTTATATGCTAAGCGAAGCAAGTGTGAGTTTTGGTTGAAGGAAATTTCTTTCCTAGGCCATGTTGTCTCTAATGGTGGAATAGCGGTAGATCCAAGTAAGGTGAGAGATGTGTTGAACTGGAAACCACTAACCGATATGGGAGAGATTCGTAGTTTCTTGGGATTGGTTGGATACTATAGGAGGTTCATAGATGGATTTTCTAAACTTGCCAAGCCTATGACGGCTCTGTTGGAGAAAAATGCTAAGTTTGTGTGGTCTGAGAAGTGCTAGGCTAACTTTGAGGAATTAAAGAAGAGGTTGACTACAGCTCCAGTATTGGTTTTGCCAGATTTGAGCAAGAACTTTTCTATCTATTGTGATGCATCTCGTTAGGGTCTTGGATGTGTTCTTATGCAAGAAGGAAGAGTAGTGGCCTATGCATCCCGACAATTGAGAAAGCATGAGCTAAACTATCCTACTCATGATTTGGAATTAGCAGCAGTGGTTCATGATTTGAAAATATAGAGGCATTATCTTATCAGACATAAGAGTGATATCTATACTGATTAGATAGTTAAAGCGGAACGTCAAAGACCTATAGGATTATTGCAACCAATGAAGATACCAGAATGGAAGTGAGAAGAAGTTGATATGGATTTTATTGTTGGGTTACCACGCACTCAGAAAGGTTATGATTCAATATGGATGATAGTGGATCGGTTAACTAAGGTCGCTCACTTTATACCTGTCAAGACTCATTATAAAGGACCAAAGTTGCCCCAATTATATATAGAGAAGATAGTGTGTCTATATGGAGTTTCTAAGAAAATTATGTCTGATCGAGGTATTCAATTTATGTCTCATTTTTTGCAACAAGTACATATTTTGTTGTGAACAAAGTTGAATTTTAGCACAGCATATCACCCTCAGACAGATGGACAAACTGAGAGAACTAATCAGATTTTAGAGGACATGTTGAGAGCTTGTGCGTTGCAGTATGGTACAAGTAGGGATAATAGTTTGCCTTATGTAGAGTTCTCGTATAACAACAGTTATCAGAAGAGTCTCAATATGGCACATTTCAAAGCTTTGTATGGACAAAAGTGTAGAACCCCGTTGTTTTGGAATCAAACAGGAGAAACTCAAGTGTTCAAACCAGACATTTTAAGAGACGTAGAGGAGCATGTAAGGATGATTAGAAATAACTTGAGAGTGGCACAGTCTCGCCAGAAGGGTTATGCTGACACTCGGAAAAGAGAATTGGTTTTCAAAATAGGGGATTATGTTTACCTAAAAGTATGACTTGTGAGAAGTGTGCAAAGGTTTAGCATGAAAGGAAAGTTAGCACCAAGTTATATAGGGCCTTTTAAGATTTTAGAGAGACGTGGTGAAGTGGCTTATCAGTTGGAATTGCCTGCCTGAGAGTTTGTCAGGTGTACATAATGTGTTCCATGTGTCTCAATTAAAGAAGTGTTTGTGTGTACCTGATGAGCAGATACCGTTAGAGGAGCTTACAGTTAAGGAAGATCTCACCTATGAGGAATTTTCGGTAAGGATTTTGGAGATGGCAGAAAGGGTTACAAGGAGCCAAGTTATAAAGATATGTAAGGTTCGGTGGAATCGGTATACAGAAGATGAGGCTACTTGGGAAAGAGAAGAGGATTTTAGGAAAATATACCCGCAGCTTTTCTAGTAAGCATCGTCCGAATCTCGGGGACAAGATTCATTTTAGGGGGGGTAGAATTATAACACCCTAAAATTTGTATCAATTTAAAATATGTAAATTTGATTTATTTATGTATTTTGTGAGCATTTAAATTTAGAAAAATAATAATTTGTTAAAAATAAAATCAAATATATGGTCTCCATACATGTTTGTGCATTCATGCTGATGCATACATATTTTTGTGATGCTTGGGTTGATCAAAATTTGCAAAAGGATTTAAATTTGAATCTAAATTGGATTTGAAATGGTATTTAAGAAAATAGAAAAAGAATTTTATCTTTTCTTTTCCCTTCTGGGCATTTGGCCCGAGCAACCCAGCAACAGCTCCCTCTCTTCCGCCGCGGCCTAGTTCCTCTCTCCAACAGGCCGGCCCAGCCGAGGCCCAGCACCACACCGCGCACTGTTTCTCTTCCCCCACACGTGACCGCCTCGGACATGACTGCCACTGCCGCCTCCACCATTGCTACACATCGCATGGCCATGCCTCCCAAGGCTCTAGGGCCTTCAATAGCGGCCGCCCACACCCATGCCTTCCAATTCCGAGCTCTAGAGCCGCAGCCACCTTCGCCGAGACATTGCACCACCATGCAACCCTAGTGCCACCACCATCACCACCCGTTTTGCCGAGCCGAGCGCCGCTCTCCGTCACTCCGCACTCCGATAAGCCATCTAACCAAGTTCGCTATTTTCTCCTCTATCTTCCAGCGGCCTTGGTTTGTTTCCTCGTGGACCGTTAGGCCATAAACCACTTGCACTGCCCGACTCCATCAATGGCGCTGTCGTCGGTGTCGCCGTCGACTAGCCGGCGTTCTGGATCGTTAGATTGTGATCCAACGGTCGGCATTCATTGATACCGGTTCGGCCGGCCTTTTTGCAAACAAGCCCCTAAAGTTTTCTATGTGTTAACCCACGGTCCAAAGCGTATTCTTAAAATACGTTTTCTTTTTTTGAAAACATAGTTTCTTCTGTTAGATCCAAAATTTGTTTTCATTTATTTACAGTTTTGTCATTAATCTTGTTTTAGCCCTAAAATCTTCGTTTTAACTACGATTTAATCCGTTCAAGTTGTGTTAGATTCATAATTGCATAATCTACATGTTCATACTACAATTAAGTATGTTTTCAACTTTTGGAATTCGATGTTAGATTTAATTTATTATTTTATTAAAAGAAATCTTGTTTAATTCATAACTTCTTCGTTTTAGCTCCGATTTTTAGTGATATTCGCGTCTGTGTGTTCATAGTGAGACATAGATTTATTTTACTAACTTTTCATCTTGATTTTATGCCGATTGGTGTACTGTTCTAATCTATAGCCTTTGTTTTCTATGCTTGATTGCTTCTGGATGCTTGTATGTTGCTTTGATTATCGAGTATAGACGGTGAGCAATTCGTGGGTGATCAAGAGTACTACTTTGATGAGCAGGATCAGTAGGAACACTTTGTTCAAGGCAAGTATAGCATGGGATCATCCTTGTTTCCTATCAACTTTAATACATTTAATTCATATTGCATGTGTCACCTTGATAGAGATTCCCTAGAATTAAACTTATACCTTGTCTCCTATGGGATATGCATTGGGTAGCTTTGCTAGTGCTCAACTAAACCATGATCTTATAACTTGACTAATGGTATATGCAATAAACATTAAAATGTGACTTTTTAGCAACTTGAAAATAGGGGGCTAGAGTGTTTAGCTACTTTCTAAATGCTTCAGATTCCTCTCCCTAAGGACTTATATGTAAGCGAACATCTGGGACTTATAGTATAGCTGTGAGGGCTACATGGCTCTGGCTTTAGCTCAGTATGAGGATCTTTTCTAGCTTGTTAGAGGTTACATTTATGGCGTAAGAATGGCTTGCCGAATCGGGTATAGTGCAGCCTCTGTCCCCTTGTGTATAGGTTGCGCGTCATTGTGCCATCAGGAAGGGGCTCTATATCTGTTTGCCGAGTGAATCTAATGGCCCTAACTTGTTAGACTAACCTTTGAAAAGCTTCATAGTGAACCCTGCTTGCTCATCTTAGAAGTGTTTTGTGAGTAATTAACTCGGGCATATGGGTATCACGACTCATAGTGAAAGTGTACAACCTCTGCAGAGTGTAAAACTGGTATATCAGCCGTGCTCACGGTCACGAGCGGCCTTGGACTCTTATAGAATAGATGATCACTAAGAATTATCCATTTATGCTATTCATTATTCATGTTTACATTGATCATGTGTTTTACTTTGGGATTAAAACGACTTGTTGCTACTCTTATGTTAAAATTGTGACAACTAAAAGCTAAATGTTGTTAAACCTGTGTCAAGCCTTTTGAGCCTCATTAACCCTATGTTACACTTGTTGAGTACGACACGTACTTACGCTTGTTTATTTTTATTATTTGGATAAAAATCCTGGATGGGTATCAGATGGCTATGGTAATGACGACTTTCCTGAGGATTACTAGACTTGTGGTCAACTAGTTGATGTCCCTGTGATATGGAGCTTCCGCGAGAGATTTTTCTTTATACTTCCGCTATATTTATGTGAAGACTCTGTCTTATTATACGTGATGTAATAAACACTTGTGATGGTACTATCTATAATTTGTCAGCTTATATGTGTGACTGATCTCTAGGCGCACATAAGATTATGCAACCCATTTTATCCTTAAAATCATGTGTGACAGCATGCTTTTGGGTATTGAGCTAATGTGATAGTTTGAGTGGATTTATACTATTTGAATGGGAGGCTGAACATCAGGGATAATTTATGTTGGGCTCTTGATGGTATATGACTGAAAAAATACTTCACTCAAGGTTGGGCACCGTCGGGGAAGGGAAAAGGGTTTTCTTGACGGTTGTTCACCGATGGGGAAGCCAAACAGGATCTCTGATTGTGGGTCACCAACGAGAAAGGTTTAAAACACTCCTAATGGATGCGATCGATAGGGATTGATTCCCTAACTGTGAAAAGAAAACTGACGCGAAAAGTTATCCCGGACAATTGATGCCGTCAGGAAATATTCCATGACGGTTTCCGTCAGGAATGGTTGACTTTCCTTGTTAGGTTTTCCTTGACGGGTTATCCTTGGAGCCTTTACTTGCGTGCCATTTATGAAAGATGCTTCAGAACTACAGACCACTAAAAAGTTCAAACGCACCCATGTGCCATGGTCGAACTTTTTTTGCGCTCCACGCTATTCCGTGCACTTTGACCTCTAATGATGTCAAACAAACAGATGAAATGACCATTTTACCCTAGAGTTGGGCCCGTTTGTCAGCCACCCAATCCTCCCTCTTTCTCTTCTCTCCGGCGCCACGAATCGACGGCGCCCGAAAGATGCAGCGTGCCAGCATGGCGTCGTAGAAGCGGCTGAGCCCACCGCTGTAGTGCTTGGTGCCGTGGAGCAGGAACACCTCATCTTGGCGTTGGTGTCCAGCTCAAAGTCGGCATGGAAAGCGTGGTTGAGGAAGCTCTCGAGGTTCGGACCGGGGCTGGAGGGCTATGGAGGTGGCTGGACAACGCGAGCAAGGTTCCGCATGGTGGCGCGCGCGTGGTCCAAACGGCGTGGAGGAAGGAGTCGACGCGGAAGGCGGCGGCGGCCGCAGGTGTTGGGAGCGTCTTCGGCACTCAACAGTGCGTGGGCGACCTTCGCTCCATGGCGAGGCGCACCACCGGCGGGGACGCCGAGCCGACGGGCGCGCCGGCAAGCGGTGCGGCGCGTAGGCGATGGGCTCTGGCGGCGTGGCGGGTGGTGCGGGGTCGCAGCGGCTCCAACTCTCAACGGTGCGCGAAAGCGAAGCCGCGCATAGTGGCGGGGTGCGACCATGGTGGGACGGTGGAGGCCGTGGGCGCGCCTGCCGGCGGCGCAGCGCGGCGGCGGGCGCGGCGCGCGGTGCGTGGCGGTCTGGGCTCAGGCTCGGGGCAACGGGCATGGCGCGGAGTAGCGCGATAGCCATGGCGTGGTCCCGTGAGTGCCAGCCGCCACGAGAGAGGATGTTGTTGTAGCCGAGAGGCGGTGGCGCGCGTGTCGCTGCGGCGAGGTCGAGCACCTCCACTGGCTCCTCCACGAGCAGCTCCATGATCCGCTTCGTGCAATCCCAGGCGCAGAAACATCGCCTCTTGCTCCTGCCCTCGCTGCCCTATTCGTCGGAGCACGAATCGAGGACTTGGGGTGGTGTTGTGTCTCCGTGGAGGATGCCGTTGCTGTTGGACTGTAGAGCGCGGAGGAGCTCCGGCGGCGGAGCGCGCAGGGCAGGGCTGGAGCCGAGGATCCCCACGCTACCGATGGTGAGCTATGAGTGGGCAGCGACGGCAGGATGTCGCTCCCCTTTGCAGTTTAGCGTGCTTGTGCGGTCCGCCTCTAAACCGTCGCCCTCGTCCATCCACCGCTCCATCTTCCCCGATCCGCGACGACGCGATGTCGCTCCCCTTCCCCGATCCGCGGCGGCGCAGTATCTCTCCCCTTCCCCGACCTTCAGCGAGGCTCGGCAAGGGCCGCGACGGGAAGGCAAGGGCCGCGAGGTTTGGAGATCGCACGTCCTCTCCGTCGGCATCCTCCCCAGCGGCAGTGCAGCACTGGAGCAGCACGGAGGCGGGGCCTGTGCGGCTTTGCCAGGCGCTCGCCACGTGTTGACTGTCTTCAAGCTCGCCGCATGTGCCAGGGGTGGGCTGGCTGGGTGGACCAGTTGAGCGGCCAGCTTCGACGCATGGGTGCAGGGGCGCATGGGCAGCGTGGAGAGAGCCATGGGAGACGTGGGAGACATGGGCATTTTGGATGTTTTACCTGGCCAAGTCCACATGTCAGGGCTGACAAATGAAAAAATCAGACGGAAGTCGGATGAAATGGCGTGGAAGAAAAAAAAATGACTATGATATAGGGGTGCGCTCGAAAACTTTATAGTAGCCGTAGGTCTATAGCATCTTTCATGACAGGTAAAAGGCTCTTATCCCTGACACTAAAGGAACCTAGTCGAAGTCCATTCGTTGTCCGGCGGTCCACACAGGGACCCTATGCCAATTGCCATCCTTCAGATGGCACAAAATCCCATTCGTGCATGCGTCATGAGCCCAGGACCACGTACGGCGCAGCTAGTCGACGCTGTTCCCTCGACCCTGCCGACCATGCATAATGCATGCATTCCTCTCCTCCTTCCTTCCAGTTCCAGGATGAAAGATGGTGACAGCGGCTAGCATCAGCGGTAAGTCCGCAGCGCTAGCAACGAGACAAGCACAACGTAACAAAAAAACGCGCGCAAGCATGCACGCAGCAGCACGCACCGCGGCAGCTCCAGCGCTTGTGAGTACGTGCAGGCACCAGCTAGCTGCATGCCATGATGCACCGGCACCAAGTAGTAGTACTGGTCCAAAAGCGGCTGTCCGTCCCAGCGTCATCGACCCTGACAGCACGCGGCCCCCACCAACATGCATGCGGCACTGGGAGCTACTATGCGAGCGTGCTCGTTTTCGATTAATGAGGTCTTGTTTAGATTGCCTTAAAAAATTAAGTTTTTTCACTTTTTCTTCGTCACATCAATTTTTGGACGCATGTATGGAGCATTAAATATAGGTAAAAAAATAACTAATTATACAGTTTGGTTGTAAATCACGAAACGAATCTTTTAAGTCTAGTTAGTCCATGATCGGACAAAGTTTGTTAAATATAAACGAAACGTGCTACACTGTCCAGATTGCAAAAATTTGTAATCTAAACAAGGCCTGAGAAACAACTTTAACCAAATATATATATATATATATATAATATTAATATTTATGATACTTAACTAATATCATTAGTAGATATTTGAATCTAGTTTTTTAATAAATTTATTTAAAGATATAAATTTTACAAGTATTTTTTACTAATATGGTTAAATTTTCGGCACGGAACCGGGAACAGAGGGAGTAGTCAGCTAGCTAATCCGCAAACCTTACAATCTCTGTCCAATCCAAGTTGCTTGGTTCAGTCGTCTTCGACGACTGTATCTGCATGTAGCCTATTAACCTGGATATATATCGATCGATATATGACCGCCTAGGCTTTGTTTCCATTCCATTTGCGCATGCATGTTCGTTCCTCATGAAGGAAATTCGAGCTAGTCCCATGGACCATGAATAAATTGACAGCTTCATAAGTGTTTTTTCAGCCGGAACAATGTTTTCTTCTCACAACAAATCAGTCGGAATAGTATTTCGATTTTTTTCAGCGAAGTGAACGGGGCCATAATGTTAGGCAAAGGCAGCTTTCAATTCGGTGTCCTCTTGAAGAATAATATTGAGTGAAATTAAATGTTTGTCACTTTGTCCATATGAGCACCTGATGATATATGTGAGAGGTCGTCGTTCCTGTGCAAAGAAAGACATATATGGTGCGTCCGTACGGTTCGCATATAGAAATATCAATTAGCCACTTGGATTGTCCGACTCATATATATATGGTTGCAAATATAGAGTAGTTATTAAGTTGTGATGACATATATACTGACATTGACATATACTCCTCCATCTCTGTTTTCATAATAAAAGTACGGTGCTTTAGTTTTGCACCTAAGTCTGAATTTCTTTGACACCAACTGCATATACATATATATGTCACTTAAGTAGTTAGCAAAAAAAAACATGACATTGCAATACATTTGTCATACTATGAATAATAAAGATTATTGGAACAAATTAAATATTGTGTATATTAAGCACTTGGAAGTTTCCATTTGTCATACTGTATGTGAATAGATTATCCTAAGAAATTGTTTGACCTTAGCTTCAAAACTGAGGAGTCGACTCGATCAGGTATAATCTAGGAAATTAAACATATATCAAGGGATAGCTACATATGAAATTGGATCATCGGAATCGTGCGTGCGTACATACATATATACGTAGAAGAATATATATATATATATATATATATATATATATATATATATATATATATATATATATATATATATATATATATATATACGTGCAATGATGTCGTCCCCCTAGCGCGACACATTCTCTTAATTAAATTATGTTTTGCGTAACCATCAAGCCCGGCCCTATCCTAGCTTATTTCGTCAGCTGTTGCCGTCCAAAAATATTTTGCTCCGGATCAGCTTACCTAGTTGAGCTAGCGCCCTGTCATCAGGCGGTAATTGGGACTCGGGAGATGCCACCAAATACATATATATTAATTAATTAACATATGCAGTTGAATCGGCAAGCGATGGCGACGCGCCACGCGCCGTACCCGGTACCCTACGTCGACCATGCATGCAATTGCAACCAGGAATACACACACACATGTATATACGCTAGTTCGATCACTTCACTGATTCCTAGCTAGCTAGCTAGCTCTCGTATTGTTAGTAAGCTGCTTGGGTGCAACCGGCCGGCCCAGTTGCACTCCACGCAAGTTGCTGCTGCTGACATGCATGCATCATCATCTATCTGAAATTAATTAACAATCATGCCTCTACGTATGGTACGTAGGTTGAATTGTCTGCATGCAAGCTGATGACAGCATGCAGCAATATAATGCATGCAAGAGGAGGCCGGGGGAGGCCCGGTGGTGAAAAGGAGATCGAGTAGCTATCATAACATAATATATATAATCTAGCTAGCTCGGCCAATAATTTCAATGGATGGATGCTGCCGCAGCTAGCTAGCAGATCTTGCCGACTGATTTGATGCGCTCTTTTTTTCTTCTCGGACGATATAGATCGATCGATGGATCCATCCCTGACGACGATGCTGCTGAGTCTGCCACCAGCAGCACGGACGGTGAAGCTTCACCTACTGTTACGTTGACTTGTGTGGCGCGCGCGGCAAAAGGCGCATGCAGTAGAAGGAAGACTTCGTGCAGGTGCCGCCGCAAAAACGACACGAAATTTCCCGTGTCCTAGCAGCTTTTCTCTACGTACACAATATCTCTGCATATATGGAGTAGTTTTGAGAGATTAATCGGTTCCTGTCGGCGACAGGAGCACTGTAGCACTTCCCTATCGAAAAAAAACGAAAGGTGTATAAGTTCACTGTGGATTGTGAAATTTTGTCAAACATACATAGACCGACGTAGATATCTAGCTAGTGTTCTCTACTAGCTAGCTAGCTGGTAGTAGTAGTAGCCTAAAGGGTAGACGAAAAGGAGGCATGCACCTAGGCGTGGCTAGCTTGGAGTGCTAGTGCACACACGTTCTAGAGGCTCTGTGGTTGACACGAATGAAAGGTCAGGGCCTGTTTGGTTCACACGAAGAACGTAGGAAAAACAGAGGAATACACTTTCCATAGTTTTTTCACTGTAGCATCGTTTGGAATGCGGGAACGAGCACCGAACTTTCCTCTGGAACGGTGAAGAAGTATGTATTTTGGAGGAATGAAAGAATCCACACTCTCAGCTAGGGCTTGTTTAGATGATGGTTGAGAATCAGTACTTGACACTATAGCACTTTCGTTTGTATTTAACAATTATTGTCCAATCATGGTCTAACTAGGCTCAAAAGATTCGTCTCGTAATTTACAATCAAACTGTGTAATTAGTTATTTTTTTATCTACATTTAATACTCCATATATGTGTCCAAAGATTTGATGTGATGAAGAGAGAGTGAAAAAACTTGAAATCTAACAAGGCCCTAATGGAAATTTTCCTGCAGCGCTAGGGCGTGTGTGGCTGCGTGCCCGAGCACTAATCGAGTTGTCATTCAGAGCTACAGTTCTTCATATGCTACTTGTGGAGCCCCCTTCCCTGCTTTATTTGATACGTACGTATCAGATTTGTGAAAAGGAAAAATATTTACTATTAATTTTAATTTAAAGCATAGCTAAATCTAAAATTCCTATACAGTTATGTTCCTGTGTTCCAAACACCTATTCCTGTAAAATTCCTATGTTTTTTAATCCTCTGTTTTACACCTTCATTCCTTTTCTATTCTTCTGTTTTCTCTTGTTCCTGTATTTTTTTTTGTTCCTTTATTCCAAACATGCCCTTAATTGGTTTAGGCCTCGTTTAAATTCAGAGGTAATGTTTTAGGGTGTTATATTGGGTATCACATGGGGTATCGTATGGGGTGTTCAGATATTAATAAAAAAATAAATTACAGAATCCGTCAGTAAACCGCGAGACGAATTTATTAAGCCTAATTAATCTATCATTAGCACATGTGTTACTGTAACATCACATTGTCAAATCATAGACTAATTAGGATGAAAGAGATTAGTCTCGTAAATTAGTCGTAAACTGTGTAATTAATTATTTTTTTTTTTATATTTAATACTCTATGTATGTGTCCAAATATTCGATGGGATATGATGTAAGCTTTTAAGGAGGAACTAAAGAAGGCCTTAAGTCATAGTCGGCCAAAAGAGCATGTCGTCGATCGACGACCTATCTTGCTGTGAAAAAAAGAAAAGTTGGAACTAGCTAAAATTGTGTCAAGTAAAAATTCTTCGAGAAAACATGCATACTGTTGGCAAGAATATGGCATGCACACTGTAATTCAGCCGTGGAAGCAGACTTCAACCATTCCTCCGGCCGGCCCATTTATCTATCCATATGGTATGGACTTCATCTAGCCTCATTTGCTGTCGGACCATGGTTGTCTTCGCAAGATCCGGAATGAGCCCGTCTCATACCGAGCGGTTTCCATCCAGCGCGCCTCGCAATGGCCCACGAAAAAAAAGGCCCAGATTTGATGAGGTGCGATGCGATGTTGTCCTCTTGACATTGGGGGACTAAAGCCGGACCTCAATGTTGCACATCATGGTTCATGACCTCAATGTTGCATTGTTGCATGTGTAAAGTCGCTAAGCATGTCATGTGTGTGCCTTGCGGCCTAGGCTATGTTCATGAGCTCAATGCATCCCATTCCTACAAGATTTGCTGCATTATTATGGTTCTTGTACTTCCTAAATAGACGCTCGTCTTTTCTCCTACAACTAAAAAGAATAAAGTGTAGATATTTTTTGATGCAACATTTGTTTTGGTTCGTCCGACTATCCACGCCTGCGATCCCACGACATCTCCTTGATTAAATATTGTCTGTCATGTGATAGAGGAATCACGGCAAAATAGGAAGTAAAAATTTATTGTGCTATCCATATACACATTGCATGTTTGCATGCACCAGCATATATGGCAACGAGCAAAAGAAAAGAGAATTAACACAGAAGGAAAGAGAATTAAGACAAAAGGAACCTCTTTGCATTTCTGAGAATCTTGTCAAATCTGCCTACATTTAATTACTTCACTTCTTTGTATTTGCAAAAGGAACAGCTTTTTTCTCCTTTCATTTGGTTTTACGCTCACGTGTTCCATCTACCTCGGTCTCCTCCCAGCTCGTCGCTCCCCTTGCGATCGCGGCATCGCTCCCCTCCCCTTCGTGACTCCCCGCTTGGCCGTGCTGCACGCCTTCGACCACCGTGAGGCAGCGCGGCATCCACGGTGCTGGAGGGCCGGATCGGGGGCACCGTGGTGCTGGTGAAGAAGGACGCGCTCAGCTTGGGCCACTTCCAAGCATCGCTCCTCGACAGCATCCACCATATCCTCGGCCAGGACACCGGGCTCACCTTCCAGCTCGTCAGCGCCACCAAAGCCGACCACCGTGAGGTGGCACGGCGTCCCGGTGCTGGAGGCGGCGCACACGTCCGTGCACGGCATCCCGGTGGAGAGGGGGTCAACCAGGGTATGCCCACCCCTTCCCTGCTCTCCCTTCTGTGCGAAAAAGTGGACACCTAAGTTGGAAATGTAACGTGGGCAACATGTTCGACAAAATGTGTCTCCATGCTAGCAAACCTTGGTGGCTGTGTCCTCGTAGATGGACCTGCGTCAAGAAGGAGAAGGACCTGCGTCGAGAATTTTTAGCACATGTGATTTTTAGGAAGCAGTACCATAAAGGGTCTCCGGAGATTACTCTGCCATTTTTACACTGTAAAAATGCTAATTGTTTATCCATAATATGGACTGTTTTTGTACATCACTCATGGGATGCTCTTTGAGTTGTATGTAGATTGGACAATTGCTGATAAATAATCTGGACATCAGAATACCATTTCATCATTGTCAAAATTTATTTCGTTACTGGCTCCTTGGTTAAATCTACTAAGGTTAGCATTTGTTCAAGTTGACTGTCATAAAGATATATATAGTTTCCTGACAATCAATTTTTCATGCCTAGCTGCGGGTTACAAGAACGCTAAGCTTGTGGGCATGCTTTGTTATTTTGTCAAATCAGCCTTTCTAATTGTTAGTTTTGCTGGAAAATTTATGGTCACCTAATATTAAAAAATAGAAAATATGTAAATCTGACTACTTGAATATCAGTATTTTCTAATACAAACTTAGTCGAAGTACATTTTTTAGACGGAGGGAGTATTTCACTCTTTCTAGCGTCAATGGAACTTTTTATCAACTCTCTCATGGACAAGTTTGATAATATGAATTTAGTGGTTAATTTTGTGTTCAGTGAAATCACAATAGAACATATGCAAAATAATGAAGGTCGTGCACCATTTAAAGACTTAACAAACATCATCAATGGAGGTAATTGTTTATACTCATGTCCATAGACGCATTCACTTGTATTATTTATGGTAATTAAGCAAATATTTATCAACTTATTTTCAAACAGATGACCATACATCATCAAATTCACAAGCGCAAATAGATGAACGTGCGCAGCGTAAAAGAGAGAGAAAAAGCACGACATGCATCAATGACTCAAGAAGAAAGGGATGAAAAAATAAAAAACTTGGGGAAAAGTATCATCAGACAAAGGAAAACACGGATGCCACCAAGCTAAAAAGGGAAAGGGAAAAGGCACGATTGGCGACAATGACTCAGGAAGAAAGAAATGAAAAAAAATAGAAAGGGTCGTGAACGATATCATCAGAAAAAAGCAGATAAATCTGATTTTGCTTTTCTGAATTCAGTGTTGCCATTTTTAGTTTATTTAATACATAGTGAATGCCATGTGGTACCAGTTGAAGTTGATTCGACCACGGAAAGCACTGATGTCTATGAAGATAGTGACTGGCTACATTGAAACAACTCATATAATCCTATGAAGATTGATAAAGATAACACATATACCATTTTGGTTTTTTTTCCTAAATACTAATTATTTTATCTTGTGTTTGTATGATGCCGAGGCCAAGGTTAATATCATGTTATTATATATATGTAGATGAATACTATGATAAATGTATAACCCAATTGTGGTTCATGATAATGTAATAATAAATTAATGTTCTTGCAATATGTGCCCTTCTGTATTTTATTTGAGACCGTACTTTTCTATTATATATAGGTGATGTAAATGCATCCAGTTCCATCGACAATATTGTCACGTGTCCAAAAGAGCGTAAGCGTGAGCTAGATAGAGCACGAAGGGCTACAATGTCTCCTAAACAAAAGACGCTTTTAAATAAGAGACAACGTGACTTGTATGCGCAGAAAAATGCTACAAGAAAACTACAAATGACTCCGCAAGAGAAGGAGTTGAAACGAAAAGAGAGCAAGAAAAAATACAATAGAATGGTGAGAGAACACCGATCAAACAATTTGCATCCAGACCCAATAGGCATGGAGAGCCCTCACTTTAACCCTCTGTTTATTTTCCCTTCTTCACCTCAATCGCATGAAGCGCCTTCACACGAGATGGAAATACGCGAATTGAGGGGCATGTCTGTTAACGTCGCACCGACTCTAGTTCAAAATCCAGAAGTCCAGACCACCTTGAAGTGGCTGCGACACAAACCATACATAGGCAACGAGTGACCACTGGAGAGAGAAATGCCCTTCTATCCCGTCGCAATAGGGCTTTTGAAGCAAACATTGGAAGAAGTGCTAGAGGGTGTGTGGATGGAAAGTGCAATGATTCGAATGACCCAACTCAACCGAGTGTGGTTTACAATGGTAATTAGCCTTGATCAGTATATATTGTCGATACTTTCACCTTCGCTCTTCTATTCTAAAAACTCATACCTTTTGTTACTATAGGTGGTGTCACCCAGGAAACTCCAGTTCCACCACCTAATAATTGCACAGGTACACAGACACAACCGTCTGTGGTTGATGGTACCTCTTCAATGGCTCCAAATGATGCACAAGCTCATACGCCCGACTCTATGGTCGAGGATGGTATTTTCTTTATTAAATTTATCCTTTTTGTTTTTTTGTATGCCATTATGTTTCTCTCATCATATATGTGGCCGTGTTGCACATACTATGATGGGGATGTCATATTTGAGGAGGACAAGGAAGAGGATGAGGCGTACTTTTTCGTCGAACAAGATACATCGTGTAATAGTCAAAATATTCTTTCATAAACTTTCTTTCAACGCGTAATACATCAACATTTTGTCAGAAGACGACGAGGAGGGAACCGACGTTGAGCACATTCTCGACATGGATGAGGAAGAGAACAGTGAGCCTAATGTCCCGGATCCATACGATAGGGTTTATGCTAATGTCCCGTCAGAGTCACACATGCTACCGTCGGTGCCGAACTGCGAGCACTGCAACGCAAAGAAATTTGAGGGTGAACCGCCCGGATTTTGTTGTCGGGGTGGAAAGATTCATCTTTCAACTCCTGAGACACCACTAGAGCTCATGAGGTTGTGGTCAAGCTCGGACGCTGATGCTAGGCACTTTCGTGCAAACATCAGATATTTCAATGGCCACTTCTCTTTCACTTCTCTGTACTGCCACCTAGATCATGTGACCACTAATATGCGAATCTGACGGTGTCTACACATTCCGTGCCCATGGCTAGATTTACCATAACATACGATCATTTGGTAAAGAGGATGATGTTGAAAAGAGACACCTCGAGCTTTATTTTTATGACAACGATCCATCCCTCAAGCATCAAATGAGCAAGTGCCGTGAGCAATGCACCCAAAAAGATAGAGAAGTTATAGAGCAATTGGTTAGTATCTTTAATGGGAATCCCTACTCTTAGCAACTAAGGAGTATGGGACATGTTGAAAACCTCGAGGATTACCGGGTCGAGTTGAACCTTGACCAACGACTTGACCAGAGAACATATAACGTGTCATTGACATCAGAGGTGGCCGCCGTCTGGGTTGAGGGGAGTGAGCATCATGGCCAATTCGAGTATAGTGTAAGCAAGGGAAGGATCGGTCTATACACGACATCCGCTCATATAATGCATGCTACGACCCACTGTCATACCCGGTGTTCTTTCCAATGGGTGAGCTTGAGTGGCACAACTGCATTCTAAAAGTGGGTGTGACTATGGCTCAAGTTGATCGAGCTCGAGCAATCCGCAAAAAGAGTGCTAAGAATGGTGACGATGATGATGGAGGTAACTTGAACTCTTTTCAATAATGCAATATAAACTCTTTTCTATTAACGCATGATACTAATTCAAACAATGTCTCCCTATAGAACCTGTTTCGAATACATGTGTCTCCGTGCGCGACTACTACTGCTACAACTTCCAGATACGGCCAGGGATATTTAATCCAATACTCTATGGCCAGCATCTTTCCAGCAGATCGCCATCGACACCTACATCAAGATTGAGAGCTCGCGTTTAGACTACATGAGGAACAATCAGGATACTTTGAGGGCTGACCTATACCAAGGCCTGATGGACATCATGCATTTGGGTAAAGGATATGCTGAGAATGTTGGAAGGCGTACTGTCCTATCTTCGTCATTCATCGGAGGACCCCGTGATATGAGGCGCCGATACATGGATGCAATGGCTCTGGTGTGAAAGTATGGTAAACCTGATATCTTCCTCACAATGACATGCAACCCTAACTGGGATGAGATCAAGAATGAACTTTATCCAGGCCAGACACCACAGGACCACCCAGATCTCATCACACGGGTCTTTAGAGCAAAGTTAGAGGCGATGAGGAAAATGTTGATGGAGAAAGACATACTTGGGAAGGTGAAGGCCTATGTATATGTAGTGGAGTTCTAGAAGAGGGGCTTGCCGCATGCACACTTCTTGCTTGATAATGGAACGGAAGTACAAGCTCACATGTCCCGAGCAATATGACATGATTATCAGTGCAGAGCTACCAAACAAGAAGAAGTACCCTGAGCTCTACAAGATGGTGCCAAAGCATATGATGCATGGTCCCTGCGGGACGCTAAATCCATACTATCCGTGCATGGTGGGCCACGGGTCATGCAAGAATCGTTACCCGCGCCCATTCTATGAGGCAACGTCATAGGGAAAGGACTCGTACCCCATCTATCGGCGACGCAATGATGGCCGCACGCTAAAAGTACGAGGCCATTACCTGGACAATCAATGGGGCGTGCCTTACAACCCTTGCTTGCTACGTACCTTCAACTGCCATATCAATGTTGAGGCTTGTGGGAGCATTAAATCAGTAAAGTATCTATTCAAATACATATACAAGGGACATGACAGGGCATCGGTGGTGGTGAGGGAGACCGACAAAGTAGACGAGAAAGGGAACATTAATGAGATCAAGTAGTATAGAGATGCCCGGTGGGTGGCGCCTCTAGAAGCACTATGGAGGATATATGACTTTGACTTGAGCAAGAACCATCCACCAGTACAGTAGCTACAGCTTCATCTACTCGACATGCACATGGTGGCATTTCATAAACGGGATAAGGTCGAACGGATCGTTAATAGGCCAGGTGTAGAAGAGTCAATGCTGACAGCATACTTCGATGCAAACAGGCATAATGAGGAAGCCCGTAGAATCTTGTATCGGGACTTCCCAGAGCATTTTACCTGGCAATCTGATAGTAAATTCTGGCAGAAAAGAAAAAACTCTGTTTTTCAAGTTGGAAGAGTCATCTCGGCTCATCCTGCTGAGGGAGAACGTTACTTTCTTTGTGTTCTCTTGAACAATGTTGTTGGTGCTACATCATACGAACATCTGAGGATGGTTGATGGCGTGCTACCACCTTCGTTCCATGAAGCTGCAGAAAGGAGGGGTCTAATCGAAGAAGACAATACACTAGATGAATGTCTAACTGAAGCTACTTTATTCCAGATGCCTTCCTCTCTGCGGAGGCTATTTGCAACAATATTGGTATTCTGCAAGACGCATGATGTGATGGCCTTGTGGAAAAAACACTACGATGCAATGTCAGAGGACTACAGCCGTAATCATCCATCCCCAGATCTAGTGCAACAAATGGTTTTGATAGACATTAGAAACATGCTACAGTCTATGGGGAAGGACATAAGGTCATTTTCTCTTCCAGATATTGATCACTCATACGACGATGCCAGCCATATTCCTCGTGAGATATTTGAGGAAGCTAGTGTCGAGCAGAATCCCAAAGATGTGCTATTGTGCGACTCACTCAACACTGAGCAAAGGTCTGCCTATGATGAGATAATGGCCGCTGTCTACAGCAAACAAGGCAGGTTGTTCTTTGTGGATGGACCTGGCGGGACGGGAAAGACATTTTTGTATAGGGCACTTCTCGCAAAACTACACACCAGGACAAGCTTGCCGTGGCTACAGCTACATCTGGAGTCGCAGCAGCCATAATGCCAGGCGGGAGGACAGCCCACTCGTGTTTCAAGATACCCCTCACTCTTCAAGAGGGCGATTGTTGTAGCTTCATGAAACAGAGTGGTACTGCCAAGTTGCTGCAGCAAGCAGCTCTCATAATTTGGGACGAGGCATCTATGACAAAGAGGCAAAATGTGGAAGCACTAGACATCAACCTACGGGATATAATGGGCCAGTCAAACCTATTGTTTGGTGGAAAGACTGTTGTCCTTGGTGGGGATTTCAGACAGATCCTCCCTGTTGTGCGGAAAGGATCCATAGCTCAAATAGTCGGTGCTTCTCTACGAAGGTCGTATCTTTAGGAATCCATGTGCCACCTAAAGCTTGTCCGCAACATGAGGGCTCAGAGTGACCCGTGGTTTGCAGATTATCTATTGCGCGTTGGTGGTGGAACGGAAGAGGTTAACGGAGATGGCAATGTACGTATTCCAGACGAGATATGTGTCCCGTACTCTGGAGATGCCGAGAAAGATCTTCATACATTGATCGGCATCATCTTTCTAGATCTAAATGCAAACATGGCGGACAAAGACTACATCACCACCATAGTGATTTTATCTACACGTAACAATTGTGTGGACATGATCAATATGAAAATAATTGATATGTTCTAGGACGGCGAGACGGTGTATCATAGTTTTTACTCCGTGGTAGATGATCCATATAACTACTATCCATCAGAGTTCCTTAACAGTTTGCCCCCCAACGGGCCGCCTCCCCATGTCTTGAAGCTCAAGCTCAGGTGTCCTGTCATATTGCTTAGGAATATTGACCCCGCCAATGGGCTATGCAACGGTACAAGGCTGGTGGTGCGGGGGTTCCGAAGAAATACAATCGACGCTGAAATCATGGTGGGGCGGCATGCTGGGAAGCGGGTATTCCTTCCTCAAATACTGCTATGCCCGTCTGATGACGAGATGTTCCCGTTCCAGTTTAAGAGGAAGCAGTTTCCTATCAGACTGAGCTTTGCCATGACAGTCAACAAGTCACAGGGCCAAACTATCCCGAACGTGGGTGTGTACCTACCCACACCGGTGTTCTCTCACAGTCAGTTGTACGTTGCGATGTCTAGAGCCACGTCAAGAACCAATATTAAGATCCTTGCCCTCCTGCCTGATGCGGAGGCACAAGAGGAGGAGGCCAAAAAGATAGAGAAAAGAAATACTAAAAAGAATGCCGAGGGAAAAAAAATAAGAATGCGGCAAATAAAAAAGATAAGGATAAGAAGACCCCAATAGCGGATGGAACTTTCACGAAGAATATTGTATTTAAGGAGGTTCTAACGCCATAGGCGAGGTAACAGAACATTACTAACGCATACAATGCATTTTTTCCATTCAATTTATATTGTACAAATAATATCTCACTAATGCCATATTTGTTGCTATTCCTAGGTATTTTTAAATGGTTTATCAGACTTTACACGGAGATGTTGTATATACACTTGTGTGATGGCATAATGAAAATTGAACATGTGTTATATTATTGTTATAAAAATAACACTTTCGGTGTTTTGTTCATAATATTTCATTTTGTAACCATTCATAACTATTATACGTGTATGTTCTCAAAACCATGAGTTTTGTCAACTTTCCCCACTTTTCTCATGTGCCAATGTGAGATCAACCGAATTAGCACCTGCATAATTACAAACATAAATTACTTAAATAAAACCAACGAAGCAAGTTAGCGATAATAGTGAACAATAGTGCTAAACAACACCATACCAGTGATCGTGGGATGGCACAGTTGTAGTGGCGTTGGTTCCGCGCATTCATGAGGATAGCTCCTTTGTATTTTCCATTGTTACACCAGGATCATTAGTTTGTGAGTACGAAAAAAATAGATATCGGAGATTTCTTCCTGTCAATATAAAATATTATTTTAGTCGTATCACCGGAATATGTATAAAGTGGAGTTTGTGAACCTGCGACGCCGCGCACTCCATGACTGTGTTAAATTCATAAACTTTGCTTTTTGGATTAAATGTCATTTTAACGTTGGTATTTAATTTTTACAGTGTTGTTATCTTATCGTGCGATCTATGTGTTTTTAGTATAAAATGTTAGTTATCCCGTAGCAACGTACGGGCCCGCTACCTAGTCAAGGAAAAAAGGTCACAACTAGCTGGCTAGCTAGCTATTTCATTTATCCTGAAATACAAAAGATTTTCAGTTATCATAAGTCCAACCATCTCAAATTCTGATCGGTTTTGTAAAAAAAACAATATTTATAATATCGAGTAAGTTCCGTTTAAACAAAAAAATTTATAAATAACAGTATTATAAATGCATTTTCATTATTACAATTCCAGCCTCTGCCTCTGGCTGATTTAAGTCTTCAAAAAAACCAAACAAAGCTTGGACATAAATAGAAACTCAAACATGCGCGTGAACATTTATTTTAATGGTTTTAGCCTCTTGTTGATTTAAGGTTTAAATAACAGCAAACAACGCTTGTAGAGACGGCAATATAAACGCTAGTCCTATTAGAAGGTATGCACAAATTTTTGCAAAGATCTCCATTGTCGTTGTCTCCCATAAGTAGCATACCTACTTCCCGATGGGTTTCCCGTTCTCCTTATGATGCCTAGCCCTGAATATTTCTCCATGTAGGAGTATAACCTTTTCCAACAAATTGCACCTGCTCCCACCCAAACTTGAGAACGCAATGTGTGCCCAAACCTCAAATAAATCATTTTGTTTCTTGAAGACTATAAAACGAATGCAACTTGAAAAATACTCCAGACAAATCTTGTAACACGAAATTTTAAAAAAAAAACGCACTGTGAGATGAAATGTCATTCAAGAGCAGTTAAGGCTAAAAAGAGAAAAGAAAAACAAGGTTTGGCTTATTGTATTGATCTGCACCACCTAAACAAGGATTCTTCATAGCCTTGTTGAGCTAGTAGAATTCTTTCTAAATCTTGTTCATTTCACATTATGGGTTGAGACATCCGACTTCATTCTTGCCTTGGAAAGAGAGGATCGGAACTTAATAGGTTTTCAAGGACGAGGGAGAACTGCATTTGCATTCCCTTGCTGAAAAAAAGAGAGTGGCGCAGTTTTCTTGTGTGTAAATTTTTGTTTGATTTTGTATAGAGTGAGATAGAAAAAAATGTTAAACCTAACAAAAATTATGTCTTCCATAAAAAAATGCAAAGGAACCGCTGGACAAAAAGGGCTTGCACAGCATAACTTTTCAAGGAAATCAGTGCTCATCACTTTTGTTTGGTATACAGTTTCACTTTTTTCAGCGTAAAATGAAATCAAAAGCAAATTGGTCGGCATCGAAATGGAATACTAAGAAGAAGTGGGCCTCCATCGGGCTCACTGAGTCACTGGTCCCCAAGACCCCAACTAGAAGCAGACTGCAATCTTTTGTACAGCCCATTCACTGTGAGTAGCCGTCTCAACTCAACACAGCGGCGGCTTCCGCTTTCCAGTGGATGATAATGGCCCACGGACAGGCCAAGTGAGAGCCATGTGGACAAAGCCCATCTCTAATTAAGGGCCTCAAGTTAGTTAATTGGACCTCTGCTGGTTTTATTGGCTACGTGGTTTGCTGGTCTTCAAGGAGCACATTCGGACTAATACAAATTGTCCAAGCTTCTATATGCGACGCCTTTTTTCTACTAAAAGGAAACTTATCTGCAATGTTAGCATTTGTAACGTCGCTGCTTTGTGGTGTCATCAGTAGACGCTCACTGATCAGCCTAAGAACCCATGTACTGTGAAGGGCATTCATGTGTTTGCACTTGAGCTTCTTGATCGCTTGGGTGATATGGCTGGTGAGAGCTAACTGCACCCGAGGATGCAACAAGGACAGATTGCAGCTTTTCTCCACAGCAGTGGTTAGTCGAAATCAAATCAGTAGCACTCTGGATATTCATACTGTAGTAGTTTCTTGTAACGAAATTAGTCTTACAGCTGATGCAGTCATCATTAAAAAAAAACGGGGAGTAACAATTACTTATACAACGAAAGTGAGCAATGAAATGCAGCTTTGCAACACTGTTATGTTTGTTTAATGGTCAACAAGGCATTCTTATTATATAAAATAGAACGGCAAGCAAATAGATAATGCAACCTACATCTGTCGCCAAATTTCCTTCATTTAAGCAGAACAAAAGAGGGAAGAAATCCCCATGGAGCTAGGGAGCTTCATGCCGTGGCTACATGCATCTGTCATGAGAGTGAACTGAAACTCTCCACTGGATCCGATTCCTCTAGCATCACCGCTGCTTGGAAGCAGTCGGCAGCGTCAGAGATTCTCCCATCAGATCTGTGCACTTTTCCTAAGTAAAGCCAAGCCATCCGATTTGTAGGCTCGACCCTTAGGGCGTCCGAGAGGAAGCACCTCGCTGCAGGTAGAAACCTCGGCCCTTGCTTGGAGAGCATTGCGCCGATGGCCACCTTCGACGGCACATGTTCAAGCTCAGTCGAGAATGCGTTGACGTAGGCGGCCAGCGCATGTTTTGTTTGGTCTCGCGCCTGATGCATGTAGCCTGCATGGACGAGTACATATAAACATGGATAGGTACATGTATAGTGAAAATTAAGCTAGTGATTCCAAAATGCCCATGTTAAAGAGAAATGCATGGTCACTAGCATGCATAAGGGTATGTAGTAATGAATTTTGCCTCACCTTCTGCATGGAGTGTTGCAGCTGAGTACGACTTGATGAGGGCTTTAGCCTTCTTCAAACATATCTCAGCATCTCTCCAGTACGAGAGACTGGAGTACAAATTAGCAAGACCTTGCCAGATTTCAAACTCGGTGACACTACCATCCGCGTCCTGAATAATGAGTGAAGAGTGAATGGGAAAGCTTCCAGTACAGATTTAAAGATTCAATCATAGGAATGCATGCCTAACAGGAGCATCAGAAAATAGAGTATCCAACTTGAATGTCAAAAAGATAGGTGCCTAAACGAAGTGAACAATATTCTTTAGTATGAATCTTGTATATTCCACAAAAATCAGAACCCATCCTATAGGAAATAAAAGGATACTCTAAATAAAGAAAGGTCTTGTGTGCTAATTGTATAAGACAATAAGATATTTTTTAGATAGAATTAGAAGTTGCGTTCTGCTGATTACTAATCAGTTTGATACTTGTGCGCATTGAAACAACAAAACATACCTCTATAGCGTTCTTGCAAGATCCAGAGGAATTCTTTTGGGCCTGAACGAGGGCCAGAAGAGCACGGTAAGCTTCAACTGCTTCCATAGGCGATGACTGAGCAACCTTCAACTTAGCCTTTACCCTAAGTAAAGATCCTTGATCCAACTTTGCAGTCTATCTCATCTAAGGCAGCGTCTGTTGCGACTTCTGCTTCCGAAAATCTCTGTTGTGCAGAAAGAACCAATGCTACGCTACTAACGGGATCTTTACCGAGTGCAAACTGCTTTGCCGAGTGTCAAAAATCGGACACTTGACAAAGACCTTCTTTGCCGAGTGCCGCACTCAGCAAAGAATTGCACTCGGCAAAAAAAGACTCTCGGCAAAGGACTTCTTTGCTGAGTGCCAGGCTCTCGGCAAAAGCGCGGCACTTGGCATAGGCTGTCCCGCGTAACGGTGTTCGGCCACGTTCTTCTTTGCCGAGTGCCTGCTGTTAGGTATTCGGCAAAGAAGGTTTTTTTTTAAAAAAAATTACTTTGCCAAGTGCCCCTGACACGGCCCTCGGTAAAGATTTTTTTTTCGAAATGTCTTTGCCGAGTGCTTCTGTGAAGGCACTTGGCAAAAAGGAATTTTTTTTAAAAAAAATTCAAAACCCTCTTTACCGAGTGCCTTATTTTTGGCACTCGGCAAAGACCCCCTTTACCAAGTGCCATGCCCCGGCACTCGGCAAAGTTTTTTTTTTGTTTTTTACCTCCAAATTTTTTGTGCAGCCCTTTTAAAGTACCAGGAACTACTAGTTAGAATTTGGGGGGTTTTTTGTGGCTTTTTTATATATTTAGTTACTTTATTTCGTTTACTTGAATTTTTTCGAAAAATATAAATTTGAACTGCACGTGGTACGAATAATGGAATTTAATGATTCAAAAAATGATAGTCATGTTACTTGGTGTAGTGTGACGCCGTATCCAGGAACGGACCCGAAATTTCAGACATCTTGTTCACGAAACATGACCGTGAACTTGCGTGCGAAGTGTTTTTAAATTCTATAAAAAGCAAACGAAGTTCGAAAATTATGAAACTTGTTGAGATGTCGTGATATCGTATGTGGAGGCTATGATAAAAATTTGAGAAGGTTTGGTGCAACTCGGAAGCGCAAGTGCATCGACCACTAAGCAATTGAAAAATGAAGAGTGACGCAGTATCATGCTATATGTGTTGACCAACCTTGTCGAGGTGCAGCTGTTCATTGGGTAAGTTCTGAACGAACTTGTTTCATTTCGTCGTATGTCCTTGTCTTTTTGTCCAACCCCCTTGTTTCTCGTTGGTACAGGGAATTTCTTCGTCAATCCTGGCATGGATCAAGGCAACCTACCCCGTAAGAAAATGATACCCTTCTTTCACAGGGTGCGGGACCAGGGAGCCCCAATTTCATTTGTTGGTTCAAACAGAAAGCCCAAACTGATGCGTCTATAAGTGACGAGCTGAGACAGGTTGCAAACGGCTGTGCCGTTAGGGTCAAGTCATTTACTGGTTATGACGTGAATGGATATCGTTTTCACACAGCAAGCTACAAGCAGAGTCGGTCCAATCGAAAAACCATAAACAGCGGAGTTGTTACACCCGGTACTGATGGACTCGACTATTATGAAAGAATTGAAGAAATCTACGAACTATCATTCTATTGTTTCAAACCTCTTACTCATGTCATATTCAAATGACACTGGTTTCATCCTGGAGTAACGAGACGGACCCCTAAGCTTGGGCTAGTCGAGATTCGACAGAATTCCGTCTATCTAGGAAAAGATGTCTACATTGTGGCTCAATAGGCAGTCCATGTTTATTATACGTCATACGTGTGCAAAGACGCCGAGCATCTTAAGGGTTGGTCTATTGTGCACAAGGTATCGCCACACGGTAAACTACCTGTCCCAAACGGTGAAGATTACAACTTCAACCCACGCACATATGATAGAGAGTTCTATCAAGAAGATGGACTACAAGGGAGGCTTGACATAGACTTAACCGAAGAGATTGGAATAAAAGTAGACAATGAAAGGGATGATGACGAGGACGCTTGAGACGAGGTGCAAAATCTGAAGGACATACAAATGCTTGAGCGATTACGTTTAGGCAATGACAATGAAGACAACATTCCTCCTTCGGATAGTGTTGATGAGTTGGACAATGTTGATAGTGATGACGAGACCTATGATCTAGCTAATCTCAATCATGAAGATTATTTCTAATACATGTAATACTATGTTTTTTGTAATTATGTTTTGTTCATTTTTGCAAATATTTCTAATACATGTATTACTATGTTTTTTGTAACTATGTTTTATTCATTTTTGCACCTATTTCTAATTACGTCTTGTTTTTCTTTTTTATTGCAGGTGATTGAACAAAGATGGCGGGCGACCGTCATAGATCCGTGAACTCGATTTACCAAAGACCACGACGGCTACAGGCGGAGGCGGAGGGATCGGACAGGAGGAGGAGGAGGACCGCCAGACGCAGGAGGGGGCCGTCTCCTCCCACGCCGCGTGAGGAGCCGGAGGAGGAGGTGGCGCCTGTGGACGAGTCGGATGATGAGCTGGTTAGGCAGACAGACGAGGAGGAGGGGCCGCACGAGGACGACGAGTTGGAGGCGGCAGGCACGGGTTCCGCTTCCTCCGACTCCTCTTCGAGTGTCTACTTGCGAGGTCCCGCGAGCCTTCAACAGGTTCTGCTTCCTCAAGAAAGCCTCTAGCAGCTTGAAGGTCAATTCCGTCAAATACACGAAGGGCAACTTCCACATTTCCTTTCTGAAATTCCAATCTTCCAAGGAGAGCTCTTGCTTCCTATTATCAATATACATTTGGATAAACTCAGCCTCAGGAACCAAAGAAACATCATAGTACAAAAACTGGGATACATTGAAGAATCTTCATAGGTTAGAGAGCACACCTAGTTCTAAATCAAACATATAATACAAAATTGCATGAAAGTAATGATAAAAAATTCTTTAATTATCTTTAGCATATTGTACGTGTCAGTTATCACCTTGAGTGTGAAATTCAACTCATATGCGGATAAAGAAAAAAAGCAAAATTCGCATTAGGGTAGGGTGGACCAACAGAAACAACCGGGGAAGTTAAGCAAACTTTTTGATTCAAGTGTCAAATGAAAAAGTGGATAGTCAGATGTAGTAAAATGGACACTTCCTACTTTTTTGCTAAAATAGAAATATATTGAATGACTTTTTGTGTATATTTAATTTGTATTTTACACCTTGTATTCAATTATGTTTTTTATTTCTTTTTTTATATCATATTTTACATAAAAAGGTTATTTGAATTGCAACTTTGATCTCCTACATGTATTTTGGTTGCAACAAAACTTATACATCCAAGTTATTGTGCCTTTCCCTGGCACTTGGGTAATTAATTTATCAACATGTATTGTGAATTTGCTTTATTTTTCCCTGACATATCTTTTGTTGGGAAGAGGCATGAGAATAGATGGTGGCAGTCCATGAGGGGAACTAATATCAGAATTTGATTTTTGAATCCTATCCCTTGTTTGGTTCATGAAGAAAAGTAAGAAGCGGAGTTTGAGAAGGCATTCATCTCATCTATTTGGTGTATGGATTTTGAGTAAGAAATTACATGACAAGTCATGGTAAACGGTGATGATGCATTCAAGTTCCACTAGAATCACATTTCGCCCTCAACCACCACGTCTACCACTGGAAAGTAATCAATGAGAAACTTCCATTCCCATCCCACAAAAACTCCTGTTCTCACAAAACAAACAAAAGATTTCTAAATTGGTACCTCTAAACTCCCATTTCATCCTTCCAATTACCAAACCAAACCTAACAATTCCATTGAAATTTAGCATGGTTACTTGTACATTTATCGGAACAAAGGCAACCAATTCAGTCAGAGCCTAGGTTTTTAATTTTCGTTGTTTACCACTAGCTTATACAATGCAGCTTATAAGTGTGGAGGGTGAGATAAACTGACTGAAGACAGCTTATAAGATTATTATGTAAGGACTATATAAAGCTGGCCTATATAACAAATTGGCGATCGTAGTGATAGCAACATTTATGACCTCCAACGCCGACAACTTTTGTTTGTGGTTCGCATCATCGACACCTCATCTTACAGAAGACAGGCCTCAGTGACCAGGCCAACTAAACATGACAGACCAAAATAATAAAAAAACAAGTGTCAGATTTCTGACCTCATAATTAAGGGAGACTCCCTCGGGGTGGGACGCCTCTGATAAGTAATCTCCTGCTTCTCTTTTGTGAACGCGCGGCAGGGATAGACGGCGTCGAAAAGGCTCCCTGCTGCTGCACTGTAGCAGCTGCAGAGGACAGGCGCCGTAAGGCAACCTTACCGCACTGTAGCCACAGCTAAAGATGGCAACGGGCAGAAAAAACCCGCGTACCCACGGGCACCTGACCCGGCGACCGTGGATACGGGCATGAATCTGTGCCCGCGGGCACGAGCACGGGCACAGGTTGCTGCCCGTGGCGGGTTGCGGGCGCGGGTACGAGCATGAGATTTTTCTCGCGGGCGCGGGCGTGCAAAGCCACTATCCGTGCAGATATTACTAAAGATGGCAACGGGCAGAAAAAAACCCACGTACCCGCGGGCACCCGACCCGGCGGGCGCGGATACGAGCATGAATCTGTGCCCGCGGGCATGGGCATGGGCACAGGTTGTTGCCCGTGGCGGGTGGCGGGCGCGGATGCGGGCATGAGATTTTTCTCGTGGGCGCGGGCATGCGAAGCCACTATCCGCGCGGATATTAGCGGTTGCCATCTTTAGCCACGGCAGGGGCAAGCGCCAAAGTCAGCCTTGCTGTCACATCTAGTCACTGTAGCAGCATGACAGTCTAGTGTGTGGTCGGCAACGCTGATGAGTGGTCGGCTCACCCGTGCCGGAGATCCAGGGGCTAACAAGTGGTATCGGAGCCGTACAAGCGCCATCGCTGGACTAATCGCTGGCGATGACGGACGGTTTGGAGATAGACGACAACAATGGTGCTGCTGTGGCTGCCCAGCCACAACAGGAGGTCGTTGTGCGCACGGTGCGGGAGGTTAGCGGCACCAATTGACCGACGCTGACTCGCACTAATTATGGCGAGTGGTCGGTGACCATGAAGGTCAAGCTCAGAACCTGACGACTCTGGAATGCTGTTGATAAGGGCACCGACAACGAAGAAGACGACATGTCAGCGTTGGAGGCTATCCTCGCTGCTGTGCCAGCGGAGTACATGGAGTCGTTGGGGGCGAAAAGCTCTGCTAAGGAGGCGTGGGAGGCCATTTCGGCGATGCGCGTCGGTTCCGACCGCGCAAAGAAGGCGACGACCCAGCTTCTGACGGAGTAGCGGTGGTACCTGGACTCCGGCACCAACAACCACATGACGGGCTCCAAGGCAGCCTTCTCCGAGCTCGACAACGACATGATCGGCACGGTGAAGTTCGGTGACGGCTCAAGGGTGGCGATCCGAGGGCGCGGCACCATCATCTTCAGGTGCCAGAACGACAAGCATCGCGCGCTAATGGATGTATATTACATCCCGCAGCTGCGTTCAAGCATCATCAGCATTGGCCAGCTGGATGAGCGCGGCAACGAGGTACTGATCAAGGACGGTGTCCTCAGGATCAGGGACCGGGAGCAGTGCCTTCTTGCCAAGGTGAAGAGGTCCCGGAATCGGCTGTACCTGCTCAACTTGAAGGTGGAGCAGCTGGTGTGCCTGGCAGCATGGCACACCGAGGAGACATGGTTGTGGCATGCCCGGTTCGGCCGTCTCAGCTTCGACGCATTTGGTCGGCTGGAGAAGATGGTCCGAGGGCTGCCCCACATCAAGCACGGAGGCGAGCTATGTGACAGCTGCCTGGCTAGGAAGCAGAGGAGGCTGTCATTCCCAAAGGCGGCCAAGTATTACGCGGTGGACGCTCTCGAGCTCGTCCACGACGATCTTTGTGGGCCAATCACGCCATCCACAAACGGTGGTCGGTGATACTTCCTCCTGCTCGTGGATGATTGCAGTCGCTATATGTGGCTACAACTCCTGACGAGCAAGGACGAGGCAGCGACGGCGATCAAGAAGTTCAAGGCACGCGCGAAGGCTGAGGGCAACAAGAAGCTGCGTGTGTTGAGGACTGATTGCGGCGGCGAATTCACTTCGGTGGAGGTGGCTGTGTACTACGCTGATCAAGGTGTGGTGCGACACCAGACCACACCGTACTCGCTACAACAAAATGGCGTGGTGGAGCGGCGGAACCAGATGGTGGTTGGCATGTGTCGGATACCATAAAAAGGGGTACCCTAAGCACGAACCGAAAAAATTGCTTAGACCTTGTAAATATCGAAGCCAAGAGACAACCATGAGGCCTCGGCTGATTCTCCAATTCGCCCGAGGCCCACGCCACAAGGCCTCGGACGAGGTACCAACTCTCCGCCTCGCCCGAGGCCCCCTCGCCCGAGGCCCCGTCCGAAAGGCCTCGGACGAGGTACTGATTCTCCGCCTCGCCCGAGGCCGGCTCGGCAGCTACCCCATCACCGCCGCCTCGACCGGGACGTCACGTCCAACTAACACAACCAACCACTCCCGCAACGTCAGACGCATGACGGCACAGTGCAGCGGAGTAACCGACAAGATGGAAGTCACATCAACGCCCTGCCATCCGGGATAGGATGGGGTGGGGGTTACCGGCCACTGTGCACGGCACTGTGCCCACGACTGACGTCCGTACAGCACTGTGGTGCCTAACCCCTGCTCCAGGGACAACGCGACGTGGAGAATCAAGTCCAGGTCCCTGTAGCCTCGGAATCAACGAACAAGACCAACTGCTCCCTCCGAGCCTCGGCTATCCGCTCTCGGGCTCCTGTAGCCTCGGGACTCACGCCCGCCGAGCCCCCCATGATGGTTCAGCCTCTGCATCGACTGGGCCTCGGCTCTCTACATTATCAGCACTCTAGAACGCGCCATACCCTGCGTCCGGCTGCAGGAGCCCCCACGTCGCGCACAAGGTCTAGCTCCTGTAGCCTCAGAATCAGCGTGCCCGCACCATCGCATCAACCCAGCCTTGGCACTCCACGCCAGTCAAACATACAGTAACCAGCTCGCCTCCAACAGAAGAAGGCGCGCCCGCCATCATAGGAGCTCCCACGTCACACGGGATCAAGCGTGACCGGCGCGTCGCTCCAGTGCACGGAGGACAAGACCGCTCCACCGACCATACCGCCACAGTGACAAGCTACAGGGCTCGGACATGCCGCCTCTGCCAAAAAGAGCATCACGTAGCAAACACATGTATCGCCCCTGTGTCTCCCTTCGACTATAAAAGGGAGTAACCGGGGCCGCTCCTAGGGGGGACAAACCCGAGAGACCCATGCGCACTCACGGAGACATCGCTCAGATAGACACCCACGCGCAAGCAACGAGCAACACTCTGTAATACGCACGCTCCCTCACTGCAAGAGATCAACATCTCAAGCAACCCACGCCGCTCCACGTAGAGACCTAGGACTAACTCCCTCTCTCGCCCTGCTTGTAAACCCCTACTACAAGCACCTCGGTGCAAGGAATACAAGATCGCTCTCTCAGACTGGACGTAGGGCACCTATTGCCTGAACCAGTATAAACCTTGTGTCTCTTTGCATCACCATCCAGGATTAGGGACACGCAGTATATTTTCACTCGTTGGTTGAGGACCCGCCGGTCCAAAACACCGACAGTTGGCGCGCCAGGTAGGGGGCATACTGCGTGTTAGCTTAATCATCCCAACAAGTTCCGGATGGCAAACCCCGTACGACCACTGCGTCTCGGCACAGTGATCTGGTTTGGGAGCCTAGAGTTCATGTCTCTAGGATGTGAGTATGATATGGTACTCCTCACTCCTAGAGCCCCACCGACCGACGATGACATCACGTACCAGTAGCCCAGGCGCAGACGGCGCTCGGGCCGCCGCTTGCGTCACGCTCGCTAGGTACGACACGGGTGGGACCACCCTGACACCCTACGAGCTCAGGGCGACGCACCGCGCTCTGCCAGTATCCCACACCCGGCTATTGGTACAGAGTCCCTGGTTGGGGACCTGTCCAGCTTAAGCCTAGGCAAGGGAAAGACGCCGGTGGCGCATAGCAATGCCTCATCATCAAGCTTTGCCCCGCCACCTCCTGAGGAATCGACTCCAGCGGAGCGAAACCCGACGATGGCACCATCCCCGTACCCCTTCGGGTTGAGCAATGCCGCCGCCGCCTACGCTTCCGCTCACGCGGAGCCCTCAGGACGCCACCAACGCTTCGCCCTCGACCTCTTCGCCACAACCCCAACCCGCACCCACGCTGACTCCTTGAAGGAGGATGAGGCGTGGGCCAGAGTAGGCTTCTCCAGGCTTTGCGACCCTGAAGCCATGCGCTGCTTCATGGCCGTGAGCGACTACTGCTTCGGCTACTCCGGCTCCGATGACGAAGGCACTTACGATCCCACTCGTGAGTGCTTCGTCGTCGAGCTCGGGATGCCGAGAGCGGGCGATGAAGACGAAGGGGATAGGCAATCGCTCCCCGCCCCACGAGGGGGCAGGCGACACCACACCTCCACGCGTCGAACCCCCGGCAGCACGGAACGAGAACCCCGGCCACGAGGAACTTCGATGCCTTGACTTGGAGCAGCTCCATGAGCTTCAGGCCAAGGTCAAACAAGACCAACTCCTTCTGCAGCAGCTCCGAGACACTCTCGAGCGAGAGCAGCGGGGTTGCGGTGATGGCGGAGCAGCCCGGCGGAGGGCTCGTGACGTCTACCACCGCATCAACAACGACGAAGGGGGTGAACAACCCCCTATCTTCAATCGCGCTAGCCAGAACATTGCGGCAGCGACGATGCTACTCCGAACGATGCCCGAGCCATCTACCTCGGAGGGGCGACGGGTCCACGGCGAACTCCGAGACCTTCTCGAGACCACCGTGGTACAGCAGGCCAAAAGCTCCGCGTCTCGACGGCGTGGGGACACCTCGAAACGGTCCTTGGCGCCGCCTCTACAAGATAGAGAGTCCTCGGTGCATGACCGCCTCAAGGCCCCCTCGGTGTACGACCGCCTCAAGGCCCCCTCAGTGCACAACCGCCTCGGCGACCGACGCGAGGCGCAAGGCGACCACGATGTGATCAGCAGGCAACGACGCCATGACAACGATGGGCCCGCCAGAGGCTACCACCCGCACCGAGGCGGCCGCATGGGGGCTGGACATGGTTGGGCCTCTGCATAAGGCCCCCGGGGGCTATACCCATTTGCTGGTAGCGATTGATAAGTTCTCCAAGTGGATCGAGGCTCATCCGATCATTCGAATCAAATTCGAGCAAGCAGTGCTGTTCTTCACTGATATCATCCACAGGTTCGGGGTTCCAAACACCATCATCACTGACAATGGGACACAATTCACCGGCCACAAGTTCCTGACATTCTGCGATGACCACCACATCCGTGTGGTTTGGTCGGCCGTAGGACACCCTAGGACAAACGGCCAAGTAGAACGTGCCAACGGCATGATCCTATAGGGCCTCAAGCCAAGAATATACAACCGGTTGAAGAAATTTGGCAAGAAATGGCTTGCCGAACTCCCGTCAGTCATCTGGAACCTGAGGAACACTCCGAGCCGAGCCACGGGGTTCACACCGTTCTTCCTGGTCTATGGAGCCGAGGCCATCCTCCCCACTGACTTGCAGTACGGTTCCCCAAGGCTGCAGGCCTACAACGAGCAAAGCAACCGCACTGCCCGCGAGGATGCCCTCGACCAACTAGAGGAAGACCGAGATGTTGCGCTGCTACATTCGGCCCAGTTCCAGCAAACCCTACGACGCTATCAAGCCCGACGCATTCAGAGCCGAGACCTGAAGGTGGGCGACCTGGTGCTGAGACTGAGGCAGAGCAACAAGGGCCGCCACAAGTTGACCCCACCATGGGAAGGGCCGTACATCGTCGCCCAAGTGCTAAAGCCCGGGACCTACAACCTAGCCAACGAGAAGGGTGAAATCCTCACCAACGCTTGGAACATAGAACAGCTACGTCGTTTTTACCCTTAAATTTTCAAGCATTGTATACATTGTTTCTCGAAATACCTTAAAGAAGTGTTCTTTAGTTCTAATTTTTCGAGAAACCCCCCGGGCCCATCGATGGGGGATCGGCGTTACGATAACGCTACAAGGGAGACTCGACTCTGCCTCTACAGAGGTGCCCACCGCGGAGCTCGAACAAGACTCAACTCTGCCTCTACAGAACCGAGCCTCCCTCGGGGGCTAAAAGGGGGGACCCCCTAATTCCCAGGCACCATTTTTTAGTCGTTCTTCGAAAAAATTTCTACGCCAAACTCTCTCGTGTACTCTGACAAGTCGATTGTAAAAAACCTAACGACCAAAAGTTTGCCTCGAGGGCAAAAGGCCGGCCGAGCCGTGAGACAGCCTATGCCTCTGGGCTATGGCAACTCCCTCACCACCTTTCACCCGGAGGGCAGCTTAGGCTCCGAGGAAGTTTTTTGCAAGGGACTTGTCTAGAAACGAGACAGAGGCCAGAGGCTCGGAAATACAATAAAAAACGATTAAAAAGCGTATACACATGAGTACTTTAAAAAGGCCTCGATGGCCACAAGCGTTACGATACGGTAACATAAGTACTAATCTGTTTACATGATCCCTTTGGCCTAGGTCAAAACTCAGGGTCGCCAGCATCGACGGACGGCGTGGGAGGAACCACCTCTTCTTCAAACAAACTGGCTAGCGCCGTGCCAGGGGCCTCAGCCGCCTCCTCTAGCTTCATGACCTCCACATCGGCCTCCTCGTCGTCCTCAGCCACGACGTAACCATCGCTGACGGCCTCGAGGTCGATGCCGGTGTAGTTCGAGGAGACGATGGCTAGGGCGCGCTTGACGCTCATATGCAGCACCCCCCAGAGCCGCTCGCAGACTCGGCTGCTCAACGCGATCAGGCGGCTCCTGAGGGAGCTGCCCAGCTCGACCCCCCCCGACCTCTAGGGCCTCGCAGGCGGTACGGGCGGCGCTCTGCAGCGCGTTGTGCTCCCAGATCTTGGCCTCGAGCACCACCTGCACTTCGACGGAGGCCTCGGCTGCCCGAGAGACCTCCTTCTCTAGCCCTGCGCCCAGATAGGCGGGATGAGGTTAATAACGCAAGAAAAACAAATAAAACAAGGGGCGCGGTTTAACAGGACTCACCCTCGCACTTTTTCTTCCAAGCTAAGGCCTCGACCCGGGAGGCCTCGGCCACCTTGAGGGCCTCTGCCAAGGCACCTTTCGTCAGTAGATGCGCACCCTGCTCTGCACCCAGCTGCCCAGCGATGGCCTTGGCGGAGGCCGTCGCTTCTTCAGCCCGAGACCTGAAGGTGTCCCGCTGGACGACCACCCAGCTCAGCTCCTCCTCTAGCTCCTTGATCCGCGCCGCCAAAGAGACGGCCTGCTCCCGGGCCATGGTCACCTTGGCCTTCATATCAGCACCATGAAGGCGGAGGTCCTCCACCTCCGTGCTCCGCGCCGACAGAAGCTCATTAGCATTGGCGAGCAGGTCCTTCTGCTGCCGCAGCTGGTCCTAGATGTCCCTCTCCCATCGCAGGAACATCGACTTCCTGAGGGACCGGGCCTCGAGCTCCTGGGTAGGCAAAATAGGGGTCAAGTACTGCGAGAAAACTCGGAAAAAGACGACACAGCACCGGGAAAGAAAGCGCGCACCTAGGCAACATCGGGCAGATCGTCAGCCACGACGGACAGCGCTATCCACAGTGACCACTCTACCAGCTGGCAAAATTGCTCGAAGGAGCCCCAGCGCCCCCCCTCGGCCACGTCCTCAAGGGCGAACAAAGGCTCCCCCTCAGGGTCGTCCTGGCTCCGCCACAAGACACGCGGGTGACCCACCCGCGGGACTCAGGTTGTACCCACACAAGGGCCGAGCTTCCCTCGACCGAAGCCAGGGCTGGCTGCTCCGCGGTGCTGGCTGCCTCGGTGTCCGCCACTTCCTTCCCCCGGGAGGTATCGTCAGAAGAGATTGCCTAAACCTCCACCTCCTATGACGGCGGCGGGTCTTGGACCGGGGGCCACACCAGAGCTTGCCCTGCCCCCGTCTCCGCATCCTGGGCCGATGGCTCCACCGCGCCCGAGTTAGACTTCGCCTCGCCCTCAGTGGCCTCAGCGATTGTTGGCGCCTCAGCCTCACTTGACTCATGGGCCTCGGCCTCGCAGGGCATAGGCACCTCCTCCCCCGCTTGCTTCGTGGCCACCTCGGTAGCCTCTTCTGGGGCGACCGACTCCTTCGGGTCGGCCCTCGCCAACGCTGCGCCACGCTGTATGGCGGCCTGCGCCTCCACCACCCATTGAGCAGTGGAGCTAGTGCTCACCTTGAGCGCCTTACGTGGCGCCAGGGCGGGCGCCTCCGCCTGACGCTTTCGGCTAAAAGCAAAAGCACTCACAAGGTCAGCGTACGACCAAGGGACGAGTGGGAGATGCTGCAAACTCCACTGACAAAACACTCCCTCGAACGGGGACACAACCGCTTCGGCACTGCGTCCCTCATCCTCTACAACAGCGCTGGCGGCGGTGGTGGCACGACCTCCGTGTCCGCCGGTACTGGCCGGCCCTCATCGGACTCCAGCGCCCCCTCGACCCTCTGCGGAGATGGTTGTGTCGCCACCACCGTCGCCTGCTCCACCTCCGTTGTCGAGCCTATCGGGTTGACGGCGCGCTTTGCCAACGCCCGTGCCTCTGGCGTGTTGGCCTCGGCCCCAGAGCGAGCGATCGCCAGCCCCGAGGCATCCCCTCCTCCTCTTGGAAATGCCAGGCCGCTCGCCGATGCCCCGGGCGCCGTCCCCCTGACGTCAGGGAGATGGTCCAGGGGACCCAACCCCGCCTCGCTCTCGTCGTCATCGCTCAAAAAGTCCGTCGACGACGATGACAGAGATGGCTCCACTAGCAGACCATCGTACCTCTGCTACCGGTGACGTTTCTCCAGCTCGTCGCGCTCAAGGCTCTTCCTCTTGCGCCTTGCCTCCTCAACATCCTTTCGCTCCTTGTGCGCCTGGGCGTGTGCCCTGTTCTTGGCTCGCCGCTCCGCGTCCTCGGGAACGGGCGGTGGGGAGGCTCGCACATCCCTCATCCCCTGCAGGAATGGCAAAACGCAATAAGGGATCGGCCTGAAATGTCAGAAGCAAGAAGGCCTCATGGGTCGCAGCAATGCGCAACTCACCAAAGAAATATACCCCCACGACGGGCGCATCGGGAACGGGGTCAGACCACTACTCCTCAACCGCCCCTCCACCGTCTCTCTCACCCAATGCAAAATCTCCTCGTCAGAGAGGGCGACGGCAGACATCCAGATGCCATCGATCGGCTCAGCCGGTGTCATCTCGAACAAGTGCTGCCGCCGAGCCATCAGCGGCAGCACCTTCCGACGGTGGAAGGCCGCCATGACCACGGCCGCCGTAAGGCCATAGCCGCGCAGCCTCTCCAAGGCCCTCAGGAGCGGCTGCAGCTTGGGCTGATCAGCCAACTAGATGCCGTACAACCACTTCTCCGGCTGGCTCTCCATGACTCGCCCGGTATAGGGGGGAAACCCGCCGTCATCATTGCGGAGGTAGAACCAGCTGTTGTACCAGCCGCAGTTGGACGACGCGAGCTGGGCCAGGATGTAGAGGAAATACCGGTCTTGGCGCACTTGGAGAGTGCAGCCGCCAGCCCTCATCGCCTTCCGCGTGCCTACCGTGCCCGCCGGCTTGGTGGTGAGCCCCGCCCAAAAGAGGTGGAGCCACAGCTCCCAGTGGGGGGCAATGCCCAGGTACCCCTCGCAGACGGCGACGAAGATGGCCGCCTGCGCAATGGAGTTGGGGTTGAAGTTGTGAAGCTCCACGCCGTAGTAATGCGGGAGCGCCCGCATGAACCGGTCCGCCGGCACGCCGAGGCCACGCTCGTGGAAGGACACGAAGCTCATGATATAGCCATCGTGTGGCCTCGGCTCCAACTCGCTCCCCGGAGCAATCCACTTTGGCCTGTTGGGGTCGGTGACCGGGCGGAGGAGACCGTCGTCGACGAGTGACTGTAGCATCTCCGCGGACACGTCGGACGGACCCCAAGGATCCGCCTAGAGGACAACGGCGCCACCAGCCATGGGTGCGGTGGAGAATGCGGCTACAGTGGTAAGGCGTTCTCTCGCTCTCTCTCTCTCTCTCTCTCTCTCTCTCTCTCTCTCGCCTTTCCTCCCCCTTCTCCCTTCTTCTCCTCGGCGCTCTCTTCCTCTGTTCTTAGCAACCGCTCGAGGGCAGAAAGGGCGAACATAGGCTAGCAAGGTAAGGAGGGATGAGAAGAGGCTCGTCACATATTTATGTGGGAGGGAAGGGGGTGAAATGGACGGGCGATGAAACTAGGGAAATTTCCCTTAGATCTAGCGCAGTTAATGCGGATCTGACTAAACTGCCAACGCGTCCACCTTTCCCTTATTAACCGCGCACGCACAGTAACATCCCATCCGCAGACATCGCATCACAACCACCCACAACAACAGCAGGCGCCGTCTCCCTGAGGAACCACCTCAAAAGGCGCACCGCCGTTGTCAGCCAATGAGAAGGGAATATCCCCCACCCGATTCCTTTCAGACTAAGGAACTGGGCACCGAGCCCGTTACGGTCCAGGGGTTCGAAGGCTGGGCCCCTGAGGGTCTCGACAGCCGCCCCAGGACAAACAGAGTCAGGGATGACTATGGGCAAGCCCGTACATGGCCAAGGCCCAAGCAATCAATTGCTTGGGATGCCCTAAGTCGTGTCCGAGACCGGTAGGGATGTCTCTGAATGGGATCCCACCGTAGGGAGGCACCAAGCCCCCGGGGCCAATCGAGCAGTCCTGGGACCCACTAGAGAAGCCCGCTGGTACTTTTGGAGTGCGTCTCTGGACCGCTAGCCGACCCCTATCGAATGGGGCATGGGCCTCCACTTGGACTTACCCGATAATAGCTCACCGGAGGTGTCACTGCTCGTGCCCACCGAGGGTAACCTGGCATACTCCACCCCTCCTTCCGAATGAAAAGGATGCACGAGGGCCGCACAAAAAAGACAGGGAAACTCCTGATCGCCCTCTTGCTCCAAGCAGAGGCTCGGGGGCTCCTCCTGCAACCAAGCCGATTCCTTTCAGACTAAGGAACTGGGCACCGAGCCCGTTACGGTCCAGGGGTTCGAAGGCTGGGCCCCCGAGGGTCTCGATAGCCACCCCAGGACAAACAGAGTCAGGGATGACTATGGGCGAGCCTGTACATGGCCGAGGCCAAAGCAAGCAATTGCTTGGGATGCCCTAAGTCGTGTCTAAGACCGGCAGGGAGGTCTCTAAATGGGATCCCACCGTAGGGAGGCACCGAGCCCCCGGGGCCAATCGAGTGGCCCTGGGACCCACTAGAGAAGCCCTCTGGTACTTTTGGAGCGCGTCTCTGGACCGCTAGTCGACCCCTATCGAATGGGGCACGGGCCTCCACTTGGACTTACTCGATAACAGCTCACCGGAGGTGTCACTGCTCACGCCCACTGAGGGTAGCCTGGCATACTCCACCCCTCCTTCCGAACAAAAAGGATGCACGAGGTCTGCACAAAAAAGACAGGGAAACTCCTGATTGCCCTCTTGCTCCAAGCAGAGGCTCGGGGGCTCCTCCTGCAACCAAGCCGATTCCTTTCAGACTAAGGAACTGGGCACCGAGCCCGTTACGGTCCAGGGGTTCAAAGGCTGGGCCCCCGAGGGTCTCGATAGCCGCCCCAAGACAAACAGAGTCAGGGATGACTATGGGTGAGCCCGTACATGGCTGAGGCCAAAGCAAGCAATTGCTTGGGATGCCCTAAGTCATGTCTGAGACCGGCATGGAGGTCTCTGAATGGGATCCCACCGTAGGGAGGCACCGAGGCCCCGGGGCCAATAGAGCGGCCCTGGGACCCACTAGAGAAGCCCTCTGGTACTTTTGGAGCGCGTCTCTAGACCGCTAGCCGACCCCTATCGAATGGGGCACGGGCCTCCACTTGGACTTACTCGATAACAGCTCACTGGAGGTGTCACTGCTCGCGCCCACCGAGGGTAGCCTGGCATACTCCACCCCTCCTTCCGAACAAAAAGGATGCGCGAGTGCCGCACAAAAAAGATAGGGAAACTCCTGATCGCCCTCTTGCTCCGAGCAGAGTCTCGGGGGCTCCTCTTGTAACCAAGCCGATTCCTTTTAGACTAAGGAACTGGGCACCGAGCCCGTTACGGTTCAGGGGTTCGAAGGCTGGGCCCCCGAAGGTCTCGACAGCCGCCCTAGGACAAACAGAGTCAGGGATGACTATGGGCGAGCCCGTACATGGCCGAGGCCCAAGCAAGCAATTGCTTGGGATGCCCTAAGTCGTGTCCGAGACCGGCAGGGAGGTCTCTGAATGGGATCCCACCATAGGGAGGCACCAAGCCCCCAGGGCCAATCGAGCACCCCTGGGACCCACTAGAGAAGCCCTCTGGTACTTTTGGAGCACGTCTCTAGACCGCTAGCCGACCCCTATCGAATGGGGCACGGGCCTCCACTTGGACTTACTCGATAACAGCTCACCGGAGGTGTCACTGCTCGCGCCCACCGAGGGTAGCCTGGCATACTCCACCCCTCCTTCTGAACGAAAAGGATGCACGAGGGCCGCCCAAAAAAGATAGGAAAACTCCTGATCGCCCTCTTGCTCCGCGCAGAGGCTCGGGGGCTCTTCCTGCAACCAAGCCAAGACCCAGCGACCCGAACTTGCACTCAGGCGCTCAGCAAACACGATAAAACCCCTCACTCAACAAGGAAAAAGCCCCTGGAGGAGTAAAACCACTCCTCCAGGGCCTCGGGGGCTACACCCGGCGGGTGCGCTCGCGCGCACCCACCAAGGCCTCGAGCACAAAACACAATCCCGACGGGAGCTGCTGCGAGCCAAGTCTCGTCAAAACCTCAGGGAGAGTGCTCGCACTCCCCCCGAGGCTCAGGGGCTACTGTCGGATACTATAAAAAGGGGTACCCTAAGCAGGAACCGAAAAAATTGCTTAGACCTTATAAATATCGAAGCCAAGAGACAACCACGAGGCCTCGACCGATTTTCCGATTCGCCCGAGGCCCACGCCGCAAGGCCTCGGACAAGGTACCAACTCTCCACCTCGCCCGAGGCCCCCTCGCCCAAAAGGCCTCAGACGAGGTACTGATTCTCCACCTCGCCCGAGGCCGGCTCGGCAGCTACCCCGTCACCGCCGCCTCGACCAGGACGTCACGTCTAACTAATGCAACCAACCACTCCCACAATGTCAGCCGCACGACGGCATAATGGAGCGGAGTAACCAACAAGACGGAAGTCACATCAACTCCCTACCATCCGGGACAGGACGGGGCGGGGGTTATCGGCCACTGTGCTCAGCACTATGCCCATGACTGACGCCCGTACCGCACTATGCTGCCTAACCCCTGCTCCAGGGACAGCGCAGCGTGGAGAATCAAGTCCAGGTCCCTGTAGCCTCGGAATCAACGAACAAGACCAACTGCTTCCTCTGAGCCTCGACTATCCGCTTACGGGCTCCTGTAGCCTCGGGACTCGCGCCTGCCGAGCCCCCCACGATGGTTCAGCCTCTGCATCGACTGGGCCTTGGCTCTCTACGTTATCAGCACTCTGGAACACGCCATACCCTCCATCAGGCTGCAGGAGCCCCCACGTCGCGCACAAGGCCTAGCTCCTATAGCCTCGGAATCAGCGTGCCCGCGCCATCGCATCAACCCGCCTCGGCACTCCGCGCCAGTCAAACATACAGTAACTAGCTCGCCTCCAACAGAAGAAGGCACGCCCGCCATTACAAGAGCTCCCACGTCGCACGGATCAAGCGTGACTGGCGTGTCGCTCCAGTGCACGGAGGACAAGACCGCTCCACCGACCATACCGCCACAGTGACAAGCTACAGGGCTCGGACATGTCACCTCTACCAAAAAGAGCACCACATAGCAAACACATGTACCGCCCCTGTGTCTCCCTTCGACTATAGAAGGGAGTAACCAGGGCCGCTCCTAGGGGGCACAGACCCGAGAGACCCACGCGCACTCACGGTGACATCGCTCAGATAGACACCCACGCGCAAGCAATGAGCAACACTCTGTAATACGCACGCTCCCTCACTGCAAGAGATCAACATCTCAAGCAACCCACACCGCTCAACGTAGAGTCCTGGGACTAACTCCCTCTCTCGCCCTACTTGTAAACCCCTACTACAAGCACCTCGGTGCAAGGAATACAATATCGCTCTCTCAGACTGGACATAGGGCACCTATTGCCTGAACCAGTATAAACCTTATGTCTCTTTGCATCACCATTCGGGATTAGGGACACGCAGTACATTTTCATTCGTTGGTTGAGGACCCGCCGGTCCAAAACACCGACAGCATGTCTCAATCCATAATGAAGGCAAAGGGCATGCCGGCAAAGTTCTGGGGTGAGGCGGTGTTCATCCTCGACCGCGTGCCCACCAAGGCCCTAAAGGGTAAGACGTCGTTTGAAGCTTGGTATGGGCGCAAGCCGAGCGTGTCCTTCCTCCCGACATTTGGCCGCATCGGCTATGTCAGGAAGACAAAGTCGGTCCTCACCAAGCTAGAGGACAGGAGCACACCGATGGTGCTCCTGGGCTACGCAAAAGGTACCAAGGCGTACCGGCTCTATGACCCACGTGGAGGCAAGGTGGTTGTCTCGCGCGACATCGTGTTCGACGAGAAGGCGACCTAGGACTAGAACAGTCCAGGCATGGGGGAAGCTAGCGGCTTCACCAGCACCTTCGTCGTCGAGCACTTGGTCATCCACGGTGGTGGAGATGCTGGAGAGGAGGTACCGAGCACTCCAGCAACAGGGTCAAGCACTCCTAGGGTGGTGCCGAGCACTCAAGGAGTGGTGCCAAGCGATCCTGTAGTGGTGTCGACCACTCCATGACGGGTGCCGAACGCTCCCATAGCGAAGCCGAGAAATCTTGCTGTGGTACCGACCACTCCAAGACTGGGGCTGAGCACTCCTGTAGTGGTGCCGACCAATCTAGGAGTGGTGACGAGCGGTCCAAGAGTAGTGCCGAGCACTGCATCCGGGGTGCCAACCTCTCCAGGTGTTGTGCCGACCACTCCAACGGAACAGGGAACTCCATCGACGCCGTTCGAGTTTGCCTCATCTCTAAGCGACATCACTAAGTTCGTGGATGTCTTCTACGATGGTGAGGAGGTGCGGTTCCGCAGGCTGGACGACATCATCGACGGTATAGGGCCCTCAGGCCTGGCGGGTCGGCTGCTCCATGACCCAGAGCTACTTCTCGTTAGTGCAAAGGAACCATCCATGTTCGCGCTGGCCAAGCACGATGCACATTAGCGATGGGCGATGCTAGAGGAGATAAAGATGATCGAGGAAAACAAGACTTAGGAGCTCATCGATCCACCTCCAGAATGTCGTCCGATCGACCTGAAGTGGGTGTACAAGGTCAAGCGGGATGAGCATGGCGCCATTATCAAGCACATGGCGTGTCTCGTCGCCCGAGGTTTTGTTCAGCGCGAGGGCATCAACTTCGAGGAAGTCTTTGCGCATGGAGTCTGTCCGACTGCTTCTAGCTTTGGCAGCAGCAAAGGACTGGCACGTCCATCACCTGGACATAAAATCAGCCTTCCTCAACGGCAAGCTGGCGGAGACGGTCTTCGTCAGACAACCTCTAGGTTTTGCCGTCAAGGGAGCAGAGCACAGGGTGCTCCGACTGCACAAGGCGCTCTACGGTCTACGACAGGCCCCGCGAGCGTGGAACGCCAAGCTTGACTCCACGCTGGGCGAGCTTGGATTCATACGGTGCGCAACCGAGCATGCGCTCTACACGCAACGATGGGGGAAGTTGGAGCTCGTCGTTAGCGTGTATGTGGATGACTTGATCGTCATCGGCGCGCGTGCAGAGGACATCAACAGCTTCTAGCGCGAGATGGCGGCTCGTTTTTGAATGAGCGATCTCGGTGCGCTCTCTTACTACCTCGGCGTCAAGGTGAGACAGGGGAAGGAGGCGCTCACACTCGGTCAGAGCGCGTACGCCTCGAAGCTGTTGGAGCGGAGCGGCATGGCTGAGTGCAAGCCCTACGTGACTCCGATTGAGGAGCGACTAAAGCTGACAAAGGTCAGTACCGCGGCGAAGGTAGATGCAACACTCTACCGGAGCATCATCGGTGGTCTGCGCTACCTAGTCCACACGAGGCCAGACATTGCGTTCGTCGTGGGCTACGTCAGTCGCTTCATGGAGGATCCCTGAGAAGATCACTGGGCTACGGTGAAACGACTACTTCGCTACGTCAGTGGGACGGTAAATCAGGGGATTGTCTTCCCCAAGACCGGTAGAAGTAGGTTGCAGGTCACTATGTTCAGCGATGCTGATATGGCGGGAGACATCGACGGATGGCGGAGCACATCTAGCGTGCTCGTTTTCCTCGGGTCGGCTCTAATCTCATGGATGTCGCTGAAACGGAAGGTGGGGCGTTGTCTACGTGCGAGGCAGAGTACGTGGCGGCGGCCACAGCGACGTGCCAAGCTGTGTGGCTGCGTCGGCCGCTGGACGAGCTGACCGGTGTGGAAGCTCACCCACCAGCACTGATGGTGGACAACCAGCCCCCCTCGTCCTCGTGAAGAATCCGGTTCTCCACGACCGGAGCAAGCACATCGACGTCAAGTTTCATTTTCTGAGGGACTGTGTCAATGGAGGACAGATCGTCATCGAGTTCGTCGAAACTGGTCTGCAACTCGCGGACGTCCTCACCAAGCCACTCGGCCGTCTTCGGTTCACGGAGCTGAAGAAGATGATCGACATGGAGGGGGTTCAAGCATTAGCAGCAGGATTAAGGGAAGAATTATTAAGTAATCTGCTGCTCTCCTTGTGTGAACACGTGATAGGGACATGCGACGTCGAAAAGGGCTCCCTGCTACTGCACTATAGCAGCTGCAGGGGCAGGCGCCTAAGGATGGCAACGGGGCGGGTTCGGATCGGGTGGAGTGCCTGGGCACCCGAAACCGAAACCCGAACCGAAAATCCAAATCCGACCCGAAAACTGATTCGGGTGAAAATCCATCCCCGAAACCGAAACCTGCGGGTACCCGAAACCCGACGGATTAACCAAACCCGAACATGAACAGCACAGTGCACAGTATACCAGTCTTAATCAATACAGTAACAGTACAATACAGCAACAATTTCACTAACAATTTCAGCAACAATACCAGGCGAGTACAGTAACAATACAAGTCTTAGACACCAAGTTCAGGGCCAATACAGCAACAATTTCAGGGAGAAGTTCACAGCAACCCTTCTGCTTGTGAAAATTAAGAGAAACCAATAAGCTTCGCGGGTTCCTAATGGGCCTTTAGTAGGCCGAATTATTTCGGGTACCCGATGGAGCTCCGCGGGTTATTTTTCAAACCCGCCCCAAACCCCCGGTATTTCGGGTATCCGAACCCAAAAAACCGTGGGCGAAAACCACGAACCGAAGCCGAAACCCACGGACCTGAAACCCGCGGATATCCGACCCGAAACCGAACCGCTGCCATCCTTACCGGCGCCGCAAGGCTCTCCTGCCACACTGTAGCCATAGTAGGGGCAAGCGCCAAAGTCAGCCCTGTTGTCACATCTAGTCACTGTAGCAGCATGGCAGCCTGACATGTCTGTGTACTAGGATTAGATAGGTAGAGTTGTATATGTAGTTTGCCACTACAACTCAGTAAAGAGAGCGAATTCAGTTTTGCCATCTCATCTACGGAGCTCCGGCTAACGCTGGTGCTTCTGCTGTGTGTGCTCTGTTTTTCCTCTCTTATTCTACTATTAGCTATAGTGTGTGATCGACAATGTTGATAAGTGATTGACTCACCCGTGCCGGAGATGCAGAGGCTAACAGACTCAGCGCCCGCCGCTGGGACGACGCTGCCTCCACTCGCCTTCACCGGCTCGTTCTCTGGCGCAGTCACCTCTTCGGAGGGTGATGGATCCGACGCTGCCTCCGCCGGTGACGTAGCCTCTGCGGGGGGCACCTCGCCTAAGGATGGCAACGGATCGGGTTTGGGGCGGATATCCGCGGGTTTCGGGTTCTGCGGGTTCGGGTTTGGGGCTGGTTTTTCACCCACGGTTTTCGGGTTCGGGGCCCCGAAACCATTCGGGTTTGGTTTTCCACCCGTGGATATCCAATGGATATCCGAAATAAATCATTTGGAATTAAAACTCATGTTTTATAATATACTAATAATAATTTGTTTATTTAGATTATTAAATTTATTTAAAGTTGACTCATGAAAATATTTATTATTTGTTGCCTCTTGTTTATACATGTGAATATGTGTATATATATCCGCATGTTTCGGGTATCCATTCGGGTTTCGGGTATCTGTTCGGGTTTCGGGTATCCGCGGGTTTGGTTTTGGTGATGGATTTCCACCCGAATTGGTTTTCGGGGCGGATTCGGGTTTCGATTTCGGGTTTCGGTTTTGGTTGCACGGAGACTTCACCCGATCCGAACCCGACCCGTTGCCATCCTTAACCTCGCCTCCATCATCCGGATCCGAAGCCATGCCTCCTGTCGAGTAGAGCGGTGTTCTGTTTTGTCGTCAAATGGGGAGAGAGGAGAGATGGGCGGGGCATCATCCATGCACGATTTGTTCTCAACTTCCAGGCGTTCTCACCGCGCGTGCAGTTCTTTATTTTTAGCAGTTTGCTTAAAGTATTAATTCTTTCCTATATTTGACATTTTGTACCTATTTGCATTTGTATTTTTCACCATTATTATCGATGACATACTTGTGGATAATTTGTAAGACTAAGAAAGGGCGTAAGCAGCTGGAGGTGATGCTGTTACAAGTTTTTGGAAGAATTGGGTAGGAAGCAACATAGAAATTTGGAGAACTAGCATGTTTGTTTGGCTGTGGCTTGTCGTAAACGATCGTAAATTTTCAGTCGAAACAGTATTTTTCTCTCACACAAACCAACCAGCAGTACTTCTTCACGAACCAACAACGATACGAACCAACCAACCGAACAGGCTGTAAGTGTCTTGTTTTTTTCTGTTGGGACTTGGATGGTGGTCTTGTTAGTTGTCGTGTGCCTTGTATGAGTGTGTCGTTGGATTGATGTCTGTACTGAGTTTCTATATTTACTTGTGAAAATGTGGGAGGCCCAAATACTTTTCTATACCTTAATTAATAATAAAAAGGTAAAATTTCTCTACATCCATTTTTTTTGTCCAGCCCTCCTTAATTAACTTTGTGAACGTGGAAACCGTCCCAGACACATCTACACCCCTACTATTTTATTACATAAGAATATGTGGGGTGTCTTAAGGTAACTTGAATAGGAATTCTAATCGAAATAGACTCCTACTGTTATACCAGGGTTCTTGTCTAGAATAGCCTGATTGAATAGAAATCCTAGTCAAAATAGAAAAAAGAAAAAGAAATAAAAGTAGAAAGTAAGCAAATATAAATTAGACAAAGCTATTTTTATGAGGAAGAGAGAAAAAAAACAGGGATCAGGTGCAGCTCGCAACGGATGAAAAGGGCAGGAAAAGATAATATTAATAAAAAAATAATATACAAGAACAAACTGGATCAGGACACAAAGTCACGGTCCGAATAGAATTGGATAGTTATAAACAAAATATATATATATATATATATATATATATATATATATATATATATACCTACCCTATAGCTGGCTACAAAATAACTTATTCTATTGCCACTTTGAGTTACAATAATTACTATGTTAATTTACGAGATTATAGTAACTCCTTACTAAGTGGTTTACTATAACGTTATGGTGAATATCCCCATGTGTTATAGTAACCCAACTATCGTAAATATGTATTGACATTATCGTAAATTAGTATATAAAATTATCGTAAATGGAGGTGGCTATAGAATAACTTATTTTGTAGCAGGCTACTGAATATACTCTCCATATATATATATATATATATACACTACACTGTAGCTGGCTACAAAATAACTTATTCTGTAGCCACTTTGAGTTACGATAATTACTATGTTAATTTACGAGATCATAGTAACTCTTTAGTAAGTGGTTTACTATAATGTTATGGTAAATATTCCCATGTGTTATAGTAACCCAACTATCGTAAATAAGTATTGACATTATCATAAATTAGTATATAAAATTATCGTAAATGGAGGTGGCTAGAGAATAACTTATTTTGTAGCTGACTATTCTGCAGCTGGTCATAAAATAACTTATTCTATAGCCACCTTAATTTACGATAATATTTGTACAAATTTACAATAACATAAATATATATTTACGATACTTGTATTACTGCAACTCACGGAGATATTTACGATAATGTTATAGTAAATCACTTAGTAAAGAGTTACTGTAATCTCGTAAATTAGCATGGTAATTATCGTAACTCAAAGTGGCCACATAATAAGTTATTCTATGGCCAGCTGTAGAACAGTAGTTCTATATATATATATATATATATATATATATATATATATATATATATATATATATATATAAGGCACCCTGTCAGCTTCTCAACTAATTCGATCTCTACATGCTTCAATCGGTAAGCCAGCAATACAGGTTCTCGCCAACTCAAACACAATATGCAACTCCACAGCAAATAAAACATCTAACCTTACCACATAAAAGTGCTTAAATTTTTGTGTTCTACTATACTTTGTATCATCAATTGGATTTTCTATTTTTGGTATTTTTCTAAACAAGTTTATCTTTGATAATGATCTTTTATTAACTTCTCTTACCGAATCACGTCGAGGTTGTCTAACCTCACGATTGGGAACTCCAGGATACGTGCGGGCTCCGGCAGGCCCTTGTAGGCCTAGATCGTCCAGAGCTCGTCACAGTCGAGCAGACCGTCTTTCACCCACTCGAAAGGCTCGTCCATGCTAAGGCTCAGGGTCCAGGTCTTCACGGTGAACAAGAAGCGGCTGCACATTCGCACATGCTCCTACCATGGTCACCGCAGCAGACGAACTCAGGAACCTCACATCAACAGCGCCGGCGGCCGTCGAAGACTCGAAGTAGTCCACCTCATCGGGAGGCAGCAGGCAGCACCGGCAGCGTCACGTACCGGAGGCCGGATATTAAGGCTCGCGTCGTCCATGGCCATGTCGCAAAGGATGAAGCCGAGTAGGTAGTTAACCCAGCACAGGAGCCAGTCTCCTACGGGGACGGCCGTGTCTGCCTGCCACCGCCGCATCACCACATCGCCCTTGTTGCCCTAATGATCGTCAAATATGATATTATTCACCGCTTGCTTGAGCTCCCTCTACTGAACGACGCGCAGAGGATGCAGAGGTCAGCCATGTCCGGGGCTTGTCGTTGGACACCTCGAGCTGGGCCACCGGCATGAGTTCATCCTCGACACAGCGCAAGAGGCCAGCGTCACTTAAGTTCATGAGGCGCTGGCTCTGACTCTCTTCTTGTTGTAGCAGCCCGGGAGCTTCAACAGAGACGGCGGCCGTGCTGTGCATGTCTCATATAAGAAATAGTCCCACGTAGATGACTAGCTGTGGCACTGTATGGTCGGATCTATTGGGTGACCTCACCTCGTGGAGGACAGCGTCAGAGTGGGCTAAGATGATGCTGAGGGAATTGACCTCCTTCCCCCTCCCCGTCTTGGCTGGACGTGCTGTCCAACAAGCCGTAGTAAAACCTGAAGATATTAAAAATCACAAAGAGTCGGTCCCGGTTCATTGGCTCTATCCGTTTTATTTATTGTAGTTTTATTTTAACATTTTTAATCTTTTTCATCATGTTTCAATAAATAAATATAAAAAATAAAGAATAAAGAAAGGCATTAGAACCTTTATTTTTTCATAAAAATAAAAGTTTTCTTGCAGATGCAATTTTGATTAAAAACAAAACATATCTTATAAGAACCTGGTTGCACCGATGGTCTAACTAATTAAACGTGAACTAATATCTTGAGATGTGTGTTGTTAGTTCAGTTTAAACAAATTTATGTCTTGACTGTGTGGATGCACCGATGCAACCCTCGACGAGTCCCATAACGTAGAAACTAGGGAGTGGTATCACATTATAATCATCGGTGGATAGACCACGAAAATTTATGTTCTTGTCTTCCGTGACCATTGGATAACTTATTTTCTCCCGTTGCAACGCACCGACATATTTGCTAGTATTTCTTAATTAAAAAAAGCTATATTCTCAAGTCATGAAACTATGACATACGACTGGCAAGCTTAAAAGACTGACTAGTGTAAAAGGTCACATAGATCAGTGCAATTTCGGTTGATGTACGTATATTACTTTTGTATTTTACTTTTCACACTACCTAGCACAGTGAAAACTATATACCTATACCTAACATTAAAGAGACAAAATTTCTTTCGTAGTACAAAAAATTCTGCTTTCGCATATACATCATCCTATTTTTTTCGGGACGACTAGCGCATGGACGTCCGGCCCGAGGCTCGCTTCTCGACGCCCGCGCTCGCACCAACACTCCACCCCCGCGCTCGCAAAACGCCCGTGCCTGCGCCTAGGTTTCACGTGCCCATGCAGGGCCCACGCCGTCCAGACACCGCCCGTGCCGCTAGACCGCATGTGGGGGACCACTTGCATCTCCCTCTGTTTCTCACGCGCATTGCAAGATATGCAACATCTAATCTATTTTTGAAACATCTAGATGTAAAACTTGCAACATACGTTGAAGACAAATGAAAAACTTGAAACATGCTTCTAAAACACTTGCAAAAATATATAAAAATACTTAAAAACCATTGCAAACATACGCAATATCCAGATAAAACACTTGCAGCATATGTGTGAAAATATATGCAACATCCAAATAAACACACTTGCAACAATACGTCAAAAACACAAATGAAACATTGGCAACAGACATTTGCAACATACGTGTACAACCATTGTAACATTCGGATCTACTTTTACAACATTCATTTGAAACACTTGCAACATACCTCTGAAACATCTGAAACACTTGAAACATATGCCTGCAACATGCGTTTTTAGCATATCGCAACATCTCCTTGCTGCTTACGAAATAGAGGCTCGCCGGCGTGTGGAGTTCACCGGAAGCAGCCACGTCGTCGCCACAATCGACAAGCGCCAACATCGGCCATATGGACTCCACCTACTATGAGGCTGGCGAGGACCCCTTCGTGGCCGCTGATATCATGGGCTCCACGAAGGACACACAACCCCTGCGACCGGCGTCGTAGTCCCCACCACCATCGGATCTCTCTCGCACGCAGTGGATCTAGTGGAAGGAGCAGCGAGACAGAGTGGGGCGGAGGCGCGCGGCGCGGGATGCGGGCAAGCGGCCACCCCGCCCTAGGGGCTGCGCCACACGGCTGGGGCCATGCACGGTGCGGAGGTGGCCGTGCTTTGGGCCACGAAAGAGAGAGGAAGGGAAGGCTGGGGCAGAAACACGGATGGTGCAAAGCCAGCGGGATGGTGCAGAGCCAGCGGCATCGACCGGTGGGGGTGGAAGCGGCAGTGTCGTCTACAGCCATGGTGGCTACGGAGCAGAGTGCGCGTTGACGGGGTTTTTTTTTTTTTGATGTGGCGAGCGGCCGCGTGATGTAGGCGAGCGGTACGTGTGGGTTGGTCCATTCGGACGGACGCCTGATCTCATCATTATCGTTTTTTAACGGGCGTCCGCGTTTCTGTTGACGCACCGTTCGGCCTTTTCGTTCGGACTTGACGCTCGGTTGTTTTTGTCTGATATTTTGGTTCTTGTCTGATGTTTTTTTCCTTTTCGCTGGGTTTCCAAGGATTTTGTGTGATTTCTTTCTCGTTCATTTTCCAAATGAGTGACTTCGATGTTTTTTTTTCCTTCCGTGATTCTTGTCCTATGTCTTCTGTTTTCCGTCTTGAGTCCGCTTTGTGTTTTTTTCGCATAAATGTACAAAAATAAATAATAGGTATCTTTGAATAATTGGCTCTTTTTTAAAAAAAATAAAGATTTTCACCACCAATTTATTAATATTGTTTTGATAAAAAACAAAACTCACTTCTATTAAAATCCAAAGAATCTAGATCACTCGATGGTCTGCCTAATCACACCGTCGACTAACGTGAACAGTTTACTTTTTAATTTGGTCTAAATAAACGTATCTCTATGATCCCTACCGAGGGCTGTCATGTAAAAAATCGAGAGATGTCACTTGTCATAATCATGATAGATAAGTCAATTCTTGATACATCGGGTACTAAGGCTCTGTTCGCTTCTCTTATAATCCGTATTTTTCAGCTTCTTTTTTCAGCCGGAACAATGTTTTATCTTATTTTTTTAACGAAGCGAACGGGGCCTAACTCCTTACAGACATTAATCAGATATTTCAATAACATATCGTTATGGGTCCTTAGAGAAAGTCACAAAGATTGATTTTTAACCGTAGCAAACCGCCTTCGAAAAAGAATACCAGTACCAGTACTAGAAGGGACGTGGCTAAGGCGCGACCCGTCGCGCGTACCAATAGCGCGCGACCCCAGCCCCACACTCAACTGATTCCCATGTGAGCGACCCACTTCTGACTGGCCCTGCTACCCCTCTACCCTGCACGTAAATTAAAAAATCAAAATATTTTCTTTAAATTGCAATAACTTTTGAATGGTGTATCCGATTTTAATTCCGTTTGTACCGGTGTGTTACTCGTGATGAGACGAATAAAACTAGACTCCACTTATATATATTTCGATGAATTTTATTTTAGTAGCAGTTTATGTGTAAAAATATGTAGGAATTTATGAAAAAAGTTGCCACCATATAATACTAAACTTGCTACACCAAAAATAAACTAAAGTTTTTACATGGTATAGACATGGATTGTTACCATGGAAATATAATAAATTTGGTATATAGTATTCTCATAAAGGTACTAACCCCTAAAGAGAGTAGCGGATCAAAACAAGACAAAACTGCAACCTGAAGAAACAAATTATTAAAATAAATGTTACATAAGCTGCCAATTAGAGGGGTAAGTTATTATAAAACGCACTATAAAAAGCCAGAAAACATGACTTTCTACCAACTGAGGACATTTATTAAAAAATGAGGGTAGCAGAATAAAACAAGACAAAGCTGCAACCTAAGGGCACATTATTAGAACAAACATTGCATAAGCTGCCAACTACAGGGGCAAGTTATTATATAACCCACTATATGAGCCGGGAAACATGACTAGCTGACAAGATGGAGGGACATTTATTAAAAAGATAAGAGTAGCGGTCCAAAATAAGACAAGCTGCAACTTGAGAGGTAAATTATTAGAAAAAACATTGCATAAGGTGCTAACTTAGATGGTAAATTATTATACAACTAATATGTAGGATTTAAGAATATATTTGACCTGAAAGGGAAAATGAACCACTGAAAATGCTACATGAGACTGAAACTGAAATCGACAGCAAGAAAATTGAACTGAAATTGACAATAGAAATTAAAAACTAAAAAAGATAATGAAAAACAAAAAACTGAAACATAATACTAAATTTAAAATTACTAGATACTAAAATTAAAATTGACAACCAAAAAATATAACTAAAATCTATAAAACTGAAAACTAAAGTAGACACAATAAAACAAAAAAAAAAAAGAAAACTGAAACTGAAATGGATAACCGAAAAATTAAACTGAAATTGACAAATAGAAACGGAAAACTAAAGTAGAGACGATGAAAAAAATAACTGAACATAAAATACTGAAACTAAAATTGACAACAAAAAAATAAGCTGAAATTAAAAAATGAGACTAAAAACACAGAAACTGAAAAAAAAAAAATAATAACTCATTAAATTGAAAGGAAAACTGAATAAATCAAACGCGTAACTCATTAAACTGAAACTAAAAGAAAACTACAAGCTGCAGGACCATGTGTGTGGCAAGTTAAATTTCAAAGTACCTAGCAAGTTATACTTTGAGCAAGTGGCAAGTTATTTTCATTGTCACTATATAAAATACATAAGTAGCTACTATACGTACAACATAAGTTAACACTATATAAAATAAAATCCAAAATATATGAATTATGGGTCTAGGTTTATAGCTCTCATCATAAAAAATACGATGGTGTAAATAAAACTAAAAAAGGACTACACATAAAAAAATTATTGTATTTTTAAAAGAGAGAAGGCAAAATAAATACGTGGGAGCTGCATGTATGATGCTGGTGGGCAAGCTGCGTGTGCAGGTCCCACAGAAGGCTAGGCCCATGTGCGGGTCGCTCAGAAAGCAGGTCAGGCCGCGTGGGCACGGTCACACAAGGTCGCTAATTAAAGTTTGCGTACTAGAACCAGAGAAGTGAGCCTCGTCGGGCTCACCAGCCCCAAATGTGGAAGCACTCCGCAATAGTTTCTCCAGCAGTCCAGCCCACCTATCTATATATCCATGTGGGCTTAATCTAGCCCCAATTGTAAAATAAAAATACGGATTTTTTTTTTACCATATTTGAGATCGAATTCGTTAAGAGGTTCAGATATATCCATATCCGAGTTTAGATATTTAATATCTAATACCATATTCTATATTCGAATACTTAACTTGCATATTTATGATGTCGATATCCATTCATATCCTATCCAACGTATTTGATATTATCCGTATTCAATCCGAATCCGAATCCGAATAGAAATACGAGAATAAATATAGGTCTTGTTTAAATCAAGGGTGTAAAATTTTAGGGTGTCACGTTGGATATCACATGAGAGTGTCGCATGTGGTGTTTGGATACTAATAAAAAAACAAATTACAGAATCCGTCGGTAAACCGCGAGACGAATTTATTAAGCATAATTAATCCATCATTAGCACATGTGTTTCGGTAGCACCATATTGTCAAATCATTGACTAATTAGGTTTAAAAAATTCGCCTCACAAATTAGTTACAAACCATGCAATTAATTATTTTTTAGTCTATATTTAATATTTAATGTATGTATCAAATATTTGATGGGATAGGGTATAAATTTGTGAGGAGAACTAGTGATAATATTAGCACGGTCCGTATCCGATCCATTTATATCCCCACCCATTTGCCGTGACGGACTATGGTCTTTGCGCCATCCCGATTCCCGAATGAGCCCGTCTTAAACTGAGCGGTTGCCAGTGGACCATGAAAAGGCTCAGATCTCAGACGCAACGCGATGGGTCACATGTTGTGCATGCCGACCGGGGGCACAGCATCACATAGTCTAGCACATCACGAGTTCAATGTTGCATCGCATTGTTGCGTGTGGTTTAGGGGCCTAGTTCATTACTTCCTCTGTCCCTAAATATTTATAGTTTTTCTTTTCGAGAAACAACTTTATTAAACATATATTAAAAATATTAATATTTATAATAAATAATTAGTATCTTTGGAAAGATCTTTAAATCTAGTTTTAATAAATTTATTTAGAAATACAAATGTTGCACGTATTTTCTATAAATCGAGTCAAACTTGCAGCACGCGCACCAACAGCAACAATTATTTAGGAATGGTGTTAGTAATGCATCCCATCGCTACAAGCTTTGCTGCATTATTATAAACTGATGCACCTCTTTTTCGAAAAAAAAATCACACCTAGTATAAGAGATTTTCAATTATCATAAGTCAAACCATCTCAAGTTTTACAATAATTACAATATCAAATGTGTTCCATTACATACATCATTACCTCTTTTAACGTTATAGATGTTACTACTTTTATCTACAAATTCTATCAAACTTATGATGGTTAAACTTAGGAAAACTAAAAAAAAACTTATTTCAAGACGGAGAGAGTAGCTATGAATACTAGTGAAATGTAACAAGCTTGTTGAGCTCTCTTTTTAGAGAAATCAATTTCATCCTAGTCTCGCCTTAAGGATTTTGCACCCCCGACTATTCATTATTACAATTCTAGGCTCTGGCTGATTGAAGTCTTAAAAAACAAAGCTTGGGGATAATTGGAAACTCAAACATGCACCTGATCAGTTGTTTTTTTGTGGTTCTAGCCTGCGGTAGATTTTTTTTTAAAGGCAAACAAAACTCGGAGAAACGACAAAATAAACGCTAGGCCTATTACAAGATATGCACCATTTTTTGCAAAGATATTTATTGTGCTTGTCTCCAGTAAGCAGAATGCCTACTTCCTTATGGGTTTCCTATTCTCTTTATAAAGAATAGACCTATAGTATGTATAATGTGTAGCCCTAAATATAATCTATAAGTAGAAGTATACCTTTTTTCTCGTCAAGGACTATATCATTTTTGGTCAACCAAGTAGAGCAATAGATTGCACTTGCTCCCACCCAAACTTTTTTTTTGGGAACTCGCTTCATTCTTTAAACAACGTTATTACAATCGAATTGTAGACATTGCTGCAAGAAGCTAGGAGGTAAAGACCAAACAAAATTATCTAACAAAGATGTAACATGTTGGGCGCACAAATGAGCTGCAAAATGAGCTGCAAAATTTGCCTATCTTCTTGTATGGATAACCTTGAAAGAAGAGAAATTTGAAGCCATCTCCTCAACTTCCTCCAGGATTGCAGAGATCTATCGGTTCCTTCGTCTATTCTTCCACAGCAAGGCGAGTTCTTGCGAATCAGTCTCTACTAAGATGTGCTCCATGGTACCTTGTGGTATGAGCCACACGCCATCTCTGAACGCCTCTGCTTCTGCAAGGAGAGCTGAGCCCAACGAATCCATCCAGCGCGCTGATGTAGCCATAAAAATCCCATTAAAATCCCATTGTTGTCCCTCAACACTACCCCCATTGCACCCGTGTTTGACTCCCGGAGGTAAGCGCCATCAACATTGATCTTTGGAGAGCCCACCTCTGGTGGTCACCAGTGAATGTTCGGCATCGATGCTCGCCCGACGTCTCTTTGTTTACCGCCCCACAGTTGACAGCATGCCTCAAGTGCCCAGTCCATAGCTGCACCCGGATCAATAGGCGTCTTGTCGTGCCGGCGGTCATTCCTGCTTTGCCAAAGAGACCACATAGCACACATGGTGACGCCTCTATCTCCCTCCGGACATACGGAGTCATCCATCAGGTCTCGTGCCCATGTCCTAGGACAAAGCTTTGGCAGCTTAATCCACGTGAAAATTCAGAACTTGTTCCAGAACTCAACAGCGAAGGTGCATTGGGTGAGTGTATGATAGGTAGTTTCATCTTCCATTCCACAAAACACATATGTCCCTGCCGGTTCTATATGCCTGCGGTGCAGGTTTGCGGGACATAAAATCATTTGACACTCGCCACCAGAAAACTCTCACCTTTGGTGGGATTTTGCATTTCCATAGCTTCTGCCAGTAAGGGTCATCAACTGCTACAGAACATGAAGCCTTGCCTTCCCTATGATTCCGGTCATGAGTTTCTTGCTCGACTAGCAACCTATAGGCCGAGCGAACTGAATCAAGGCCGTGCCGCTCCCCGGACCAGGCCCAAAAATCTCCTTGCCGGCGCCCAGCGGGATCCTTCTCACCGCTTGGACATCCATCGGCAGCAAATTGTCATGGAGCGCTTGAACGTTCCAGCTGCTCCCATCCTCGGACAGGAGCTCACTAACTCGCGTTGCCAAGGCACCCGGCTTAGGACAGATTGGTTTGCCGCCAATGGCGCCTGGTATCCAGTGAGCTCTCCAAATGTTTGTGGTCTCCCCGTCCCCAATCCTTCTTATGAGGCCGCACTCTAGAGCCTTGCGTCCTGCCAAGATTGCTCTCCAAGTGTGAGAGGAATTCCTCTTATTTTTTGCTGTCACAAATTCTTCGTTAGGGAAATATTTTCCTTTCAGAACTCTAGGACACAGCGTGTCTGGGGAGGTCATGAGGTGCCATCCTTGTTTCCCCAACATCGCTATGTTAAAATGTTTAATATCTCGAAACCCCATGCCACCACGACACTTTGGTAGTGTGAGCTCCGGCCACCTCTGCCAGTGAATGGCTCGACTATCTGCTGATCCCCACCACCACCACCAATAGTTAGAGGTAGCGGATGTAATTTTCTTTCGAGTGGTCGATGACAGAAGGAAACAGTTCATCGGATATGTAGGGATGGCCTGTGCAACTGACTTGACCAAAACCTCCTTAGCGGCACCGCTAAGAAGCTTCTCACTCCAGCTTCCGACCAAACCCCGGATTTTTGCCGGGATTGTTTCAAAGGCCTCTGTAGTGGATTGGCCTACCGCTGTTGGGAGTCCCAGATACTTCTCCCCCAAAGCTTCTGTGGCAATGCCCGCAGCTTGCTTCATCTCTTCTTTCATTTCGTTATCACAATTGGCACTGAAAAAAATGGCTGACTTTGCCAAATTCACCATTTGCCCTGACCCTTCCTGGTAGGAGCGTAAAATATTTGCCAGGCGTGCCCCACCTCGTTCGCTAGCCTGCGTGAACACCAGGCAATCATCCGCGAACAACAAATGAGACACCCAAGGAGCATGAATTCCCACTCGTATTCCTTTCGCTAGATAGAGGGGCCCTGAGTATTTCAGCATACTCGACAACCCTTCCGCACAAAGGAGGAACAAGTATGGGGACATAGGACCACCTGTCTAATTCCACGTGAGGGCGAGAATGCATTAGATAGATGCCCATTCACCCTAACTGAGAGTCGGACAGTCTCCACGCATTTCATAATCAAATTCACCAGGTTTTCTTGGAAGCCCATCTTGATCATGACGCAGCGGAGGTAAACCCACTCAACTCTGTCATACGCTTTTGCCATATCGAGTTTCACCGCACAAGCTCCAGTTTTGCCTTTTTTCCTCTTAAGATAATGGATGCTTTCATAGGCCACCAGAACATTGTCAGTAATTAAACGCCCAGGGACAAAAGCAGACTGTTCTTCAGAAATAATATCATCTAAAACCAAGCGAAGCCGATTTGCAATTACTTTAGAACATATCTTGTAAAGCACATTGCAGAGCGCAATCGGTCTAAATTGTGTCAGTTCCTGCGGATTTTTCACCTTAGGAATTAATACCAAGGTAGTATCATTTACCTCATTAGGCATATGACCACCGTTGAGAAATTCCAATGTAGCATTGCAGACATCGGCTCCTAGCAGCTCCCAATGTTTCTGATAAAAGCCAGCAGTAAACCCGTCCGGTCCCGGGGCTTTGTTTGGCTTCATCATGAACAAGGCTGCCTTGACCTCCTCTGCAATGAAAGGTGAGCATAGCAAATTATTATGGACATCATATCCGTTACCTTTTGTGGGACAAAACGCACCACCTCCTGCGGGTTAGTATTTTGTTGCATCGAAAAGAGGTTGTGGTAGAACTCTACAGCAAGGCTTTCTAGCTCGAGCTGGTCAGAACAAATTGAGCCATCCGGCCGGCGCCTTGGCGTGGAAGAACCCTGTGTTGCTGTCACCAGCTTGCAGCCAATCTACACGGGATCTTTGTTTCTCCATTATTTCTTCTCGTGCCAGCACCTCAGCCAACCGTCGCATGATGTCTCGCTCCTCTCTGGACGGGCCAGAATGCAGCGAGTGCGAGCGGACCTCCAGCCTTCGACGGAGACTACTAAGCTCTTGACGGACCGAGCCAAACTGGTAACGCTCCCAAGCTGTGAGCGAGTCTTGAACCCCCTTCAAATTAGCCCGGAACGCCGCTAACGAGGTGCAGCCAGGTGTCCAAGCCGCAGAGACCGTCGAGTCATAGGTCTCATGCCTTCGCCACATATTTTCATACCTGAACGGACGATGTCGTCGCTGGCCGTGCAACCATCCATTCCGCTGAAGACGAATCAGGAGCGCGCAGTGATCGCTCTCAGCTGTCTGAATATGTGTCACCGACGTGTCCCCGAACACATCCAACAGCCGCCCATCTGCCAGAGCTCGGTCTAGCCGAACTTTGATATTGTTGTGGCTGTCACGGCGATTGTCCCAAGTATAGGGAAGGCCGCTGAAACCAAGATCAGTGAACCCAGCATAGGAAATCACATCTCGGAATCCTTCCATCATCCACTCTCCTCGATCATTTCCACCAAACTGCTCATGAGCATAAAGAATTTCGTTGAAGTCGCCTGCGCACAGCCGAGCCATGGGAGATCGGTCTCATTGCGTAAGAAACGCAGCATCCGCCATGATTCCTTGCGACAGGCCCGCGCTGGGTCTTCCACAGAAGCCCGTAAAACGCCAGGTCTTTTTTGGCAGTAGTAGTCTTCTGCTTCTTTGGTACCTCAGTTGTATCCTCAGCGTGGCTTGAGGTGGCGCCAAGCTGATTAATTCTCTCATGGACCAAACCACTCGGGACCTCCCTCGCTTCAAGGGCCAGAAGGTTGAGGTCCGGACGGTTCGCGGCACCCGGCTTCCTCTTCCTTTGACCCCTGCTGTCCCCGGTCTTTTCCTTGAACAGATTTTCCAGCCACCAGCTCTCTCTTTTCTGTTCACCTGATCCCTTGGGTTTGATAGGTGAAGCACTTCCTCTTCTTCATCCGTACCTTTTTGCTTTGGCTCACGAGGAGGGCGGTTGTCCGAGCTATTGCGGGATGTGTACCAAAGCTCTGCAGCTTCTTCCTCTTCTCTTCTGGTGCCCTTAGCCTGAGATCGTAGGGCAACTTTCCCAGTGCATTCCTTGGAGCTGGAGTAGGGCACTCCAATTCCATGTGGCCCATGACGCAACACGAAAAACAGTAAAATGGCAGCTTCTCAAATTGCAACTCGAACCACTCCGGCTTCGAGGTCTTGTCCGGTTTCAGCATGACTCCCTGCCGCAGCGGTTTGTCCACGTCCACCAGAACACGGGCACGAAGGAATGGCCCACTAGCTTCTCCATCACCATCAACGTCCATCCGGACTACCTCTCCAACAAGGCTAGCAGCTCTGGAGCCCCTCCTTTCATTCATCCATCCGAAGGGGGGTTTAGGATCCTGACCCACATCTCCATCTTGGCAAAACTCACGTCAGAAGGCTTCAGTGATTCATCGTACTCCTGCAGGACAACAGCGTGCTTGCCCACCATCCATGGCGAGCCTTCCAGTGCCCTTTTCTTGTCCTCCGAGGAACCAAAATCCGCTATGAAGAGATTTTCAGACTTCTCCCCTACAGAACGGAATTTGAGGCCGAACGGGTTACCCCATGCCGGCTTCATCGCATTGCGGATAGTAGTGATATGGAGGGTTGATGGCGAAAGGACTTTGCCGATCACCGCCGACTTCACCACCGCAGGAACACCATCTTCATCGTCACTGAAGGCGGCGACTTCGCCTTCATCCATGGTCAGGTTCAGTTGATCCAGGAGGTCTACAACATCCTCCCGGCCATGGAAAGACCCCGAAGTAGGTCCACTACCACCAATCGCCGCCATAGCAGCCACGTATGATGGGGGAAGAGGAATGGCACCGATCACAAAGACCAACCAAGAAACACGAGATCCCAAGAGAGGTTCCTAAGCGGCGCGCTAAAGCCCCAGCGGGAAGTCTAGGGATTTGTGGACGACGGCGCGGAACCAGCTAACCGACGTTGTGCGGGTGGCCGCCGACGGCTGGAGTGCCGCAGGCGTGGCGTGTACATCGCAGATGGAGAGTCCACGACTGTGGCGAGACCCCGCCGGAGGATGGCCGGAGTCTAGATCGGGATCAGGAGGAAAGTCACGGTCGCCCAGGAAGTTGCGATCCGAAAGTCACGGAGTGCCATGGCGTTTCTCTCGTGCATGTCGCTAATTGCTCCCACCCAAACTTGAGAATACAATGTAACAAAAAATCCAACCGCCTCGGTTAATGCCTATGATTAATGGAGGCGAGCATTTTTTATTTATCAATTTACCCATCTCGAAAAATAAATTTATGGAGACGGTCGTCTTAAGATACCTACCTCCATAAATCATTTTTTTTAAGCGAGCACGCTGTAAGGCCCGCCTCAAAAAGGCTGAGGCCCAACAAGCGCGGGTAAGGTCCGATAGCTGTTTCAAGTATAAATATAGAAACTTAGGGTTTCCATTCACTTCTCTTTCTCACTGCTTCTCATACCGATAGAGCCCGACCCTGAGCGGCGCCCGTCCCCCTCCTCCCTCTCCCTCTGAGCTCCAGCGGTGGGAGTCGCGCTCCCCAGCGTCACGCGCCGCGCGCTCCAGCGGCGGGGGCCTGCAGCGGGCGTCGTGCGCTCCGGTGAGTTCGAGGTGGGCTCCATGAGCTCCAGCGGCGGATCGATGTGGATGCGGCGGCGTGTGGCGTGCGGCTAGATCCCGGCGATGGAGGCCGGATGCAGCGGTAGGAGTCCAGATCCAGCCGGGGCGGGGGCTCCCGGCAATGAGAGGGGGGATCCGGCGCGCGCGCGGATCCGGCGAGATCGGCACCAGGCGAACGGATCCGGCGCGTGGATGGGCTCATCTCATCAACTGGTTTTTCTTTTTTTTCCTAATTGATTAACCGAGGCGAGCAAAGGTCTACGCATTAATGGAGGCTTTTGAATGGCACTACGCCAGACTCTAACACTAGAAACGGGGCATTTTTACTGTATGGGCGGCTGGGGTTGGGGCGCCCCTACAGTGGGCGTCCTCGGGCCCCATCAGCCCAGCCGCCCCTACATATGGCACTGTAGGGGCGACTAGTAACTTGAGCCACCCCTACAGTTGGGGCTGATCTATAGGGGCGGCTTAATTATCAGCCGCCCCTGCAGGACCCATTTGTAGAGGCGGCCACCACCACCGCCCATCTTTGTTACTAATGGGCGGAATCAAATGGCGCACAAAAATAAATAGCAAAAAAATTTGAAAGGTTCAAATTTAGTTAAATGACAAGATAACTAAAATAAAAGTTGTAGATCTTGATGAGTTGAACAACTTTTGTATTCATCACTTTTACATCTGAAATTATTTAGGGTTTGAAAATTTGGTTTGAACTTGTCAAATTTCAAATTTTAAATTTTAAAATATGTAAAACATTGTCACATCCAAGTTTGATCAAACTTAAATGCTGAAGCATGATTTTAGAAATTTTTAGAAAAAAACCATCACATTTGGAGTTAGTACGAGGGAGAACAACTAGTTACAAAGTTTATCCACGGATTAAAAAGAGAAATCACACTGTTTTAGATGATCCTTACACGATTATAGTGAACAGTGTGATTTCTTTTTTTAATCTGTGGGTCAACTTTGTAACTAGTTTTTCTTTCTCGTACTAACTCCAAATCTAATGATTTTTTTTCCTACAATTTTCTAAAATCATTCTCTATCAATTTATTTTGTTGGTTTTGTCAATATATACATATGAAAAGTTTGAGCAATTTAAATTTTGAATTTCAAAAAAATGCAACTTCAAACAGATTTTGGTACCTCAAATGATTTCAGCTGAAAAAATGATAAATACCAAAGTTGAATAACTTTTCAAGATCTACAACTTTTGTATTGGTCATTTCTTCATATGATAAAGTGGTATTGATATTGTTCATAAATGTGACACATCTCTCATAAGGTTTTATAAACTATATTATATAAGACATGTGTAAGATTAGTGAACAATATGTGTTAAGAATTTGTCAAATGAAGAAATGACCAAAATAAAAGTTGCATATATTCATGAGTTGAACAACTTTGATATTCATCACTTTTTATGTTGAAATCAATTTGGGTCTCAAATTTTGGTTCGAACTTATCGTTTTTCAAAATTTCAAATTTGAAAGGTTCAAATTTTGTCAAATGACAAGATGACTAAAATAAAAGTTATAGATATTAATGAGTTGAACAACTTTGGTATTCATCACTTTTTATGTTGAAATCATTTTGAGTCTCAAATTTTGGTTCAAACTTGTCATTTTTTAAAATTTCAAATTTAAAAGGTTCAAATTTAGTCAAATGACAAGATAACCAAAATAAAGTTGTATATCTTGATGAGTTGAACAACTTTTATATTCATCACTTTTACATCTGAAATCATTTAGGGTTTGAAAATTTAGTTTGAACATGTCAAATTTTAAATTTTAAATTTTATAATATGTAAAACATTATCACATCCAAGTTTGAACAAACTTAAATGCTGAAGAATGATTTTAGAAATATATAGAAAAAAACCATCACCTTTGAAGATAGTATGAGGGAGAACAACTAGTTACAAAGTTAACCTACAGATTAAAAAGAGAAATCACACTGTTCTAAATGATCAGTATGATTTTTTTTAATCTGTGGGTCAACTTTGTAACTAGTTTTTCTTCCTCGTACTAACTCTAAATTTGATGATTTTTTTTCTAAAATTTTCTAAAATCATTCTTTATCAATTTATTTTGTTGGTTTTGTCAAAATATACATATGAAAAGTTTGAGCAATTTAAATTTTGAATTTAAAAAAAATGCAACTTCAGATAAGATTTTGGTACTCCAAATGATTTCAGCTGAAAAAGTGATAAATACTAAAGTTGAATAACTCATTAAGATCTACACCTTTTGTATTGGTCATTTCTTCATATGACAAAGTGGTAATAAAATTGTTCACAAATGTGATATATCTCTGATAAGGTTTTATAAACTATATAAGACATGTGTAAGATTAGTGAACAATGTGTGCTAAGAATTTGTCAAATAAAGAAATTACCAAAATAAAAGTTGCAGATATTCATGAGTTGAACAACTTTAGTATTCATCATTTTTTATGTTGAAATCAATTTGGGTCTCAAATTTTGGTTCGAACTTGTCGTTTTTCAAAATTTCAAATTTGAAAGGTTTAAATTTTGTCAAATGACAAGATAACTAAAATAAAAGTTGTAGATATTAATGAGTTGAAAAACTTTGGTATTCATCACTTTTTATGTTGAAATCATTTTGGGTCTTAAATTTTGGTTTGAACTTGTCATTTTTTAAAATTTCAAATTTGAAAGGTTGAAATTTTGTCAAATGACAAGATGACCAAAATAAAAGTTCTAGATCTTCATGACCTCTACAACTTTGATGTTTATCAAATTTTCATTTGAGATCATTTGGTATCTCAAAATTATTTTAGTAGTTTTGATTTTAATTTTTTAAAATTTAATTTTTTTCCATTTTTAAAGGTTCAATTTTGCAATTTTAAACTATTGTAGTTGTTTTAGTTATTGTATATGTAAATATATCTATAAAAAAATAATTATAAAATTTTGTACTGTATTATTTATTATTTACATGTGAATAATTCATGTTTTGGCAACAAAATATGCAAAACTCTCGAGATTCTAACAAAATCTCCCCAACGCCACCCTCCCACGCCTGTCATGCCCACCTCGCCACCAGTCTTTTGCCCGCCCCTCCGTCCGTCTGCTGCAGTGTCGCCTCCTTCGCCACGCCCCAGCGTGAGACGCCTCCTCCCCTCAGGTCGCGCCCAGCTCCTCCATCTCCGCTTGCCATGCTTGCCTTGCCTCCTCCGCCCGCGCCTTCCCGTCGACACCCCGTCTGTTCGTGAGCATCATCTCCGAGCCAGTTTGCCTCCCCAACCTAGATTCATCCAGCGCCCGACGGCGCCCACTGCCACCGCCTTACTTGGTGTCGCCTTCCAACAGCCATGGTCCTCACCACCACCTCGGCTCCTCCACAGCCGGAAGTGCAGGCAGGTATTGCCGGATCCGGACCGTGCCGCCGTCTTCTTCTTCCTTGGGGTGGGTTAGAGCAGCGGATCCATGGATGCCCTTTTCACCGGCGGCGATCGACGGTCGTTCCCCACCCCGCGGAGGATCCATCCCGTGTCGAATCGAGGTGTTTTTTGGTGAGATCCGTGGACCCTAGCGCGCTCTTTGGTTACCGGTCCTGTTTGTTTTGGGCATGGCAAGGGAATTGCTACCTATGGAATGGGAATCCACATCCCCTATGTGGGAAATGAGAGAGATTGTGATTAGTGGGGTTTCTTAGTTCTTAGATTTTTGGATGAGTATCCTTTTTGCGGTTCCAGGTTGCTTTTGGACTTCAACAATTGTTCGTGTCGCACTAGTGCTGGGTGACCTAGAGTGACCTGTGATGTTGTTGCATTGAATCGTGGTCTGTCTTTGCCTATGCTTGATGTGGGTTGCAAAAGTAAGTTTCTATGTTCTCTTTTGTGTGGTGGATTTGTCATTTTCGTCTAGAATCATGTCTAGCTTAGATTTTACATTAAATTGTCTTTCTCATTGGTGCAAGAACAGGGTGCTAATCCTATCACTATGTACACTAATTGTTCCTTGCTCATTTATGGTCGGAGTCATTAGCGATCAGATATTACTAATGAAAGCTATATGTTTTAGAGATATTAGATCCGCATTTCATCCAATCCGAAAGGGATAGCAATTGCGAAAAGTAATTTTCTTTAAACTATTCATGTTTTGCTTTTCGGATGCGATGTAATTGTTCGATGGTATTCCACTAAGAAGGCCTAGGTTCATCATGTATGCATCTTGGATGTATGATCTGTAGAATTGAGTCTCTTGCTTTGCCTTTAATTGATTCTTTAGAATTGAATACTCATGTAAATATCTATTTGTTGAAATAGAGATTGTGTGCCACTGCTAAATATTTTAGTCACCTTGATGCAGTTTTGTGTAAGATTAAAAGAAAAACGATAGTCACATACAAAGGGTTTTACTGAACTAACTTATTTCGCTTTTGTATGAACTCTGAACTTATATGTTTCACCCTACCTGAACATGAATACCTGATCATACACTTGTCAGAAGTTGATTACCTCTAAATTTGTGGTACCATGATCCATTGTAAGAACCAGAACATTAGTGTGTTTTTATACTGAACTCCAATTTATGAGATTCATCATATATTTTATTTTTTAATACTCACATGAACATTCCAGCCCAAACTAAATATTTGTATACTCAATACATATGCTACTGTAAGTGTATCCATACCTAGTATTATAATGCTACAGATTTATGCATATTTATGTATTTGCTAGTCCATCTTGTGATGCTTAGGTTAGCTTCTTAAATTTGTATATGACAAATATATCATAGAAGCAGGACGCATATGACAAGGCTAACTGGACCTCGACCAATATATATATATATATATATATATATATATATATATATATATATATATATATATAGTGATAGTGATCATGCTGATGTTCTAAGTGAGAATAATTTATCCCTTGTTCTAAAAGATGTGACACTGCAGACAGCGGCTGTGTTCCTGTGCTAAGTGTTACCATGCAAGTGGAGCTGCTAGTGGCAAGAGCGAGTCTGCTAGTGGCCGAGTAGCAGGTGTTGATGTTCTGACTTCCAGGGAAAAAGCAAGCAAGCTTGAGGCTTCAAGTACTAGGTATAAAAATACATTTTCCTCATTTCCTGTAATTAGCTCTTGTGTTGATGGTTTTATATCGTCTTAGATTAAGGTATTTAATGGAGTAATGACATATTATCATTAGTCAAGAACTTTGTATTACTTGGCAACTCTGATTTTGCACTTTGGTTGACAACAAAATGTCCAAGTTACTTTAGTTATGCTTGGTCTTTTTGTATATTGAGCAGCTCTTTAATGTATGGTTACAGTTGCATTGCTATTAGCTAATAGACTAGTATTCCTAGTTACAGTTGCACAGATTGTTAAACTTGCATGGATTCAGTTCGTGAACTGATTTTTAACCTTGCAGCTTTAATTATTTGGGTCAGTACATGCTTATAATGTAAGTCTAGTATTATTGCCATCAGAACGGGTGGCTTTCTTGTTTCTAATGCATTGTTGCTTTGCTTATAATTTGCACAGAAATATCCTGATAACCTCAAGCGGAAGAAATGGCAGTTTCCAGTTTGCATGTATCTCAGTCATGCTGCTCTGTACTATGATGTGAAATTTAGCACGGTTTGTTATGCCTTGTGTATGATGAATTTAGGCAGCATGGTGTAGTAGCACTACTAATTCCTTTGTGTATTTCATGGGGTTTCCTCACATATAAATTAAAACAAGAATTCTTATGCATAGTAGTTACTGTAATACAGTACGATTCTTTTGTGTCCACCGAATGGTGGTTTAATATTTACTGTAATACAGTACAATGGTTCTGTCCCAGCTCCCTCTTTGATCCGCTCTCCCAACCTCAAATCAGTTTTGCTTCTTCTGGATGATATGCAAATTATTGGCTAGTTAGGTTCTACACATGTTGTAAAGCATTGGTTCAACTGAAAATTGCTAGAAGACCATGAATATCAAATTATGTAGTTGTGCTGAAGACCAAAAGGAATGGGCCGAAAACTCTGATTGCTAGAAATATTGCCACTGAAGAAGTGTTTGGTTTAGAAATTTTAGTTGTAGTGCTGAGATTGTTCATTGAACATATTGACATCCCCTAATATTTCCTAGAAAAATGTTTTTTTGTTTCGCAATATGGATTATCTGCTGAAGAAATAGCGAGAATAGTAGATGCATTTCCTAACCAGTAATAAGTGTATATATTCCTTTTGGGCTGTTTACAGTTAATTAAAAACTATCTACTCTTCGTCGGGCCACTTAGAAAATAATTTAAGCATTTATCAATGGAATAGTTTTGCAGCAAACATGTATTGCATGATAATTTTTACAATTAGCTGAAGTGGTTCTAGAACTCGGCAAATTCAATTAATATCTCTTATTGAGTTCAGAAAGCAGCAAATATTAATGCACAACAAAGTGAGCAGGTGCAGTACCTTACCATGCATTTTCTCTAGTGCTAAGATGCATATGCATAGCTTTGAAGCTTGTGTTTTTTTCCAAATAGTTATGATTTAGGACTGGCCATTTAATTGTGTATATGTGGCTCAGAAATTTTGATATTTAGCCCAAAAATCAGTAACTGACCAACATGTATTGCATGATAATTTTTACAATTAACTGAAGTTGAATCATCCTTGTAGGTTACTGAGTCATCCCATGCTGAAAATGAAGCTTTTGGTTCTCATAATAGAGATTGGCAAGTTGGCAACTAAGGCAATGGCAGCAACATTAATCTGGAATGAAAAGGCAAAGCGTACATTTAACCTCTTTTGTGTAGTTAGTATTATGCTCCTCTGGACTCAATATAGCTAGGAGATAGACTTGTGTAATATGTGAACACATAGTATAGGAGGATGTTATGTTGTCGAATTCCCAATGCCGGGACCAGCTAATATGTACAGATCAAGCACAAACATTTGTATTTGTGGCGGTCAGATTCGAATTTGAATTATATATATATATGTGGTCAGATTTGAATTTGAATTATTTTTTTGCTGCAAAATCCACTGTAGGGGCGATTCTTGATTGAACCGCCCTTACAAATACACACAGTAGAAGCGGCTGGTGATACAGCCACCCTTACAGAAGTCCACTATAGGGGCGGCTGATATTACCAACCACCCCTACAGAGGGCACTGCAGGGGCGGTCAGGAAACCGCCTCCCTACAGAGACACCCTCTGTAGGAACACCCTGGGAAGGGCGGCTGGCGCAGCCACCCCTACAGAGGCTCTAGAGCCGCCCCTACAGTTAACTTCTATAGTAGTGTGGAGACGGTTGCTTTGCCCGCCTCCAAAAACCCAAAATGCCCGCCTCCATAAAGATTATTGTAGTAGTGTGTGCCCAGCCCTCAAATAAATCAGTTTGTTTCCTAGAGGTTGTATACCAAATGCAACCTGAAAAAAATCCTCCAAACAAACCTTGCAACATGAAAGTTAAGAAACAGGTATTGTGAGAGGAAATGTCATTCAGGAGAAGATAAGGATAAAAACATAAATAAAAACAATGTCCTAACAAAGATTTTCCAGCCTTGTTCAGTTAGTAGAATTCTTTCTAGATCATGTTCATTTTCACTTTATGGGTTGAGAGTTGAGACATCCAATTTCATTCTTGACTAGAAAGAGAGGATCGCGGAACACTCGTACTCGTTCATTAGCCTTACCTCGTACTACTCCATCCCAAATTGTAAGACGTTTGACTTTTTTGGCCTTAAGTTTGACCACTCGTCTTATTCAAAAAATTTGTACAAATATAGTCAAATTTAAGTCATTCTTGAAGAATTTTTATTAATAAACCAAACCACGACGAAAGAAGTGATATTTTACACAAATTTTTGAATAAGACGAGTGGTCAAACTTGGTGTTAAAAAAGTCAAACGTCTTACAATTTAGGATGGATTGAGTACTTCATAGGTTTTCAAGGCTGAAGGAGAACTAGACTTGCATTCCCTTGCTAAAAAAGAGAGTGGCATAGTTTCCTTGTGTGTAAAAGTTTGTTTAATTTTGTATAGTGAGAGGGAGAGAAAAAAATGTTATTCCTAGCAAAATTTATGTTCTTCCAAAAAACAAAGGAACAGGCCAAAAAGGGCTTGCACAGTATTAACTTTTTAAGGAAATGAGTTCTCACTTTCGTTTAGCATACAGTGTCACTTTTTTCAGTGTCAAATCAAAAGCAAATTGATCGACATCAAAATGGAATACTAGGAAGAAGAAGTGGGCCTCTGTCGGGCTCACTGGGACTGCAATCGTTTGTACAGCCCATCCACGTAGGCGAACTTCATCAAACCCTCCATCCATATATGCCAGGACGGATTATGCGTAGTCCCGAACGAGCCCCGTCTCAACCGAGCGGCAGTTCCTTTCCACTTTCTAGTGGCGGACAAAGGCCCAGGTCTGTTTGGGCTAATACAAATCTTTCAAGCTTCTGTGCAAGAGCAACGCCTTGTCTTTTACTAAAAAAAATACTTCTATCCAATGTTAGCATTTGTAATGTCGCTAAGCATGTGTGTTTGGGTCAATCCAGCATGCGTCCCATTCCTGAAAGCTTTGCTGCATTATTATGGTTATTGATAATCAGAACAGGGTCAGGTCTCGTGTGGATGGATGAGACGACGTTTATTTGATGCACATTATGGAAGTGAAAAGTGATACCTTCTGTCGAAGACGAAGAGAAACATATTATTTGCAAAGTAATGTGTCGGCGTGTCACGCGCTACAAGTGGATGGTTGGGTGCTGTCTGCGCGACTCGTGTAGTTGGCGGTCTTTGGTATGCGATGTTGTCTTCAGTTGAGATTGCTAGAAAATTTTAAAAGTTTGAATATCGGAATTCAAAATAAATATTTAATACTCTAACAACATTAAATAAAAATATTATCAACAATAGACTTGTAAATTGTGTCGGCCACTGCAACTTTGGTACTACCACATAAACATTGAAGGTGGTTTGGGAATTCCAAATTTTGAATTTTAAAATCTAAGAAATTAAAACACATATTAGGGACTCTAAACAACTTCAAATTAAAAACGATTTCAACTAGAAAGTTGTAGATTGTAACGATAACTACAACTTTTGTGTATGCCATGGCAATATCCGGTTGAAAATTAAAATATCAAAATATAAGAACTTAAAATAGCATTTTGGTATTCTAAACAGTTTCACGTAAAAAAAATTATGTGGATCAAGGGCTACAACTTTGATATAAAGGTCTTTTTCATCCGAGTTCATATGGAAATATTATGAGTTATTTTTGGATGTAACTATTTCTAGAGGTGAGCATCTTAGGATGTCTGCCTCTCTTAATCAACTTTTAGCGATAGATGTTTAGAATGGCCACCTATGTTAACAGCGACCCTCTAAAAATCGATTATATAGATGGGCGTCCTAAAGCAATCGTCTCTGTAAATCTCTAATTAACAGAGGCGGCCGCCTTAGGATCCCGGCGTCTGTAAATGATTTTCAGATGCGTGCCTTTGCCTGGAGGCCACCAGACATTTACATTTACAAAGGCGGTCCTAGATGTGCTCGCCTCTGTTAATTACAGAGGTTGTCTCCGAAAATCAATTTTGTGATAATGAAGAAAACATAAACATACTAATGTCTTGGTATTTATTGGTTATTCTGTACATGAAAGTTGTCTTTGGCAAATATTTTTTGTTACTTATTGTGTTGTACGTAGTCGCCTCCATGTTCTAATGGACACCTCATGATTCTAGTAGAGGCACGTGAGGTGAGAAAAAATTATGTTTGTTTGATCTACCGGCTTGTGCAAACCTGTATTTTCTAATATGATCGAATCTGGTGTGCGAGCTAATATTACATTATGCCTGTTTTAATCATTGTGCAAGTCTATGTATAAGAGTTTTGGTAGGGAACCAAACATAGACAAATTATACTGCTAAGTGCCTAAGTCTAGATATGGGTTAATGCAGATAAATAAAAAAAAGCTCAACCTGTCCCGAGTATTTTGTTAAGAAGAAGACCTTCTCACACGAGCCAAGAAAACCTCCAAACCTCGGCCCCCAGCCATACACAGTGGAACCGTGAACCCTATGAGAACCCCCAACCAAACATAGTGGAATCGTAACCCTGAGAGAACCCCCAACCATACACAATGGAACCGTAACCCTACGAGAACACCCACCCATCGTTTTCACCCACCCATCGCTTTGGTTGTGGAGACGGACGATGGGACTTTTTTTCTGCCCCCAGCCTAAAATTCACTCCATGGAGAGTCGAACTCAGGACCCTCCTGGCCTGAAATTCGCTCCGTGGAGAGTCGAACTCAGGACCTAGAGATGCTACTAAGGTTCTCTAACCAAGTAAGCTAGAGCCCGTTTGCTTAATGCAGATAAATAAACAAAACCTTCATAGTTTTGTACTCCCTCCATTGGAATTGTAGGTCATTTTGTTTTTTCTAAATACATTATTTTTAATATGTATTGACATAATATATATCTAGTTACATAAAAAAATTATTTATTGAAAAAGACAGAACAACTTATAATTTAGAAGAGAAGAAGTACTATTTTGGGTGCTAACCTGAGGCAATGATTTCGCCACAGAAATAAAAACAAACATTAAGCATATCGGTTGGTCAAAGAACAGTTTCAAAACAAAGGAAAAGGGTCGTTCAGCCGATATCGTGGCGACTAGCCTTCTTTTCGTCAGAAACTGACATTGGCTGGTTTTACGTCACGGCCTTGCATCACCTGGGGAATAAGAATTCCAGCATCATCATCCGTTGACATGAAAACCCGATGGACACGACAAGCATCTCCAATCACACGTGGCGAATTATTCCTGCGGCAACCGAGCCAGCCGCACGATCGGATGCCGTGCCGACCAACACAGCAGAGAACGTCTGCTCGGTGACCGTATCAGGGCCGTCCGATAGTGATCCGACGGCTGCCGCTGTTCGCTCGCTACTGTCGCCGTCGTCTCAGGCAGCAGTAAAGCGAGGTCAAGATATTCGGTTTCCATTATTCCCACCACACCACTGAGCAGAGGCATCCGGCCCGGCCAGCTATAGCTGGCCCAGTCGCGCGGTCAGCGGTCGCCCCTGCGATCCATCGTTATCTCGTCAATCTCGTCTGGTCTGCCATGCATGCAGACCGCACCATGGCCACTCATGGAAACGCACTGCATTTCCATGGCAACTTCCAGAGCCGCGCACACACACATATACTGGGTGCCGATTATCTGCAGCCTTCTTTCTCTTGTTTGCTTTTTAACTTCACTAATGACTACTAAAAAATGATGATTTTTTACCATCCTTTTTACTTTCAGAGATAGGCCAAAGGTTGTACTTATCAGAAAAAAAAACCAACGATTTTGAGAACGCCTCATTAAAATTCTATCCGCAGAAGAAGGTTGTCTCTAAAAATATTCTAATTTACGGAGACAGATCCGACTCTGTAATAGGATCAGTTGCAAAATTGTAGGATTCATAACTATCTCTTGGCCGCCTCTCCTCCTCTCTTTCTTTCACCACCAACGACCACTTTTGCATTTCTCTCAATCACACCGCTATTGTCCATCTTCATGGTGGCATGTCACCACTCAGCATAGCGTCGGCAGCTGGATGTACTCCCCATGTCCTCGGCTGCCCCAACCAACCAGCACCCGGTGGTTCTCCGCAGAGGCCGTGAGTCAGTTAGATCTATCCCGCCATCTAGGTGATTGCGAACTCTCAAATGTGTGCCATTGGCCGGTAGATCTCACGGGTTGTTGTTCGCCCGCCTGTCCCCTTCCTCAACTCCTCTACACACGATGTGGATCCCAACTAAGATTTTCACAGCCGCATCATTTCGGTCCATGTGAGAGCACAACTGGTGGCCGGTGTATCTCTCCAATACGCGTCGGAGGATGTGAATCTCGCTTGAACGCCCTTGGATCCATTAAGTAGGACCCATCCGGTAAGATTTGGCTCCCTCCCTCTCCCTCTTTGTTCGTTCTCTCCTCTCTCTCTGCTCTCTCCTCTCCTCTCCTCTCTCTCTCTCTCTCTCTCTCTCTCTCTCTCTCTCTCTCTCTCTCTCAAACTACTTCTAGTTCATATCCATAGAGGTGGGGCGGGAGTGTGGATCCAAGACACATCTTCGGCTTATTCGATGTGGAAAACTAGGGCCACCTCGATGTTGCTGAGGGCCCAGTAGCCTAAGAGAAAGAGGATGATGGTTACTGGAGTTGATGTGGCAGGGAGGATACAGGGCCAACACATTGGGGAGAGGAACAAGGATTTCTTGGTAGCTAGAGCTGACACATGGATGCGACAATGCAAGAAGAGGATGAGTTGTAGTGCCGAGCGAACACTAAAACAACATGCCTTTTTTAGAGATGGTTGTAGATGCTTTGTAGAGGTGGCTGGACTAAGCTTAGATTGCTAGAAATAAGATTTTTACGGACGGGTGGCAACATAATAACCGCTTCTACAAATTGTTTTCCAGGATTCATAAATTGGACAAAATAGAAAAAAATCTAGGAAGGCCACCACTAGACAACCACATGCCCTGACCACTGCACTCCACCCAAAGTCACCTGTGACTAAAGGGCACAATATTCCCCTCATATTCACTTTACCCAATTTTGAAATGAGCATTCGGGACCCTAAAGGAATTCCAATGGAAAAGGTTTTGACTGCACAGTTGTAGATATCATCAAGTACTACAACTTTGGTTTTCATCGTTTCTCCATTCGAGGTCATTTGTAAATTTTGAATTTTAAATTTAAGAAATTTAAACATAATTTTCCTAGGATAAATGATTTCAAATGAAAAGGTTGTCAACTACAAAGTTGCATAACTCATTGAAATTTACAACTTGGGCTTTTGTCATTTCTCCATCTAAGATTGTTTGAAATTTTTGAATTTCAATATGTGAGGACTTCAAACTAAATTTTTGGACCATAGATTATTTCAAATGAAAAAGGTATCAACTGCAATGTTTTATACCTTTTTTATATATATAACTTTGGTTTTGGTCATTTCTCCATCCGATGTCGTTTGAAAATTTTGAATTTCAAAATATGAGAGAACTCAAACAATATTTGCTAGATCCAAATGATTTCAAATGAAAAAGTTGTCAACTACTCCATCTATTCCAAATTATAAGTCGCTTTGGCTTTTCTAGTAGATTCATAAGTTTGACTATGTATCTAGACATAAGTGTATATCTATGCATCTACAAAAGCAAAAATGACTTACAATTTCGAATGGAGGAAGTACAAAGTTGATATCTCGACGGTAGATACAACTTTGATATAAAGTCTATCTTCATCCGACTCCGTTTGAAAAAGTTCTGAATTTTTTGTATTGCATCTATTTTTAGAGATGGCTCCATCCGTCTCTAGAAATCCATTTGCACAGATGACTGGATTTAAAGCCACCTCTAAAAATAAGGTCATTTGTAGAGATGGCTGAAAATACCACCTCTATACAAATTCATTTCTAGAGGCGGCTTGTTTCAGAAACCATTTTTAGAGGAGATTGTAGATTGAGCCGTCTTTATTCAAAAAAGAAGGCGTATTTACAATTGGTTTTGTAGTAGTTGAAGAAAAAGGATTGCCAACCTTATTTTTTTAATGATTTATAGTAACGGCCATCTTAGCACACTGCCTTTGCTCATTTTATTTCTACATATAATTGTGTGCTAGCTCTATATTTGCATTATGCCCGTTTGTGTTAATTTTCTTTTCTGTAATGTTTGAATCTTTTGGTTTCAATTGCACACTAGGATCCTTGGTTGTAATAGCTAGTGTGTCCTGTGTATAGATACTTGTACTATATATTCAATATAAATCCATATGGGTTGTTACATGCTGATAGTAAAGGCTTAAAAAGTTTTAATTTAGGACAAACCTAGGTGGACTGATATTGTGATCAAAGCAAGTGCAATTTTGTGACATGCACATTAATTAATCGATGTAACTTAATTTATTCTCTATGTCTACTACTACTTAAATGCACACGCATACTAAATGAACTCTACCAACATTCTATGAGCCACAGAGACATTACACCCTCACCTTTATAAACAAGTTCGAGATTTATATCGAGGATCAGTCAAAGTTAGGATTTATGTTGATTATATTTTAGACAAAAGTGAATAAATTTGTATGCATATTAAATGATTGGTACTTTAGATTATCATTTATAATGGCTAACATGAGTAATTTAGAATGCAAACTTAGGCTTGGTTTTTACAATTGCAGAGGGGGCATTTTTTTTAGAAAATGAAGAAATAGATCTAATATATAATGACTATTATTTCACAATCAGAATTCTCAATTTCTCCTAGTGTTGTAGGGTTCTCCTAGTGTTTTAGCATTCAAAATTTAGTATAAATTTTCCCTACTAATAAATGCCTCCTAGTAAGGATTTTCATGTGCTATGACTAGTGGTAGTGTTTTATTACTATTTAAAAACACTAGCAGAATTCCACCATTTTGGTAGGGTTTATTGAAAGCTACCAACAAATATTTATGGGTTTTTTAAGAAATTTTTATAATGCTATTCGTACAGTACTCATTGCTGAAACATTTCCTAGGAAAATTACTTTTCAATCGTTCAGTCTATATACGTAGTCCGCTTCAAGTTCAAACTTCAAAGGACGGTCCGCAGAGACTCTAAAAAACAAAGCAAATAAAATGACGATCGGTGTTCACTATTCATTAGTACTCCGTATATTTTAATTAGAAGAAAGGGGGAGAAAAAGTGCTAAATTCTCATGGAATACAATTGACCACTGCAAGCTAGTCTAGTACGTACTCTAGTCTACTACAACAACAGTAAGAAAACCCGACCCGTTAGCATCCCATATATAAACCATCGAGCGCGCACGAGGAACACAACGAACAAGCCGGCCGAGACAGGACACAGGACGCGCCGCCGCCGCTACAAGAGAAGCACGCTGACTGATCGGCATTAACCGGCCGGCTGCCATGGAGATGCCGCCGCCGCCTCCTCCTCCTTTTGGTGGCCCCGCCGCCCCCAGTGGAGGCAAGCCTGACAGGAAGACGGTGGAGCGCAACCGCCGGAATCAGATGAACGCCCTCTATTCCCGACTCGACTCGCTCGTCCGCGCCGGCAGCTCGCCGTCGTCTGCAGCCGCAGTTAGTGCTCATTCATCATCGCATATCTGCATGCATCTTTACGTACCAATAGTTAATTGTATATGAATGAAATTCATGAAATTAATTAAGAAATGAGATCTCATGATGGTATATGACGATATGACCATACGTGAACATGATTGATCCGTGTACCTTTGTGTCGATCTATCAGGCGGTGCAGCGAGGGCCACCGGCGATGACTCGGCCGGACAGGCTGGAGGAAGCGGCGGCCTACATCAGGCAGACGACGGAGAGAGTGGAGAGGCTCAAGGAGAGGAAGCGGGAGCTGATGACGTCCGCAAGGGCTCCGTCGTCCCAGGGCTCCGGCTCCTCCTCTGCCGCTGGGGCCGCGGAGGTGGAGGTGCAGCACCTCGGGTCCGGCCTGCACGCCATCCTCGTCACCGGCGCGCCACCGAGTGAGGGGGCGTCGTTCCACCGCGCGGTGCGCGCCGTGGAGGAGGCTGGCGGCGAGGTTCAGAACGCCCACTTCTCTGTTGTCGGCGCTAGGGCCATCTACACCATCCACACGCTGGTAAGTCCTCGATCACCCCTTATCGTCAATTATTTTTTTACGCATATGCATGCAGTTAACAAATTTAATCGAAACGTTATATTGCATTGTTCTTTCAATCTACGCATAGGCATGATTTCTTGTTTGATTTTGCAAACTTTCTTTCGAGCAAATGATTTTTGCTTCATGATGAATCGCTTATCCAGTATGATATGACCTTACATTGCAGGTCGCAGAGGGTGGCATTGAGAGGGTGGTACAGAGGTTAAAGGCAGCACTGCGCGGAGACGCATGATCTTATGCGACAAATAATAACAAATTTGGGCTAATGCATGCTTGGTAAACAGTAAACTATTTAGGGCATTTCCTACTAACTTTGTGTGAATGGCGGATGCAAAGCTGGGGAACTGCATCAGTGGTGGCGCGTTGGCTAACTGCCAGTCAACGCGCGCTGTCTTGGAGCTAATGCATAAACCTGCTCTCTGCTGCTGGGTGCATGCTTGAGGCAGATAAAATAATAATATTGCTACTCCAAATGCCTTTTGATCTTTGACTTTGACAAGGTAAAAGATCGTTTTTTTCTTATGGATTACTGCCTTCATCAGCTTACGATCACTCTGGAGAGTGTAAACGTGTAACACGTGAGGCAGTGAAAATAATTGTGCAACATTTACAGAGATCTTTAAATATTTATTTGTGTATACATGATGCAATGGTGAATGAATATCTGATCATCATACCTTATGTCACGGTTGTACACTACTACAAAACCACCTGTACCGGTGTGTAACACTTTATAGATGTTGATGAAAATGTTTGCTCTGACGTACGATTCCCAGAGAACTGATACAGGTTTGTGAAACCAAACTAAATACGTAACTAATTTGTTGGAAACTGCGCAGAAGCAACACAAGATTGTTAGGCCCACGGAAATAAGTTGACCACGTGGTAAATAGTTGTCCTTTGATTTAACGAAGTCTCCAGTGATATTTGAACCAACCTGCAATATTTCGTTCACCTTATTTAGCATGTTCGCTGGTTGGTTTCTGGACTGGTTTGGGCTGGCTGGTGCTGGTTTATTGTGAGAGAAAAATACTGTTGGCTGGCTGGTTTGGGCTGGCTGAAACCAACAAACGAACAGGCTGATTAACTCTACTTGATGGGCGTGCAACCATACACTGCCACCATGCAAATAGAATATCTTGGCGGCCAATATTTTCCTTCAGGAGCAAAATTGAAACTCAAGAATACATCATTATTACCTTTGGGCCGGGGTTGTAGGAAGCCTTCACGGAAATGCATTTCCTTAGTGCTAACCCAAACCTCCAAAGTATTTCCACCTTTTCTTGAGTGCTAGAACAAACTGCCAAGGTAATTTAATATTTCCTTGAGTGTTATTACAAACCGCCAAAGTAATTCCTTATTTCCTTTAATATTATTACAAACCAAAAAAGTAAATACATATTTCCTTGGATGAAATTGGAAACCGCCAAGGAAGTGCTAGTTTCCTTATATGCAAATCCTCAAGTAATTTGTTGCAGCCACAAAGAAAAAATGTTCATTTTATAATTATTCCTCTTAACCACTAATACAATGGACTTTTGTAGGCTTGTTAGTTAGACATTATATTTTATAGGCACAAATGCTCCATTAACATGTTTGTCGAATAAAATACGGGTTTTTCTTGGTACATCAATCCAACAAAAGATACAATTTGAGTTGTTATGCATTAGAGAATGCGTATTAGCACTTAGCTTGAGATGTCTACACTAATGGAAACGTGAATTTCCTTATCGGCGGAAAACATACAGAAAAATTACCACAATGACAGAAAAATATTTTTGTGGTGGCGTACCATCAGAAACCTATCGATGAAGACAAAGTTTATATCAAATTTGTAGAGTTCGAAGAGATCTACATCTTTGTGTTTGATGATCTTTTCATTTGAAATTATTTAGAGTCCAAAAGTTACATTTTAAGTTATCAGAGTTTTGAAATTCAATTTTTTTTGAATTTTTCAAATGACCCCCCCCCCCCTCTCCTGTGTATGTCCTTGGTGGTAGGTAGAAATACCATAGGGTCATCAGCCCTCAAGAAAATATATACCCTTAGTGGTTGTCATATTTCCTTGACGTTATGAAAAACATGACTTCGTCTTTGTTTCCTTGGCATCTAAACTCCTAAGAAAATCATTTGTGGCGGCTGCCTCCAAGGTAATTAAATTTTCTTGCTCTCTAATCTTAGAGGTCCTTCCTTGAGGGTTGTTCGATAGAAATAATTTCCTTGACGGTTTTCATGGCTTTCTTGATGGTTTTTGGCCCTCAAGAATATTATGTTTTCTAGTAGTGATAACTTGGTACAAACAGAACTCCAAGTGTCATGTCATTAACTACTCAAATTAATTTCAAGTGCTCTATTAATTTTTTTATCTATATCGAGTCAATTAAAAAGTGTAAAGAGCTGAGTGAAGTTACACAAATATTTAATAAGTCTACGAAATCCAATCGGCATGAACATACATAGAAAGTTTACACGCAAGCTAGGTCCGATATAAGTGAAACACTAGTACAATATTGATTTTAGGGGAGACAACTTATTTATTTACATAAATGGTCTAAAATTGTCCATGTCTCCTAAAATATCAAGTCAACTTTAGAGGTGTGCACTCTATTTACAGAGATAGTCTAAAATCAATCGTCTCTATAAATCTATTTGTAGAGGCAGGCCACTTAATAGGATTGTCTCTAGAATTGGAGCCTATTTTCATAGGCGAGCCCCTTAGGAGGCCCATCTCAAAAAAATAGGCCTCAAAGCCCAGCAGGCCAAGGGCCAACCTCACATACATAAACACAACACTAGGGTTTGCGTTGTCATTCTCTCACCCTCTCTTCTCTCTCTCTTCATCGCTCTCTCTCACTCTCACCCCTCTTGGCTTGACTCTCTTCTCTCAACACCGAGGGCGCGACGGCGATCGCGGTGGTCTAGATGATAAAAATATGAGATGCACGAACATGAAATGCAACATACATTAATGTTGAATGTATTCATGCTATGCATTTGTGCTCGTTTCTTATATGCTTTTCCTTGCAAAAAAAAGTTCCGAAACATATTTATGTATCAATTATAATGTTTTTTGGGAAATTTCTTTATTTTTTAAAATATATTTTTCTCATTTCCTAGAGCTAAATCCACTTTTCTAGAGTATCTAGAGATATTTTCATAGGTTCTAAATATATTGATGGACTTGTCATATTCCTATCTATCTCTAGATTTTTTATGAAAATTTTAAAGCTTAGAGACATTTTTTATAGGTTCAAAATCTTATCAAGTACTTACTCTTTTATAACTAAAAAAAGGATAAAACTGACTTCAAAACCACACCAAACTAGGGCAAGAAGTACTTTGACTGGTTTTAAAAAAATAGGATATAGAATATTTAGTTTTGGGTAAAACCGGACTACGACGGTAGTTCTTCGGTACCTTGAGTGGGCGGCCCGATTATAATTCCATGTTCTGACTTCAGAGTTGTTTCCTTTCTTATATACTGCCATCGCTCCAAATTATAAGACGTTTCGGCTTTTCTAGATTTATAATTTTCTATGCACTTAGATGTACATTATGTCTAGATACATAATAATTAAAATCAATGTATCTTGAAAAACTAACACGTCTTATAATTTGGAACGGAGAGAGTAAGCTGCAAAGCGGTGAATTGATAACTATGCTATTACATGGACCCAAATATCTAACGAGACCAGTCTGGCCCAAACGCTCTTGAGCTCGTCTTTTTCCACGAGCGAGTTTCTGGGCCTAGGCTTGACTTGTGGGTTGGTAGCACACGTGCCAAAGGGTACGGTACCTGGTCTGGGCGGCACGGGCGGCCTTCCTCGTAGCCGCCGTGGCGAGGAACCGGCACTATGCCTGTTTCTTTCTGACCTCTCTTGTCTCTTATGCATGCACAGACTGCATAGAGTTGCCTTTGCCTGTACGTAGTAGTCAACTTTAACCGCAAATGTGCATTGATCAACCAATCTGGGAGAACGGGTCACGTTCCTTGAGGATCGGAGGACATATATACATGCTAAATTCTCGCATTGCTTCAAAAGTTTCAAGGTGCAAGACTGTGACAGCACGCTACTACTGAGTACTAAGCACGAAGCTGCTCAGTAGTGTGCTTGTGATCGAAAGCGCGCGCTAGCTAATGCTGGCTAAAGTTCCAGCGTTTTGTTGACTCCCAACTCTCAATTTTTCCTTCTCGCACGTATAGGTCACTAAATGCCAAGAGCTAGTTTGAATTAAATCATTCTCCACAGGGATTGAAGAGATTGTCGGTGCCAAGCTTGCGGAGGAGAGAAGGGGCGTCGATAGAGGGGGAGAGACTAGGACTCTAGGAGGCATGCGCTAGCGAAGGGAGGCCTGCCGATGGGGTGCTAGGGGAGCCACGCCAATGAGAGGAGAGAGGAGACAAAGCACGGCGGCGGGGGTAGGGCTGTGGGAGGCACGCCGATGGAGAGAGGGGGCGGAGATGCGCTTGCAGGGAGTGGGGGAGGCATGTTGTGGGGGGGGGTGGCAACATGATCTGAGATCTGGCATTGACAAAGTCGGGAGACGAGGGAACACGCTGAGTGGAAGGAGAAAACAAAGAAAAGTATCAAAATATATCATCTCTGCCGACAAATGAGTCCCACGTGCAAGAAGAGTTATTGGATATAGAGTTTTTACTCTATTGCAGGACAGCTCCCTCAAACCTCGAAAAGGCACTTGAGGTGGTTCTCTAATATCTTTTCTTAGGCAAAATCGTCAGCAAAGTACTGTCCTTCTACTAGAGATGCTCGAATTCCATTCCCCATCTTTCATGAGAAAGCTCCATGACCGGAAGGGTGAAGGTAATAAAAAGCCTCATAACCCAAAATGTCAAGTGAAATATGACTCAATGGCAGCATTATTCAGAGAAAATCATTTTCCCAGCATTTAATCAACAAAAACCTGGTGATTGAAATCTTTAGACATGAACAATAACAAAGTTGCTACTACCACGCCGATTTACAGTTCATACAACCCTCGAGTAGAAATTTAATTATATATATATATAAGAAGTCACAGCTAAAAGAGAGACAGAGAGAGAAATAATGCATATATAGGATCCTCAATCACTTTGTGAGTCTCAGCATGCATCTGCAAAATAGAATGCACCTAGCGGAGATTATTGGTGTACGTACGTGCTCTCTAATCGTCGGTACACGAGCTGTCTATATATGTACCTCAACCAGGCCTTGCGGCGTTTAGGCGTAGATCACCGTGTGGAGCACACTGAACACGCCTCGGTTAAGCGTAGCCGCACATGCCGTAGGTGCACGGGAGCCCGCGGGCACAGGCCCGGCCACACGCGCCACAATTCTCCGCGTCGTAAGCCACCGCGACGCACCGCCCTCCGCAGCACAGCCGGCCGAACGCGCACCGCTTTCCGCACGCGCCGCAGTTGCTCGCGCTCGCGAGCACGTCGGTGCAAAAGCCGCCGCAGCACTGGAGCCGCCGTCGTTCGCCGGCGGCCGCGCCGCCGGCGGAGCCGGAGCACGCGCCAGCAGGGTACCCACGGCGGCACGCGCGACGGCCAGCCGCAGTGCCGAGGAACCGGCTTGCGGACATCCCGCGGTTAGCGCCACCGCCAGCCTGATGCTGATGAACCGAGCCGCCGCCGCTCGCCGGTGCGTTTGCGGTGGCGGCGACTACTGCGCACAAGCTCGTGGCCGCCGAGGCGGCGATTAGGACGGCGAGGAGCAAGGAAGTTGAGATCACTCGGCCGGTGCCGCCTGGCGCCATGCTACGTGCGTGCTCCGCTTCTTCGCTCGTGTGTGACCTGTCTTGTTTTATGCACTGCACAGACTGCATGCCAGAGAGTTGCCTTTGCCTGTACGTAGTCAGCTTTAACTGGGAGTAGTTAATTAGCTACTACAACAATGTGCATTGATCAACCGATCTAGGAGAACGAGTTACGTTTCCGTGAGGATCGGAGGACAAACACGCTAAATTCGCGCATTGCTGAAAGACTATGACAGCACAGGCTACTGGAGTACTGAACACGAAGTAGCTAGGCAGTAGGCCAGCAGTGTACTTGTGATCAAAGGGATGTGCATGTGCCCGCTGAACGACCCGTGTACAAGTGCGCGCAAGGGCTACGGCCGGCCAAGCTTAGAGGGAGGAATATTAGAAAGCGAAATGCTAACGCTTGATGATGGCGGAGTTCCAGCGTTTTGTTGAGAGCTTGGACTCACAGAATTTTCTCTTGTTGGTTTAGCCATGGCTTATCAACCAATATTGTTTTTCTCTCACAACAAACCAGCACCAGCCGGACTTATCAGTCCAGAAACCAACCAGCGAACAGGCTCGATGTTATCAAGTCGGTTGGCTCGCTCGCCAAGTGTGCCAGCAGTCGGGCGTGAGTTCGATCCCCGGGATCGACCCTTGCATGCCTCATGGGGTTTTTCCCCCATAATAAATTTGCCGTCCTGGGTATCTGCAGCCTCACGCATGGATGCGCCACAATGGTTAGAGTGACGTGCCCGTCACGTGCGAAGCCCGGAAGACTTCGGATATCTATCAGCCGCGTGCAGCCTCTTCGTGTAGGTATATGTCTAACTTGCGCACTAGTGTGTGTGTGTGTGTGTGAGTTTTGTGTGCGTGTGGTGGTGTGAGTTTGTGCGTGAGTTCAAGTACTACAACTTGTACTCGAAGAGTTGAGGCATAAAAAAAGTCAATCAGAGACACCAATACCAACAATGTCGGTAAATAGCCGATGCTGGTAAGATATATACTATGGGTGTCCGTGGGATTGGTTCACGTACAAGCCTCACCTGCCTCGCACATGAGAGCCAGGCCTTCCATCAGCCAAGCTGCGCGCATGCAAACCAACTAAGGACATGCTAGCGTCCGGACGTCCGATCTAAGGCGCCAGCGTCGGATGGTGCCGCGCTCGCAAGAGAAGGAGCCCACGCCTTCTATTTTTCGTGTGCCCCACCATGTGGGCCTCATGTTTGCGCTCGGTTTCTCATGCGCCTGTCTGCGCCCGCTCGGCGACGCCCCAGCAGCGGACCCGCACAAGCTCGGACATCACCCAGCAGCTCCAGTAGGTGGCTGCGATAGTGGGTCCCATTGCAATATGTGCAATACAATATCTACTTTTACAATATTTAGATGAAACACTTGCAACATATGTTGGAAAATAGTTGAAATACTTGCAACATACATCTTAACACACTTGCAAAACACGTGAAAAAAACACTTGAAAGTCATTGCAAACATATGCAACATCCAGATAAAACACTTGCAACAGACATATGAAACACTTGAAGCACATGAAACATACGCTTGCAACATGCATTTATATGCAACATCCAGATCTACTTTTGCAACATCCAGATGAAAACACTTGCAACATACATCTGATATAGATGACAAATTTGGAACATACACTTGAAACATACGTGTATAGCTATTGCAACATGTGCAACATCCCGATCTACTTTTGCAATACTGATATAAAACACTTACAACATATCTCTGAAACACTTGAAACATGTGTTTGCAAAATGCTCTTTTTGCACGCGACTAAAAATCTCTTCACCGCTTGGACGAATGGAGGCTCGCTATAAAAGGTCACTTGTTAGTCGCCTTTAGCGTGGAGCTTGGAGCGGCTAATGGAAAAGTACTTACAAAGGGCAAGTGTGGAGGCGACATCATGGGCAGCGGTGGCGCAGAGGGCGGGTTGGTGGCGTGTGGTCACCGGTGTGCCTTATAGATAAACATATGAGCCTAGGATGGCCCGAATTTGAGAGCAAGGTAGGAATGGCACAGCAAACATCCAAATCGGTGAATGGCACTTCTTCTTGGGTGGAGCGTCGAAATCCGGACACTCACTATTTGTTGCGTTCTTGTAGCAACTATGTATGGTTCCCTAGATCGACACACGCTAACGCTAAAACATGGATTGTTTTGGTATCCAGCGAGCCAGGCCTAGCAGTCGCTTTTGCATCCTCTTGGCCTGATATGCTCCCTCGTCTTGCCAACCAATCAATCAAACGATGTTTTTGCATCCGTAGAGCCTGGACTGACCGCATACAATATATTAACACACGCTCTAACGAACTGGATGCTAGATAAACTAGAGTCCCCAAAAGGAAAGGACGCAGAAAAACCTACACCAAGCTTGAAGCCTCATTCTGCTCAAAGGGGCTCGAGTCAGAGGAGACCCTAGAAAGGAATCGGACTATTTCCAACAATAGCACCTAAATTACGAGACCCATTCAACGTTTGGGTATCGCTACAATCAAAGGATTCAATACATATTCGACATCATCTCCAACAACAGAACTCAAAAGAGAATTCTTTCTGCAAATAGATTTCCAAGAGAGAGGATACTCATATTTGGGTTGTGCCTCTCAGACAACCCAAAATGGGTCTCCCGTATAAATACTCTGTTGGAGGCTGATTTTGGATCTCCTGCTACCTATTTTAGGTTTGGGTGCCCATATAGATCAACTATTGAAAACAGTCTTAGGAAAGCATTACATTTCCTAGTTTCCATTTGTTTGCACAGAGGCACATTGCTCTAAATTTTATTTCTAATCTAAACTAGGGCCATGTTTGGATCATGAGGCTAAACTTTAGCCCAGGGCTAAAGATTAGCCCTTAGAAGGAAGAGGCTAAAGATTAGTGCTGTTTGGGTCCAGGGGCTAAAGATTAGCCATGTATCCTACAATGACTCATTTGCTCCTAATTAATATTCATGCACGGGACTGAAAGGGGTGGGTGGGGGTAATATGCGTCTTTTACTATAAAGGGACTACTTTTAGCCCTCTTTAGCCCATTTTGGAGAGGCTAATAGAAAAGGGATCGGCTAAAGTTTAGCCCTTACTTTTAACCCTCCTGTTTGGACCATGAGGGCTAAAAGGAAAAGAGTGAGCTAAACTTTAGCCTCATAGATCAAACAAACACCCTGAGCTCATGCAGGAGCCTGGGAGGTTGTCTGAGCAGAAGACCTACTCTTCTTTTCAGCTGTAATTACATTCTCTCTCACATAAACCTTTTGAACCAACATAATTTATCTGACAGCTTTCTTAACCTTTTTCAATCATGTGATATGAGCCTAGGTTTCCCGAATTTGGATCCAGGTATTGTGCACCAAACATCCAAATCGAAAACATCTTCTTCTTTTTCCTTTGCACCGAAATCCAAATACCCATCACTATTTGTTGGAGTTCTTGGACGACTTGCACTACATGACTCCTTTGAATGACACAACTACCAAAATGGGCTCATAATAACTAATAGGACTACAAGACCCACCTACCACCGACAAACTACACCCCATCCGTAGGATCACCAAGCCCTTGTTTAGTTGCCCAAAGTTGGCTTACGCACAACACCAATTAATATAGTGCACAACACCAAGCATTTCGTTTGTATTTGGTAATAATTATCCAAATCGTTGACTAATTAGGATCTCAAAACGATTCCATACTAATATATATACATGTTAACTATCAAATATCACAAAGCAATTAATTAGTTTTTGATTTCAAACTGAACATTTAGTATCGAAACTGCATGTACTGGAAATTTGATATGACGACATGATCTTCAGTTTTGCATAGTGCCAAAATTTAGATTTTAGGTAACTAAACAAGGCCCAACATGAACTTCAGCTGAAATAAGCTGCCCTCCAGGCGTTCACCCCACTCACCGAAGGAACTGCACCGTTCAAAACTGGCGGCCACAGAGCAGCAGCAGCAGCAGCTAACGCCCGTCTGTCCCCGTCCCTGTAAACTCTCTGTCAGGCTCCGGCAGATCCACGAGAGATCACATGGCATCTCAATCCCTTTCTCAGCGCCAATCCAATCAGCTTTCACGCAAGTACAGCTGCTGCTGGCCTCGCCGCGTCCTTGTGCTTGGCTACCTCCCTGATTGCAAGGCAATCTGGTGTCAAATCAATTTGACTTCTCATCCAGTTGTGCTTTCATCTGCAACTACTGCGGTCCTGAATGTCTTGGTTTTGTTGGTCTCTGGGTTTGATATCATGGTCTAATGATTTTTATTAGATGAAAATCATTGTATGCTGGATTTAGAAACCTTTGCTGTTGCAACAAACTTCTTCCAATTGTTGTAAATGTTTCAGGAAGTTCTCACGTGAACAGGCAGATGAAATCAGAATAATGAACAGAAACGCAGAGGACTAGGCAGCACTATTCTGAGAGAGCATATTTGACCATGCAACAATAAAACTACAGCGAAAATCGGTTCCAAAGAAATTACCAGGTACACCTCTGAAGATACTAGACTAGTGACATCTGGCCAAATCCTGTGCATTCCAGTTGGACCACAAAAAGCTTCCGCTGCTCCACAGTATCAGAAGAAACTCAAGGCTCTGTTTAGTTCCACCAAATTTTCAACTTTGATCTCTTTGTCGCTCTTTAAAAAAGAAGATTGCAAATCACATCAAACTTTTTTTTTATAAAAAATCCTGTGTTCGACTAAAATTGACCAAATCAAAATTGAATTTCACAGTTTGGTTGTACTTCACGAGACGAACGTTTTGAGTCTAATTAGTCAATGTTTGAATAATTATTACCAAATAAAAACGGAATGCACAGTACCTCCCTGAATTTGGCGGCGCCGAATCGGACACCAAACTAAACGTGGCCCAAGTTTTATGGAATCTCTCATGTTTCCATTAATGAGTTTGACAGATTCAGTATTTCAATTCAGAGATAAGATCATCGGATCCAGCTCGAGGTATAGGTAAGTCAGTAAGTGCACAGAGTAGGTGGCAGGCGCCGATTCCAATTAAGGGCCTGTTTAGGTCCTAAAAATTTTCAACCTAAAGTGTCATATCATCATTCTTCTTTTCTGCACAATATTTGTAGAAAAGGATGTGGATTAAAAAACTCAGTCTAAGCTCAGTTAGGTGAGAAATAGCGAGACAAAAACTTTCGAGCCTAATTAGTTCATAATTAGATACTAATTATTAAATACAAACGAAAGTGCTATAGTAGCCAAACTTAAAAAATTTTGGGAACTAAACGCGCCCTAACTCTGCAGGACTGTAGGGAAGAATTCACACTCTGTCCAACGGAAGCCATTCCAAGATCCAGAGAAGCTCTAAGCTACCCCAACTTTAGTTTCCTTTCAATTTTTTGGCACAAGATTTTGAAGAAAAATATTTGTGTTTAAAATACTCACAATGTAAGGACTTCATTGCCTCGACAATCTGGACAAACCAAGATCATTAAATGGTGGCCAACCACCTAAGCAGTGTGATGAACATGTACAGAACTTTGCATGCATTAGCATAATTGTAACTGTACAACACCCCTCACTCATGTGTATATATATATGAGCCCGAAAGGAGCTAAGTTCAACAACACAAGCATCTCAAGCTTCTCGGCCAGTTCAGCCACATATTCAGTCTTGTCTGTAGACGATTTTTTGAGAGCAAGATGAGCAGCAGCAGGGTTCTTCTTGTCAGTGCTGTCCTGGTGGGGCTCGTCACCCTGAGCTCATGCAGGAGCCTGGGAGGGTTGTCTGAGCAGAAGACCTACTCTTCTGCTCCCAGCTGTAATAATTTGCTCTGACCCTATTCCCTTTGTCCAACATATATTTATCTGATCAGCTTTCTTAGCAGGCCTTTTCAATAATGTGAATTAGTGAAATGCTGCATTCCAAGTACTTCACGAATCATGGATGCCAATATTTTAGCTAACACAGCATACAGCACCTGCTAGATAATGCAATTACCAAAAATATTAGTTTCTCAAACATAAACTGCATGCTTTCTGATTTCTGAACATCAGAGTTGTGGAAAGTAAAAACAGTCAGCAACATTATGCATCCCTTGAAATAACAGCTGCTGAACTACATCTTATTACCAGATGGTGGCTCCCCAACTCCTACGTACAGGGTCAGGAGGAGGCCACGAGCCAACGCCAACGCCAACGCCAACACCATCTTACGGCACAACACCAAGCACCCCAAGTACACCTACTTATGGGGTCCCTGAAATTCCGAAGCATGGATTTGTTGGATCCTGCGAGTAAGATTCCATACTAATATATACATGTTAACTATCAAATATCACAAAGCAATTAAGCAAGTATTCTCAAACTGATGTTTTGGTATCGAAACTGCAGCTACTGGAAGAGCCACACAGACATGATCGTTGCAGTTGTTGGATCCCTTGGCAACATTGGCAAAACTTTTGGTGCTGCCCGACAAGAAGCTTGAGAATCTGCATGATGCACTCTCAAACACCAGAACCGATGGTGTTGGTGCCCTACTACGTGAGGGAGCAGCTGCTTACCTCAACTCCATTGTCAACAAGAAGTTTCCTTTCACCACACAGCAGGTGAAGGATTGCATTGTTGTGGCTGTGACCTCTGATGGTGCTGCTTCTGCCCAGGCTGGGATCTTCAAGAAGGCAAATGAATACCACTACTAGGACATGGATATCTCCTGCCTAGACTATTTCTCTCAATTGATACTACCCGTCATTTCTTCCCCTTGATGAATTTTCCTGTATTTTTTTGGTTTGCGGTGTAATATCACCTCTAAGATATGTTGATGAATGTCTTGTGTTTGTTGAATTCTCATGTAATATCATGTCTAATGCATAGTGATGAATTTAAGGTATAATTGTAAACACTTTGCTGTTGCAGGGTCACAACTTCTTCCAATAGTTGTAAACAACTCAGGACAGATCAGCATAGCAGGGCAATCAAGCTTGAACTTTGAACAGAAAAAACAGTCCTACTCCAGTATTTCAGTATTAGATGTTCATGACTGCTAACTCTTTTGCTGTCTATAGATCGATAAAGAAATACTAGCTACAATTTTCACTGTCTTAAACTCCATACACAGAAAGGCCTTAAATATCTCACTGAAAAAAAGGGCTAGAACTAATGACAGGTTCCGTCTAGTGGATCATGGTGGATGATGAAGTAGCTATACTCATATTTCTCTACTGACATACTAGGAGTTCTGTTGTATGGGTCCGATCTTTGTTGCTCTTTAAAACAAAGATATGCAGTTCTCCTGCGAGTTAGCTTTTTTTTTTTTAAAAAAATCTCCTGTGTTCGAGAAAAATGGGTAACTAACAAACATTGAGAGTTTCCATTTTGAAACAAAGGGTGATCATGCAATTATTAATAAGGCCTGAAACACGTTAGCTAATAAAAGTTGAGAAAAAATGCACTGTGGGTGCTTATGCATGTTCATGGTGCATGACGACTAACCATTCAACATCTCAAGTCACATGGGGATGATTCAGTTCAAAGTTGCTTTATCACAAATGGCACATATAAATTTACTGACTTAATGCACATTTTGCAGATTAATGTAATGATTGATAGTTAGCATTTAGCAAAGAAATAAGTGAATGCTCTTACAGGACAAACCAACAATTAATTATGTATAAGCCTGTCCGAAATCTAGGGAAGCTCTAAGGTACCATATCATCAGTTTCTTTTTCTGCACAATATTTGTAGAAAAGGATTTGGATTAAAATACTCAGTGTAAGCTCTTTACTGTGCTAGTTGACAAAGCAATCAGATCACCACCGCAGCAAGATGAACAAACCAAGATCATTTAATGATGGCCAACCACTAACAGTGTAGTAAGCAATGACTGTAGATCACTGCTCGTATTATATAAGGCCTTGTTTAGTTTCTCCCCTAAAGTTTACTCCATGTCCCATCAAATATTTGGACACATGCATGGAGTATTAAATATAGACTAAAAAATAACTAATTGCACAGTTTGCGACTAATTTGCGAGACGAATCTTTTAAGCCTAATTAGTCCATGTTTTGACAACGTGGTGCTACAGTAATACATGTGCTAATGACGGATTAATTAGGCTTAATAAATTCGTCTCGTGGATTACTGACGGATTCTGTAATTTGTTTTTTTATTAGTATCCGAACACCCCATGCGACACCCCCATGTGACACCCCAAAACTTTACACTCTGGATTTAAACAAGACCTAAATATGCCCGAAAGGAACTCAATTCATCAATTCAAGCTTCTTGGCCAGTTCAGCCACATATTCATTAGTCTTGTCTGTACTATGGAGACGTTGAGAGCAAAGATGAGCAGCAAAGTTCTTGATCAGTGCTGTTCTGGTGGGGTTTGTCACCAGCTCATGCAGCTTGTCTGAGCAGAATACCTATTCTTCTGCTCCGAACTGTACATTCTGACCTTATTCCCTTTGTGTAGCATATATTTATTTGATAAGCCTTTTTTAGTAGTAACAATACAGTTATACAGCCTTTTTAATACTGCCAAATGTTGTATTGTACTGCACAAATATTGCTAGCGCTATATACAAGATAAATTATGTTGGACATAAACTGCAAACTTTCTCAGCATGTCAGCAATCAGTATTATCCAAGCAGAGCAAGTGGCAACAAATACTTCATGTATCCTTGGAAATAACAGTTGCTAAATTATGTATCTTATTACCAGATGGTGGCTCCCAGGGTCAGGAGGTGGCTACAGGCCAACACCGTCTTATGGCACAACACCGGCACCATCTTACAGCTTTACACCAAGTACCCCAAGCACATCTTCCTATGGGGTCCAAGAAATTCCGAAGCACAGATTTGTTGAGTCCTGTGAGTAAGAGCCCATATGAGTATACATTCAAATTTGTAAGTATTCGTTATCACAAATCAAATATGCTTAAAATGATTGTTTACTGTGTTCTGCCATCAAAATTACAGCTACTGGAAAAGCCACCTGGACATGATCATTGCAGTCATTGGATCCCTTGGCAACATTGGCAAGACATTTGGTGCTGCCTACAGCTTGATCATTGGCAAGAAGCTTGAGAATCTCCATGATGAACTCTGAAACACCAGAACTGATGGTGTCGGTGCCCTTCTACGTGAGGGAGCAGCTCAGTACCTCAATTCCATCGTGAACAAGAAGTTTCCTTTTACCACCCAGCAGGTGGAGAATTGCATTGTGGTGGCTGTGACCTTCGATGGTGCTGCTTCCTCCTAGGCTGGGACTTTCAAGGCAAACGAATGCCACTACTAGACCTGTCTCCTGCCTAAATTGTTTTCTTCAATTGATGTTATCCTTTGTTTCTTATCCTTGATGAATTTCATGTTTTCTATTTTGGGTTCGTAGTGTAATATCACCTCTAAAACATGTTGACGAATTTCTTATAATTTGTTGGATTGTAATGTAAATTAAACACCTAATATATATTGATATTTTTTTTCATGTACTACCACTGTCTGAGATATGCTGGATATTGTAAACCCTTTGCTGTAATCAGGGCTCGAATTGAAACTTCTTCCTAGTTACCACGGTTAAGTATACAGTAATCAGGACAGCATAGCAGGGTAAGTAAGTTTGATCAGAAGAACAGTCCTGCCCCAGTTTTTATAATACTAGATTTTCTTGACCACTGACTGTTTTGTTGTCTATACACTGATAAATAATTACCTTAGATCAGCAATGAACCTATTAGTAAGTCAACAATGTAATCGTCACTTCAAATAACATTTTTTTCGAACAGATATTAACCAATCATGCAAGTTGGGGAATCACAAATGTGTCTTACTAGTCAGTTGCAAGTGGTGGCAGGTCATAGGAGCCATTACCAGCCTATCAGCCTAATATTCGATGTCAGGTTCCAAAATCCAAATATACAGCGGTTAGCTAATTCACCAAGCAGCAAAGGCCTTTATGTCGAATGAATATATTAATCTGCTGCTCTGTTTTCTTCAAACATCTTTGAAAGTAAACCCAGTACCAAGTTACTAGAGGCAAAACACTTCAAGCAAACATCTCAAAATTATCCTGTGGTGAATTGATGCTGAAGAACTCAGTTCTACTTCTAATCCTCTACGGCTCTACCAGCCATTCTAGTACATCCTGAATTATTGTATAGATGTATGTTTAAATTAATTATATTAAAGGCAAAAACAAATTGGTTAAAAGCATTGAGAAAAAAAATGCACTGTGGGTGCTTGTTCATAGTGTATGAGGCCTAACTACTCCATAAGTCACATGGGAATGGGATGATTCAGCGTCAAAGTTATTTTATCACAGATTGCACATATAACTTTTGATAACCAACTTAATGCGCATTTTGGTGATGAATCATGAATGCAAGGATTGTTAGTTAGCAATGAAATGAGGCGCTTATATGCAGGATATTTCAGGGTATAGAGCATGGCTGTTGGTTAGGACTACTTCATACTATTTATTAGAACCAAGCAATACAAGATGTCATACATCCCTTGAAAGTCCTAGAGAAAAAAAAGTCCCAGAGGAAGTGCTCTGCTGAGTAGTGACCGAGTATTTGATTAACCAGGGTCTTTCTCATATGATAAAATACACCCCTAATCCCTTGAAATACAAGATGTCGTACATAGTGAGGTTTTTAATATGTTCTACACTTAGCCAAATCAGATTAAAGATTCAGACACTAATCACTATCACATGATATGCCAATCTATGCAAGTCCAAAGGAAGTCTGGAATCCCAGATTTACACATTTTATTGCTTTCCAAAAGAAAAATAGTACAAGTACAACAATAATGAGTGTAATCAACACATTTTCTTGCTTTCCATAATTTGCACTAAGAAGTAGTAAAGAGAAATACAATCATACCAGAAAGGCAGAAACTACGAGTGGAAGTTGTAAACTATAAGCTGTGAGCAGAAGTCTTACACAAGGTCTTGCTCAAACTTTCCGCTATTGTAGATCATGGTCAAAAGTTAATCTTCAAATAATCAGCAAATTACTCGGTTCACTATGGTATGCAAGCCAGTTGGGCCTCAGTCCTAATGATTCATATGGGACTCAAACCATTGGAAGATTTCAGTATTCTTCAGGCTGGTGAACTCATGGTACGCATAGGCAACATTAAGCTCCTCGGTGACATGCCTCTCCAGACCGAACCCCTCAGGCAGCACCTTAGCCTCCTCAGCCGCCTCCTTCCACAGTGTTCTCCTCCCGTCCTTCTTCAGGAACCCCTTCTCATCCACGAATCCCTTCCGGCGAAGCACGTCCACCAGCGCGTCGGCGAAGGCCCGGCTCAGCCCCGGCACCCTCCCCGCCAGGAACTCCGCGCTCACGGCGAAGTCACCGCACCGGATCTCCCGCACGTCGACGTGCTTCTCCCTGAGCTTGTCCATGCTGTCCGCAACCAACTGCGCCCTCTCGGTGTCCTTGGGCATGTGCACGAACAGCGCCGGCGGATACCCGGTGGGGATCTCGGCCATGGCCCCGTACACGCCCTCCGCGATCATGACGGCGACGCTGCTGAACTTAACCCTGGCCGCGAGCGCGGAGAGGAAGTACCCGCCCGAGGACGCGCCGATGCCGACGAGCGGAAGGCCCGCGAGCTGAGGGTACTTCTCTGTGGTCCACCACTTGATGATGGACTGGACGGCCGCGAGCTCGCTGCCATCCTCCCCGCCGCCGCCGCCGGCGTCGTCGAGGGACCAGCACTCGGCGCGGCTGGAGACGGCGAGGACGGCGTACCCGCGGCTGAGCGCGGCGCGGGTGAAGCGGCGCTCCTCGGGGAGCCCCGTGCAGCGCGGGCAGCCCGGGGAGGCGTCGAAGAAGTCGGTGGCGCGGATGGTGCACCCGGGCGCCGCGAACAACGCGGCTCGCAGTGGGGACGACGGGGGCGGTAGCTGCCACAGCACCTCGTTGCCGTTCCTTCGGGTGACGCGCGCGTCGAGGCGGACTGCGTCGGCGTCGGCGTCAGTGGTCAGCAGCGCGCGCTGGGGTCGGGGCGCGCGGGAGGAGCAGCGCGGTGGCGAGGAGGAGCAACGCGCACGTCGAGGCGATCAGCACCGCGGGCCGGAGGGACTGCGGGATCCCGGCGAGGATAGCGTGCATTTCGCTTGTCATTAGTCGGCGCCGATGGATGGGGATTGGGCAAGGGGAGATCTGAATCCGAGAGAGATTTGGGTGGGGATCGGCGGACGGCATCAGAGTGAAGGCGAGTTTGACTTGTCGTGCTACAGTGCAGTGAGCGCCGTTGACTTGGTTACAAAGATGAACTAGGCCCATTACAAATGTGGGCCGTGGGCCGCACCTGTAGGTCTTATTGGGCTTTCTGTAGCCGCTGCTGCTTCATTCATCCTCGTCTTGTCTTGGTTGCAAGCCGCAAAGGTTTGCGCCGCGTGCCATCCGTCGTCGGCTCGTCGCCGGCGTGTAGGCTTCTGCCTTCCCCGTCGGCCGTGTCGATCCCTCGCCTTCGGCGAAGGCTCGCTGGGAAGTCCCAACTTCATCACCTTCGCTTCCTCCCGGAAAAGGCGGCTTCGGTCGGCCATCTCAGGTAGCTCACCACGCCTCCACGATCCCAAGTTCCCAACCACCAAATCCCCCCCTCCTGCTTCCGGTTGGGGATGTTTGAAACTATTGCTCGATTCGCTTTAGTTTTTTGCTGTGTATTCATTGCTACTCACCGTATTGCTAGTTTGCATCTCATCCATTCCGCTGTATCGTCCGATGTCCGTTAGATGGCAGATTGTTGTTGCTAATGCTTTTTGCCATTGTGCTAAGGATTGCACTAACTTATTGGCAGGAAAAAAAAAAAGGAACGCACAGTTTTTTGCCTCGAACTATGAAATAGCTATTACGAAGGATTATTTGGCATTTTACCTTTTATTCGAAACCCTGAAATGCACCCTTGTCCTTATTTCTCCCTGTACCTTGCCGTATGCCCCTATGTTCACATATCTTACAAGAGGTTTGGGTTGTGCAAACCATGTCTAATAAGGCAGGAAGGGAGAGAGAACATAGGAACCCAATTTGTGCCCTGTATCATAAATTGTGCATGTCAGATATGAGGTTTTAACTATTTTTCGCGTGAAAATTACTTGTAAAAGCGGTATTTTACCGATGTGCAATTCTAACACCTGTGCTTACTTTAGCAATGATGGAAATCCCTGATAGCATTCTAGTAACACTGATTCTTTTCAATTTCAGCCTAATTTTCCTTTTCAAAACTGCACTTGTTCTTTTAACATGCATATTTTGCCTGCAATCCTTCATTTAAATTTGGTTTTTCTTCATTGCTACTACATTTAGAGAAGATGGATCCAGAAGACTCTAGTGAGTTTGAGGAGGACGAAGAAGAAGAAGAAGAAGATGATGACTTGATGCTATTCATCTTACCAGCACTATATCTAGCATCTACTGGAATTGGAACTCTGGATCAAAGATCGATGGTTAGTGATGGTACTGCAATTGAAACTCCAAGTCAAGTATCAAAGTTTAATGATGCAGAATGGATTTGTAAAGTGCTCGAAGATGACCGAGGCCAAGGCTATGATAAACTTCGTGTGGAGCCACATATTCTCCTAGAACTTTCGCGCTATCTGAGGTCAAATGATCTTTTGAGAAATACCAGAGGTGTTTCTGTGGAAGAGAAAATTGGCATGTTTATTTACATGCTATCTCGAAATGCTAGTTTTCAGAAACTAAATGACAGATTCAAGTACAGTACAGAAACTATTCATAGACATATCAAAGTATGCTTTGATGCAGTCACACCAATGACTGCTGAATTCGTCAAGCCACCTTTAATTCAAGCCCACCGGAAAATATCATCTGATACACGTTATGGGCCTTACTTTGAGGTCAGTGTAACTTTTGGTCATATACATTAGGATTTTCTGCCCTTTTCTGTTACCTTGAGGGTTTATTTTCCCTTGCAGAACTGTATTGGAGCAATTGATGGAATTCATGTCCCTATGACAATATCAGACAGCGAAGCAGCTCCATACCGAAATAGACAAGAATCCCTTTCACAAAACGTGATGCTTGCTTGTGATTTTGATTTGAATTTCGTCTATGTTTCTTGTAGCCGAGAAGGGTCTGCATCTGATGCAGCAGTCTTATACTCTGCTATAGAATCTGGATTTGAAGTCCCAAGAGGAAAGTACTACCTGGTTGACGGGGGTTATGCGAACACGCCATCTTTTCTTGCTCCTTATAATGAAGTCCCTTACCATACTGAAGAGCAAGATGAGAGCAATTTCCAACCAATGGACTACAGAGAGCTTTTCAATCTTCGTCATGCACAGCTGCACAGACATATTAAGCGTGCTGTAGGCCTACTGAAGATGCGATTTCCAATTCTAAATGTCGCAACATCATACCGAAAAGACACTCAACTGAAAATTCCTTCAGCAGCAGTTGTTCTACATAACATAATTCAGAGACAAGGAGGTAATGAAGAGTTGTTATGTGAGCAAACAATCCCATTTGCTTCCCATAAAACAGTGAATCTTCCTAGTGGTGATGATACATATGGTTACGATGTTTCAGCTTTCAACAGTGAATGTGACATGGGTAATGCTTTGAGAGATGGTATTGCACTGAGGATGTGGGCAGATTATGAAAGTAGCATGTGTCTGATTTCAGAATAGAACAGGCTAGCCTAAAAGAATATCGAGGCAAGTAGAAGACTGCTTACTTTCAAGCTGCACTTGGTGTTGGTCGTTACATGCTGCATATGGTATTTTTATGACATCCAGATCCTTGCTCCTGATGCATTTGCTGATGTGATTGTTCAAGTTTTGAACTGTGAATTAAGACTTCTATGGCTTCTGGTTGAAAACCAAAGTAGTTATGCTTTGTTGCTTACCGAGTTGATTCCCACCTTTAAGTTGGCTGCTTCATATCCTGCATCTGTTAACTAAACTAGATGTCTAGATATATGTAAATGGGAGAGCTTTATTAGGAGATGCAGTTGCTGTCGTACCTATAATCCATAATCAGGTGCTTGTATTAGGATTATATGTTGGTACGGAAATCTAGTTTTCTTGTGCCATACAGAGCAACGATTTTCTCCATTTTGTGAATTACGTACTATTTTGTTTGAAAGTTCAGGTGTCCTGCTGTTTTTCTTTCTTTGGCCAAGTCAGAAGTTAGGCTTAGTTCGGTTGAGTTCAGTTCCTGTCTGTGTGAAGTTCAGGTTATTTTATTTGTTACAGAGGTATTAATAGCGTTTCTTTTCTTTTGGCTGATCATGTAGTAAGACAACGGAATTAATCCCTGTTTGGAACAGTATGTGTAAAGTTGTTCATTTGTCTGTCAATTTGTCAACGCTTTGCTACACGGAGTGATCCTTTGCTTTTCTCATTGTTGGTGCACTTTTTCTCCAGCGTCTGAAAAGTGGACCATCCATTTTATGTAGCCACTTCCCAAATCTTGTTCATTTACATTCGGGAGAACTGTTGTTTTTATTGATCTCGAAAATATATTTATACAAGTGGAGGGATGTCACGAAGGGACACGACTGTTCTCAAAAAACATGTCCTTTAGAACTAAAATTAACTGTCTAATCCTATCCACTAATCATGCGCTTGATGGATGAGATCACTCGTGAAGAGACGCCTGTTCGTCTGTAGACGTCCGTTCGCGTATAGGTGTCGTTTCACAACACTCCCCTTTGATCGAATCTTTCTTGAGATCCATGCAGCTGTAAGCTAAAATTCATCGAAAAAACCTATGGGAAAAATCTGAGGAATATATGATATACAATAAAAACTCCTTTAAACCTTATTGAAAAATAAAGAGAAAATAGCATATTTATTTGTGATTTAAATAAACCACTATATCATTAGTATCCCATTAAAAACCCCAATGAGAAAAAATATTAGAGATACGACATAAAGATAACTCCGCCAAAAACCTTTCAGGAAAAATATGAGGAGTAATATAAAATGATATGTCGCTAAAACTCTTGTAAAAATCTAGTGGAAAAATTAGGAGAAAATGTGACGATATATTATTGGTATTGCCTCTTGGATAACTCACATGAAAAACATTTTCAGGGAAAAACCATAAATGAGCTATGAGGGCAATATGTGTCTTTGATATTTCCCATAAAAAACCCTGATGGAAAAAATAGAAAATATGACACATGCTTATGTTAATATTACCTCATTAAAAACTTTAACAAGAAACCTTGTGAGTAAAACTTGTGAAAGAAAAGAGTATAATATGATGTTGGTACATGTTAGCATCTAAGAGATGTCTCCCCCTGATCCTTGCAAATTTCAAAGTCGTCGCATACCCATCTTATGTACAAATTTTGAAACATAGATGTTGGTAAGGACTTAGTAAATAGGTTAGTGAGATTATCGCATGCGGTGATTTGCAAGATGTTTATTTCCCCGCTTTCTGGTAGCTTATGGGGATAAAACAGCTTAGGGGCAATGTCCTTAGCGACATTACTCTTTATGTAACATGTTTGCATCTATGTAACATAAGCGAAATTATCTTCATAGATAATTGTAGGTGATTTAATCGAACCAATACCACATGCCTGTTGTATGTGGTTAATCATTCTGCGAAGTCATAAACATTCATGTGATGCCTCGTATAGAGCAATAATTTCAGAATGATTAGTAGATGTCGCCGTCAGAGTTTATTTAGAAGACTTCATGAAATAGCCGTACCTTCATGGAAGAATACAAATCCAGTTTGGGATGAGGACCAGATAAGTAGCCAGCATCCGTGTATCCAATCATATTGGGATCATGATTTCTCTTAAAGAATAAACTAAGATCCTTTGTACCACTAAGATATATGAGGATATGCTTCGCTCCCGTCTAATGACGGTGAGTTAGATTTGTACTATGTCTAACTAGTATGTTCACTGCAAATGCGATATTAGGCCTGCTGCAATTTGTAAGATACATAAGTGCTCCAATGACACTAAGATATGGAACCTTGGTCTCAATATCTTTTCTCCAATATCTCATGGTCTAAATGGATCTTTCTCTATTTCTAAAGAACGAACAACCATCGGAGTTTTGTTATGATTTGATTTGTCTATATTGAATTTCTCCAATATTTTCTGCATATAGGCTGATTGATGCACTAAAATTCCTGAGGGACGGTGCTCAAGTTGTAAGCCTAGGCAATATTTGGTCTTACCCAAATCCTCCATCTCGAATCCACATGATGGAATTTGTATATCAAATGATTGTATAATTATTTCTGTATCATGATGATATCAAAATAACCAATATACGCAATCATGCTTAATTATACACAATGTATGTTGCGATTTGTATTTAGATTCAGAATGTGAAGTCCATTGGGACTTATACATCCGAATCTATCAAATTCATTTGATCTGCCAATTATTGAATTTGAAAAACTTCATTTTCATACATACCATGGGGTATGCTATGCTGGGTCTCTGCGTGAAACAATATGCTACAAGCTCTCATTGTTCACCACCTTGCTTTTGAAAAGAAACTCTGTGAGAGAACATATTACCGTGGTAATACTTCTCATCATTGAACAAGAGCAATCTCCTTAATTGCCACCTTTTAGTTTGACCAAATTTGAGTATGAAGACACCCTGTCTAGGACTTTTTGTTTGGATCCAGTAAGGTAAAAAAGCAATCTTTGAGGAGTATATGCCGCAACAATTTGTAGTCTTTAAATGATTGATTCGGTTCTTGAAATCAATATAGCATGTGAAAATGTTAACCCTTTTTTACTCCGAGTCATTTCCCATATGCAGTCAGGGTGTTCCAATGTCCTAGGTTCAGAATTTAGGTGCACCGTTGATCCAAGTGGATTTTGATCCGGGTTTTGGATGCTCATCCATTTTGGGTGTCTACCAACTTGAGGTTGGCTTGAATTTACTGATTTAGAGGATATTGTCCTCGGTATCCTCGGACGCTTACTTGGAGCATTATCCTTAGGAGCGGCCGTACTTCTCCCCCTCTTCTTTGGAAGTGGGAGTTGAATGGTTTTAATTGGTACCTCCATTCTTTCAGATGTATTATAAGTAGGATAAGAGGATTTTGTGACACCCTTATTATCAGTAAATGTTTCTGACAGATTCTTTGCAATATGATGCAAATATAAGACATTCTAAATGATTAGGTTTAGAATTTTTGGTACGTGGATGTGAGGATTGCTCTTTTGATTCCTAGCATTCTTAATGTGGTATAGCTTCGGGGGCACCAGCCGCGGCGCGAGGCCACGGCACGGAGGTCGCTGGCAGCCGAGTCGCCAGCCGCGGGTGCTGACTGCCAACGACGATAGGGTACCAGGCTCGCGGGCACGGCCACTGCTGTCGTCCTAGCGAGCGGGGCGTGGCCACCAGACGCCGGAGTTTGGCCTGGCACACGGGGGCTGCCGCGGGCTGAGTGCAGAGGCCCCACCTTCGTTGCGGCTGCCAACGCCGTTGCTCAAGTCACGAAGCAACAGTACCACACGCCAACCAGGGTGGGTGCAGACGCAACTGCCGCCTCCGGCGAGATGCAGTCACCACCGTTGAAAGCTCTAGTTTGGTTTTGGTTAATTGATGAAACTCTAAGTGCTAACCTAGTTTATCTAAGTGATTATGAGATAGGTAGCACTACTCCAAGAGATAAAGCAATGCTGAAGATCATGACAATAGTGCTGGAATGTTGATGATCAAGTGCTTAATCTTGGAAAAGAAGAAAGAGAAAAACAAAAGGCTCAAGGCAAAGGTAAAATGATAGGAGCCATTTTGTTTGAGTGATCAAGACACTTAGAGAGTGTGATCACATTTAGGATAGATAATCGTACTATTAAGAGGAGTGAAACTCGTATCGAAATGCGGTTGTCAAAGTGCCACTAGATGTTCTAAACTCATTGCATATGCATTTAGGATCTAGTGAATCACTAACACCCTTGAAAATGTTTGAGAAAATATGCTAACACATGTGCATAAGGTGTTACACTTGGTGGTTAGCACATTTGAGCAAGGGGGAAGAAGACAGGAGATGCCAGTGTCGGTCAAGTGACCGGACGCTGAATCTGAATGCATCGGACGCTGACTGCCTACGTCCGGTCACGCTGACTTGGTGGTACAGTAGCTAGGGTATACCATCGGACGCTGGGCTGTGTCCAGTCGAGGTGGACCGGACGCGTACGGTCAAGGAAAATCAGATTTGGACCCTTACTGTACTCGACCGGACGCTGAGGTTCCAGCGTCCAGTCAGTTTAGCCGGAGCGTCCGGTCAACACTTAGCCGTTGAGATCTGACGGTTCAGTTTTAACTCAGAGTGACACATGGCATAAATCAGTGGACCGGACGCTGAGTCCAGGGTCCGGTCAATCTGACCGGAGCGTCCGGTCAGAGCGTGTTTTGCCTAGTGAAGGGGTATAACGGCTTTATTCTGTGGGGGCTTCTATTTAAGCCCCATAGACGGTTGAAGCTCCAACCCTTGGCCATTTTTCATTGACATAGCAACCTTGTGAGCTTAGCCAAAGCCCTCCCACTCATCTCTATTATTGATCCATCATCATTGTGAGATTGGGAGAGAATCCAAGTGCATTGCTTGAGTGATTGCATCTAGAGGCACTTGGCATTCGTGTTGTGCTGTGGATTTCGCTTGTTTCTCTAAGTGGTTGCCACCACCTAGACGGTTGGAGCAGTGGTGGAGGATTGACATGAGTTGGTGATTGTTCGTGGCCATCTCCGGTGATTGTAAGGGGAGTTGTACCTTCCTCGGCGGAGTGCCGAAAGGTAACTCTAGTAAATTGCTCGTGTCATTAAGTTACCTCACTTGTGGGTCGGTTCTTGCGGTGTCCTATCGTGTGGACGAGGTTTGTGAAACGCCTCTTAGCCGCCGAACCACCAAGTGTTGGTCGACACAACGGGGACGTAGCATGTTGGTAAGCACGTGAACCTCGGGAGAAAATCGATTGTCTATTGTCTTTGGCATTCTCCCGGTGATTGGCTATATATTCATCTTGTGATTGGTTCATCCCCTACACGGTGGTATAATCACCCTACTCACTTATATACATTCATGCAAACTAGTTGATACAAGCTCTTTAGTGTAATTAGAATTGAGAGCTTGCTTTATTATTTACATTCATTTAGTTGAGCTCTTTAGAGTAGCAAGATTGAGAGCTCTTAGTGAGTAGTTACATAGCAAGTTTGTGTGCCTAAGTAATCTTTGAAACTAGAATTGTTGAATAGGTGGCTTGCAACCCTTGTTGAGCTAGAGCAAGTTTGTATTACGCTATTTATCATACTAATCAAATTGCTCTAGTTGATTTGTAGATTTTTAAATAGGCTATTCACCCCCCTCTAGCCATATTAGGACCTTTCAAGTGGTATCGGAGCCGTGGTCACCGTTTAATTAAAGGCTTAACAACCTCAGTGTCAAATTATGACTCAAGTTGTGTTCAACCATGTGGGGGGCAAACCACCTTTCTTTGATGGCACAAGCTATGGTTATTGGAAGAGAAAGATAAGGGTGTATCTTGGTTCAATCAATGATCAAGTATGGGATATAACCGAGAATGATTATGCTAGCATTGATCCCGACAATCCCACCAACCAAGATAAGTCCAACAAGTAATGCAATACAATGGCTCTCAACACCTTATACAACGCCATTGATCCAAAGGTGTTTGAGCAAAATCAAGGATTATGAAAGAGCAAATGAAGTGTGGAGGAGATTGGAGGAAACATATGAGGGCACACCGGCGGTGAAGAGTGCCAAGTTGTATATTATCAAGGACAAGTTGACAAGCTTCAATATGAAGGATGATGAAAGCATTCCGGAGATGTTTCATCGGTTACAAGTAATTGTCAATGACTTGAAAGCTTTGGGAGAAAAGATCAAGGATGATGATGTCTCTCATCGATTCTTGATGTGCCTACCTCCAAGGTTTGAGATGTTGAGATTGCTTATCATAAGAGAAGGATTAAAGGATATCATCCCTAACCAAGTACTAAGTGATGTCATGACACAAGAGACATACTGTGTGGAAAGGGAAGGGGATGACAAGGATGACAAGAAGGAAGAAGAAGACAAGAAGAAAAAAAGCATAGCATTCAAGGCTAGCTCATCATCATACAAGAACAAGGGCAAGTCTAAGAAAGAATCAAGTGATGATGAAGACCTTAGTGATATTGATGATGAGGCTATGGCTCTCTTTGTGCGCAAGATGGGCAAGTTCATGAAGAAGAAGGGCTATGGTGCAAGAAAAAGAAAAGATCATACCAAGAGCAAAGAATATGTTAGAAGATGCTACAATTGCAAGAGTCCCGATCATGTAGTAGCTAATTGTCCTTACAATAGTGACAATGATGAAGATGAGAAGAACAAATACAAGAAGGACAAGAAAGAAAAGAAGGAGAAGAATAAGAAGAGGATGACCTTCCAAAAGAAGAAGGGTGGAGGCTATGTGGTCACTTGGGATAGTGATGGCTCATCGGATAGTGATGACTCTAGTGATGATGGCAAGAAAGCAATCAAGAAAGCACTAGCAAGCATCGCCATCAACAACAAGCCCTCCATCTTCGACACTTCATCAACATGCCTCATGGCTAAGCCTACCAAGATAAAATATGATGAGAATGATGATGATAAATGTGAAAGTGACTCATGTAGGGATGATAATGATGATGATGACGATGATGAGTACTCTAAGGAGGAGCTCATGGACATGTGTGAGCAAGTGCACGCTTGCAATGAGATGAAGAGAAAAGAGTGCAAAGAATTACGTAAGAGAGTAAAATTTCTTGAGCAATCATTTGATGAGCTCAATGCCACTCATAAGGGGCTAATGGATGCCCATGAGAAGCTTGGCAAAGCTCACTCAAAGCTTGAAAAAGCTCACTCCTCTCTCATTGAGCGAGTCAAGAAGGAGGAAGTCAAGAAGGAGCAAGTGATAGTTACATGTGATGTGGGACTAACATATGATCTTATTGATGAATCTTCTTATAAGCCTATTGCTATTGCTTCCACTAACACTTCTTGTAGCACTACCACTTCCACTCCACCTAAGAATGATGCATCACTAGTAGTGGAAAATGAGACCCTCAAGAAGGAGGTGAATGAGCTCACTCGTGCCTTAGGCAATACCTATGGTGGAGAAGCCCTCTTGCTAAAGTGCTTGGATAGCCAAAGGTTTTCTCTCAATAAAGAGGGATTAGGCTATACCCCCAAGAAAGGCAAGGCGGCCTTTGTCACTCCCAAAGCTAGCTTTGTGAAGGGCAATGGTCGGTTTTACAATAGATGCAAGCAAGTTGGACATATAGAGCAATATTGCAAGATTAACAAGAACAAGCTACCTAATGTATCCTCAATTAAATTTGATTCTTGTTACATACTTTTTAAGGGTGCAAATGGTGTGAAGGCTAAGTTCATTGGTACACCAATTGTAGGCCCAAAGAAAAAGGCCATTTGGGTACCAAAGACCTTGGTAACTAACCTACAAGGACCCAAGCAAGTTTGGGTACCAAAAAGAATTGATCTTCTTTTGTAGGTCAATTATAAAGCCGGAGGAAGGCATTGGGTGCTTGATAGTGGGTGCACACAACACAAGACCGGTGATCCAAGAATGTTCAATTCAATAAATGAAAACAAGAGCAATGGGATTGATAGTATCACATTTGGTGACAATGGCAAAGGCAAGGTCAAAGGGCTTGGTAAGATTGCAATATCCAATGATTTGAGCATTTCCAATGTGCTACTAGTAGAAAGCTTGAACTTCAATCTATTGTCAGTAGCTCAATTATGTGATCTCGGTTTCAAGTGCATATTTGGTGTGGATGATGTAGAGATCATAAGTGTAGATGGCTCTAACTTGATATTCAAAGGATTTAGATATGAGAATCTATACTTGGTTGATTTCAATGCTAGAGATGCTCAATTGTCAACATGTTTGATCACTAAGTCTAGCATGGGTTGGTTATGGCATAGAAGGCTTGGTCATGTTGGAATGAAACAATTGAACAAGTTGATTAAGCATGACTTAGTTAGAGGCTTGAAAGATGTCACATTTGAAAAAGATAAGCTATGTAGTGCATGTCAAGCCGGAAAACAAGTTGGTAACACATCCTAAGAAGAGCATGATGAGCATATCTAAAGCATTTGAGTTGATACATGTGGACTTGTTTGGACCAATCACATACACTAGCATTGGTGGAAACAAATATGGGTTTGTGATTGTGAATGATTTCACTAGATACACATGGGTATTCTTTCTAGTGGATAAGAGTGATGTGTTTGCAACATTCAAATCATTTGTCAAAGGCATTCACAATGAGTTTGAAACAACCATCAAGAAAGTTAGAAGTGACAATGGTAGTGAATTCAAGAACACTAGAATTGATGGGTTGTGTGATGAATTTAGAATTAGACATCAATTTTCGGCCAAGTACACTCCACAATCAAATGGTCTTGTTGAGAGGAAGAACAGAACTTTGATTGACATGGCAAGATCAATGTTGAGTGAGTACAATGTGAGTCATTCATTTTGGGCTGAAGCAATCAACACGGCTTGCTATTATAGCAACCGACTCTATTGTCACCCTATGATGGAGAAGACACCTTATGAGCTTTTGAATGGAAGAAAGCCCAACATAGCATACTTTCTGGTTTTTGGTTGCAAATGCTACATATTGAAGAAAGGCACTAGATTGAGCAAGTTTGAGAAGAAATGTGATGAAGGTTTCTTGCTTGGTTACTCCACTATTAGCAAGGCCTATAGAGTTTGGAATTTGGCTAATAGTACTCTTGAGGAGGTTCATGATGTGGAATTTGATAAAACAAATGGTTCCCAAGAGGAAGATGAGAATCTAGATGATGTAAAAGGCACTCAATTAGTCAATGCAATGAAGAACATGGACATTGGTGATATAAGGCCTAGAGAGATGATTGATGTTGAAGATGACAAGAATCAAGTGCTCCCTAACTCAAATATGCAAGCTAGTGGTTCTCATGATAAGATTCAAGCAAGTACTAGTCATGACAAAGTGCAAGATCAACAATAAGTGGCTAGTTCATCATTGCAACCAAGTGATCAATCAAATGCAAGCAATCAAGTGCAAGTGCTTTAACCAACCAATGTTGCAAGAGATCATCCATTGGACACTATCATTGGTGATATTTCAAGGGGAGTGCAAACTAGATCAAGATTGGCATCATTTTGTGAGCACTTCTCATTTGTGTCATCCATTGAACCTAAGAAGATAGATGAAGCTTTGAAGGATGTTGATTGGGTCAATGCTATGCATGAAGAGCTAAACAACTTTATAAAAAACCAAGTATGGGAGTTAGTTGAGAGGCCTAAGGATCGTAATGTGATTGGAACCAAGTGGGTCTTTCGAAATAAGCAAGATCAAGATGGGATAGTAATAAGGAACAAAGCAAGATTAGTGGCTCAAGGTTACACTCAAGTTGAAGGTCTTGACTTTGGAGAAACATATGCCCCTGTTGAAAGATTAGAAGCAATTAGGATCTTGCTAGCCTATGCTTATGCCCACAACATCAAGTTGTACCAAATGGATGTGAAGAGTGCATTTTTCAATGGGTACATCAATGAGCTTATGTATGTTGAGCAACCTCCCGGTTTTGAAGATGAAAAGAAACCCAACCATGTTTATAAGTTGAGAAAGGCTTTGTATGGATTGAAACAAGCACCTAGAGCATGGTATGAGAGATTGAGGGATTTCCTACTCTCTAAGAGATTTTAAGATGGGAAAGGTTGACACCACTCTCTTCACCAAGAAGCTTGGAAGTGACTTGTTTGTGATGCAAATATATGTTGATGATATCATATTTGGATCAACAAATCAAGAATTTTGTGAGGAGTTTGGAAAGATGATGGCAAATGAGTTTGAGATGTCTATGATTGGAGAGCTTAGTTACTTCCTTGGACTTCAAATCAAGCAAATGAAGAATGGCATATTTGTGAGTCAAGAAAAGTATATCAAGGACATGCTCAGGAAATTTAGAATGGATGATGCTAAAGCTATTAGTACACCAATGGGGACAAGTGGAAGCTTTGGATAGTGATGCTAGTGGCAACATGGTGGATCAAAAGATGTATCGGTCTATGAGTGGAAGCCTACTCTATGTGACCGCATCAAGGCCGGATGTGATATTTAGTGTATGCATGTGTGCTAGATTTCAAGCCTCATCAAGAGAAAGTCATTTAAAGGCAACAAAGAGAATATTGAGGTACTTGAAGCATACACAAAATGTTGGATTGTGGTATCCCAAAGGAGCAAGATTTGAGTTGATTAGATATTCGGACTCCGATTATGCGGGATGCAAAGTTGAGAGAAAGAGCACATTGGGCACATGTCAACTATTGGGAAGATCACTTGTGTCTTGGTCATCAAAGAAGCAAAATAGTGTAGCACTTTCAACCGCCGAAGCGGAGTACATTTCGGCCGGTAGTTGTTGTGCTCAATTACTTTGGATGAAGGCTACTTTGAGTGACTTTGGAATTAAATTCAAGCAAGTGCCATTGCTATGTGACAATGAGAGTGTCGTAAAGCTCACTAACAACCCGGTTCAACATTCAAGAACAAAGCATATTGATGTCCGCCATTATTTTATAAGAGATCACCAACAAAAAGGGGACATTTGCATTGAGAGTGTAGGCACCGAAGATCAACTTGCCGATATCTTCACCAAGCCACTTGACGAGAAGAGGTTTTGTAAGCTAAGGAATGAATTGAACATACTTGACTTCTCCAATATGTGTTGATGCAACCCCATTATATGACATACCTCTCCTTCAAGCTATCTAAGGTAAAAGTTGATTGGCATGGCATACATCCTTGCTAAGGACATGATTAGTGCATCTAGACATCTTTCGCATTTAAATAGGCTCATTCATAAAAATCAAATGAATTTGGTGCTTATATGGTACCACTATTGCTTATATGTTGGAAATGATCTAGTGGTAGCATATGATATGTTTATGGGCTTGTAAACCTAGTGTTTGATCTAGAAGACAAACTCTAAGTGTTTAACTCAATATGGTACAAGATAACCTTTATTGGAGGTGTGAAGAAGCTTATCCTTGGATCAAACCGAGTTAAATATCTTTTGTAAGTAATCTAGATTGAACCAAATTGAAAAATGATCCTCATTTCACATGGTTTAACCCCAACCTATCTATAATTTGAGCTCACATTTGTGCTAATTGCTAACATCGATAATCCTATCCTATCTCTATTTTAAGCCTTTGTGGTCATTGATGACAAAGGGGGAGAGAGTTCACAAAGATAGTAAGATAGGGGGAGAGAAATATGACAAAGAAAGGGGATTAATTAAAATTTTGAGCACATAAGTAGGGGGAGCAAGCTCATAAACTTGTATGTTGCATTTGAATGTGCATTTCATATATTTGATTGCATAGCACAAGTATTAAATTTCAATATACATGCTTGTGTGATGTATGCTAATTGTAAGCTCGAATGATGAAATGAAAATCTAGCATGTATAGGCTACCTTGTGATTTCATTTTTAAAATAGCATCTCGAAGTGGTATCTAGCTAACCATGGTGCTTCAAGTATATCCAAGTGGTATCTAGCTGATGGTATATTGGTGCACTCCGATTGGTATCACGCTTCAAAGATCCATCTCTTATACCTTAGCATCATTTGGTAGAAATTGACTCCTATATTTCCTATCTAAGCATATGTGCAAGCTACAATCCAAACTCTTAGCACATATGTAGGGGGAGCAATTGCTACCATTTAGAGTTTATGAAACTTGTCCATATTCTTTTACACATTGTGAATATGCTTGGACAAGCAACATGGATTCAATTAAAATTTAATTGATATCTTTGTAAAAGGGTTGTCATCAATTACCAAAAAGGGGGAGATCGAAAGCTCTAGTTTGGTTTTGGTTAATTGATGAAACCCTAAGTGCTAACCTAGTTTATCTAAGTGATTATGAGATAGGTAGCACTACTCCAAGAGATGAAGCAATGCTGAAGATCATGACAATGGTGATGGAATATTGATGATCAAGTGCTTAATCTTGGAAAAGAAGAAAGAGAAAAACAAAAGGCTCAAGACAAAAGTAAAATGATAGGAGCCATTTTGTTTGAGTGATCAAGACACTTATAGAGTGTGATCACATTTAGGATAGATAACCGTACTATTAAGAGGAGTGAAACTCGTATCGAAATGCGGTTGTCAAAGTGCAACTAGATGTTCTAAACTCATTGCATATACATTTAGGATCTAGTGAATCACTAACACCCTTGAAAATGTTTAAGAAAATATGCTAACACATGTGCATAAGGTGTTACACTTGGTGGTTAGCACATTTGAGCAAGGGGAAAGAAGACAGAGGAGATGCCAGTGTCGGTCAAGTGACTGGACGCTGAATCTGAATGCACCGGACGTTGACTGCCTGCGTCTGGTCGTGTTGACTTGGCGGTACAATAGCTAGAGTATACCATCGGACGCTGGGCTGTGTCCGGTCAAGGAAAATCGGATTTGGACCCTTACTGTACTCGACCGGACGCTGAGGCTCCAGCGTCCGGTCAGTTTAGCCGGAGCGTCCGGTCAACACTTAGCCGTTGAGATCTGACGGTTCAGTTTTAACTCAGAGTGACACGTGGCATAAATCAGTGGACCGGACGCTGAGTCCAGGGCCCGGTCAGTCTGACCGGAGCGTCCGGTCAGAGCGCGTTTTGCCCAATGAAGGGGTATAACGGCTCTATTCCGTGGGGGCTTCTATTTAAGCCCCATAGACGGTTGAAGCTCCAACCCTTGACCATTTTCCATTGACATAGCAACCTTGTGAGATTAGCCAAAGCCCTCTCACTCATCTCCATCATTGATCTATCATCATTGTGAGATTGGGAGAGAATCCAAGTGCATTGCTTGAGTGATTGCATCTAAAGGCACTTGGCATTCGTGTTGCGCTGTGGATTTCGCTCGTTTCTCTTGGTGGTTGCCACCACCTAGACGGTTGGAGCGGCGGTGGAGGATTGGCACGAGTTGGTGATTGTTCGTGGCCATCTCCGGTGATTGTAAGGGGAGTTGTACCTTTCCCGATGGAGTGCCGAAAGATAACTCTAGTAAATTGCTCATGTCATTGAGTTACCTCACTTGTGGGTCGGTTCTTGCGGTGTCCTATCGTGTGGACGAGGTTTGTGAAACACCTCTTAGCCGCCGAACCACCAAGTGTTGGTCGACACAACGGGGACGTAACGTGTTGGCAAGCACGTGAACCTCGGGAGAAAATCGATTGTCTATTGTCTTTGGCATTCTCCAGGTGATTGGCTATATATTCATCTTGTGATTGGTTCATCCCCTACACGGTGGTATAATCACCCTACTCACTTATATACATTTATGCAAACTAGTTGATACAAGCTCTTTAGTGTAATTAGAATTGAGAGTTTGCTTTATTATTTACATTCATCTAGTTGAGCTCTTTAGAGTAGCAAGATTGAGAGCTCTTAGTGAGTAGTTACATAGCAAGTTTGCGTGCCTAAGTAATCTTTGTAACTAGAATTATTGGATAGGTGGCTTGCAACTCTTGTTGAGCTAGAGCAAGTTTGCATTACGCTATTTGTCATACTAATCAAATTGCTCTAATTGATTTGTAGATTTTTAAATAGGCTATTCACCCCCCCCCTCTAGCCATATTAGGACCTTTCAACCGTGAGGCTTGCAATCGGCCAGAGTCGGGCCACACAAGGCAGCCGCCTACCGATCCAGGCGCGAATGTCACAGCATCCACGGCCACAACCACGATGGCGAGAAGTGAAGAAAACATGACGAACACAATTAACAGGTTGGTTTCGTACCTTCTGTTCATGTATGCGGAGATCATGAATTTAATGTAGAGGCAAGCAAATTTGCCTTGACATATGACTTGCGTCACCGTTGATCTCCACTAGTGTAGGCCGATGTTGTTCTTCGTCTTCCCTGCTGCAATATGATGGCGGAAGATGATTTCGTGGAAGATCACGAGACAGTAAGCCATGGCCATGGCCGTGTCTTCGATCTTGGCGAATCTACAGCGATGTGATCCGGACTTCACGGCATCAAGAACATCGGCTTCAGGCTTCTTGGTTGTCGGCCTTTTTTTCTCTCGGGGGAGAATAGCGTGCGTGATAACGTGTTAAAGCGTGAATGTAAATGAACAAGATTTGGGAGAACTTTTGCTTTCATTGATCTCGAAAATATATTTATACAAGTGGATGGGTGTCACGAAGGGACACGACTGTTCTCAAAAGACATGCCCTTTGAAACTAAAATTAACTGTTTAATCCTATCCACTAATCCTGTGCTTGATGGATGAGATCACTCGTGAAGAGACGTCTGTTCGTCTGTAGACGTCCGTTCGCGTACAGGTGTCGTTTCACAACAGGGTTCACTAGATGGAGGTGTACTAGTACCACTCGTCAAAATAGACGACTATGACCTCTGTGATGCCATGGAATTTATCCTACCAAAACAAACCATGCATAGGGAACAGATGTTTATAAAACAGACCATTTTCTTTAAACAGACCATGGAACTAAGACTAGAACTTGTAGGGCCCTATTCTACTGGGGAACATCTCAAAACAGTAGTAGTTCTAAGAAAAAATAGTTACCACTAGTGCAAGCCTAGGGGTTATATTTTTAAACCCTTATAATATCTATAAAAAAACTGAATATTTTGGGACAAATTTGTATTAAATAATCAGGGTATATTATTTTATTCATAGCATCATACTTAATATTTTGTGAAAATAGGCCTGCCCAAACATTTAAAAGGTAAACAGATACCCTATATGCATGTCCTAAGGTCGTGTTTGGTGAGTTTACTAGAATTTTTTTTGAACACATTCGAACATAGGTCTCACAGGTCCAAGTTTAAAAATCTGTAATGGAAAACCGTAACATATACACCATGGGCTGTTTTCACTTCCTTGGCCCGTTGCGCCTCTTCCATCTGGCCCATCCATTTCTTCCCACCGTCTCCTGTGCCTGTGTTCCTCTGAACGCGATGACGACAGATACTCACCAGAGTCCACCATCTCTTCCTGCTCCTTCTCTTTTGATTCCTAAGACCGTCTCCAACGGCGAGCACTCAAACCCAACACCCATTTAGTAGTTTGGGGCGCCAACAGTAAAAAAAGGCTTGACCCATTTTCTCCCTTCTCCAACAACCACAGGCGACCCATTCTTCCTCTTCTCTGTCGGCGGCGTGGGCTTCGAGCCGGCGGCCTTGCCAAGACGCCCGCTTCTGCGACTGCAGGGTCAGGCAGACCAGATCCACACAGTGGCCCAAGCATCTCCCGCGAGCACAGGCTCATGGCGCTCCTCCCGGCAAGCAGGCTCGGCTCTCCTCGTGGCTGGCTGCTGCCTCCACGCCCGCCCAGCACCCCATGCCCCACCCTCCTCGCCTCACCCGAAGTGGACATGTTGTCGACCAGGGAGGTGGAGGGGGAGGCCACCGCGCGTCGACCAGGGAGGAGGAGGGGTTGGCCGCTCCATGCCGCTCGCCTCGCCACCCAGTAGCTCCACGCTGCGGGGCCCACCACTACGGGCACGCCAGAGGTTTGCGTCGTCGTTCAACGAGGACGCTTTTTTGCGTTTCGGTGCAGCAGGGGCGCAAAATGCGTAGCCTCTTTGGGTCTTCTGTTGGAGAGGTTTTTGTTACCTAAATACACTATGCACGCTGCATTTTGGGTTTGGGTTGCTTTGTTGGAGATAGCCTAACTCATCTCTCTTTGTTTCGTTTAGACTCTGCTTTTATACAGAGGTCGGGATTGTATCAACTTGATGTAACAATTGTAAATTAAGAAAATCCTTCCTTTAAAAAAAATCCTTCTCACACTTCACCACACTTAGTTGTCGAGGTGCTCTTGACTAACATGTCATTCCTAGGAGATTCAATTCTTTGGGATGTTTTCTCTTGGTATATTAAATAAAATGTTTCTAGTTAACGTTTAAAGAATAGCCCTCTAGTCAGCTGGAGCACGGGAAATTGGAAGAAATCATTGAATTGAAGGTCCACACCGTTTTCGCACGTGAAACCGAGCTCTACATATACATCAAATCAGTATCCATCCACAGTGAATGCGTGTTGGCCGTCCGATCCTTTGTGCCGGCAGCAGATGGCCGCCACGCGCTCCTCCCCGCTGCACCCGCCCGCCGAGCCTATCCACCGCTTCAGCCCTCGCGGGCCCCACGACCCAGTAACTCATCACCTCCCACAATCCGGAGTGGTGACGACACCGAGGGGCTCCATCACGCCTGCACCCCGACGCGCAGCGGCGACGGCAGCGACAGCCTCCACCGCGCCTGCACCCTACGCCGGCTGCGACGTCACCCTGCCGGCCGCACCGCCCCGCAGAAGCGCCGCTGCGACGGTGCCCGGTCGGCCATCTCGCTCGCCCCCATGGCCGCCGTCGCCCCTCTACAGCGCCGCCACCATCGCCTACGTCGCCCCTTTTCATCGTCGCCGCTCCGCTTCTCCTGAACGCGTCTTCCTCCACAGCATCCGAATCGACGGCTTCATGACCAGGTAACCACACCGATTCGTGATGTATCCATTGCTTGATTGTTGCTTTAATTTTTTCCAGTTCTTTGGCCTTAAATGCTGCCTCATTTAGGGTTACGATTTTGTGTCATACCATTTTGTGGTCATCTAGGGTTAGGATTTGGTTCTCAACGTTGGTGGTGCCTATGAACAGATCCAGATTAATTTCTTTTGCCTGTTGGCGTGCATTGGTGAACTGCTATTTCATGAGATTGATTTCTTTGGCCGTTGTCGTGCAGTGACGGAGTGCAATTTCATATGCACTTTATACATACCAAATTCAGGGCTGAGATTTAGGCCAACTTCATTTCAGTGTCTCACAGCATTCCTTCCTAAATTTGAGCCCCTGAACAGGATAAGTTCATTTACGGACTTGAAAACCAAAGTCAATTAGTAATCGCTCCTCAGAAATACGTATACTGTTTTTAAATTCCCTATTTTCTTCCTGTACTGATGGGACGAAACGATTTGTGTGTCTCAGTCTCACAAATTGGAATGTCTGCATAGGTGGGTAAAGTTCTACAAATAAGTTTAATCCCTTGCATTCGGTTTATATAATCATGTTCCTGTTTGCTCCATAATCTGTAGTATTGCACCACTTTGTCATCAGGTAATATGCCCCCTACCCACCCAACCAAAAAAAACTTTTCTCGGTACAATGTTGTGTTTGTTAATCTCTGTTACTTTTACTACCAAGTCTTAAGCCTCCTTTTCGATCTGCACACAGGTTTCAGTTGCTTCAAGTGGAAGGAGTAGGTTTCTGCGCTTTTGTTTGGCGCATATGCAAGATCAGCATCTCCCCACCATCAACGACTGCCATCGAAGCACCAAAACTTCTTACTTTCATAGTCCTATTGTCCCTATATAAAATATGCCATTATTTTAATCTGTTTATACATGGCACAAAACTAAATATTATATTTGAATCGTAGTTGACTGATACATATATGTCACATTTGCCACTGCACCTATAAGTCTGTTGGGCATGGCATGTTTGCCCGCGCTTTCGCGCGGGGTGCAAAAATATTGGAATCATTCATCTTTCTTTCACACGCGTCCAATGCAGCTGGACAAGGTTCATTTCTCATAGGGAACAAATGCATGTTCAGGGAAGCAAGGAAAAGAATAGGAGGATGCGGATGGAAAAGAATGGGCCCATGTTCGATTGGGCCGAAAGGGTAGTGGGCAGGTGTTGGGTATGAGCTGGTGGTAGGCGGTGAACGTATCTCGTGGGTGTGTGACTGAAATGTATCTTGTGGGCTTCTTCAGGCTGGTACACGAAGTCACGAACTCAGTTTCATAAATTCACTAGCAGGTACCCCCGTGCTTCGCACGGGCCAGCAAGCCAGAATTATAGTACATCATATGATTATACATGAAACAAAAAGATTAGTAAAATTAGTTACAGATAGGATGTTATTTGAGCCCTTCATAGGATAATGTTACCATAGTACAGGGATGGTTCAGTTGGATCTGGAGACTCATTTCGCCATGGGCCAAAGACCTGAATTGTTACATGAGGATATCAGACACTATGAGGATAGCAGACACTGGACTGAACCTGACACGGTAAGACCTGAATTAGAGTATAACAAATTAGGGGTGACTGATGGTAACGAAAATTGAGGGTAGTGAGAAGATCTGGCCAATCTGAGTACATTAGTTGCGTATGTCCTCATTTGTGGAACAGTGCCTACAATGCATGTAGCAAACAAATAAATTAATTAATTATTAAGAGCAGATAGCCAATTTTAGGCAACTGGCTATATGGGTATGAAGAATCGATTTGCTCAATGATCTTATTCGTTGTGGACAATACTCTAAAGGCGTATACTACCATGGTTAGGTACGGAAAGCTGTACGGCAATATATAGCAATGGATTTAGCAGCATAATGGACTCAGCGTGTTGACATGCAGCAGGAAACCTAGTCTTCCACGAAGTGATAAGAGATGGATAAAAACATCGTTGAGTCAAGCAAGATTTATGGTTTGCATATTCAGCACATCATAACCCTAAAATAGTAACTTAAAGGAACATATTGGCAGGTAATGTCTTTTCATGTGTAGAAACATCGAGGGAAATATAGGGCTTGGCTAACAATTGTGCATACCTTGGGCAGGGCCATGTAAAAAAATCTAAGGGCGTGTTTAGTTCTTTCGTTTGAATAAATCGAAAGGTCTTAAATAATCATTGTCATTGATGGTGCAGTAGGTGTACCGGATGGTAAGGCATTGAGAAAAATTTTTGGGTTTTGGAGACATCTAAACCCTGAATAAATCTGTTCATTGTCAGATGGTGCAAAACCGGATGGTAAGGCATTGAGTTCACCCCTGGTTGATAAGGTTCAGGATAAAACCCACTGACCAACACAATTACATGGATTTTTTATGCCATTCGATCAGTCATAACATTTACAAAGCCTACAATTAAGGTACATCTAATGATGTTCAATATGAAAACTATAGGTATAGAAAATAGTATGGTTTGCATTAAGTACATCGTAGTCCTGAGATGATAACTTAAAAGGAACATGTCAGCAGGAAAGGTCTTTGCATGTCTAAAAACAGGAGGGAAACACAGGTCTCATAATAGAAAGTTAGACGAACAGCAAACAGAGGTCTGATATATGTGGAAAAATATGAGTAAACAACTATGCAGGGAAAATATGTTTGTCGTTACAGATTAATATAATTAATGTAGCAATAGAAAAATTTTATACCAATCCAAATTACGCATTAGGGCATATGTAGCGTGGCTCTTTCATGGACGAAACACAGATTTAATCAACAACAGAAAACTGATTGTAAGACGCCAGCAGTACAAATTTTCAATCAACTTCATTGTGGATCAGCATCTTCATTATTCCAAATCGTCAGCATTCAAAGATGCAGAGATGGACCAAAATTCAGTGGTGGAAAGGAAATATATTTTTGCCATGTTCATATGGAGAATTTTATGTTCAGATTGAGCATTTGAAAATTGCATCAGTACATTCATCCAGGAAAGCAGGTAATATTTATGTTTTGACATGTTAGAAACAAATTAGTGCTCGAGTCATCATGTTTGCTAATGGGAAAATCACATGGTAACTGAAATGCAGATTGTTTTTATAACCCTAACAAATTAGTCTGTGGCTCTAATGTCTCGTCATTTTCCAATTTGTCAGAAACATTCTGTAGCAAAGCAATTCATTGATAAATCACAATCATTTTGGTCACTAAAAAAAAAGATGGTCAAATTCAAAAGTACAACACCAACCCTGAGAAGCGAGAAGGAACAAACCTTTGCTGTAATGTCCCATGATAATTTCAGAGTGGAGACACCGTATGGGTCCGGAGCTGCATTATAAGGCCCCAATGCAATGGTCCAGAGCTGAGGCAGAACAGTAAGAATGTGAATCAACCGCAAGCAGTAGATAAATGAGTTTAGCGGTTGCTAATACTTAGAAACACAAAGCACTGACAAACATGTTGACACCGAATTAGGACTAACGAGCAGGACACAAGAAGGCAGTCCAAGACATAGAGGAAGTATACGAAACTAAAGTAATTTTACGTTTAGGAAAACAGGACGATTCCATAACAAATATGACTACATTGCGCATGAGACAGAGAAGGCATATGATATTTATTTAGTTCTTATGCGCCATGGCACAACCTACGTTAGCAGTGTAGGTCAGGATTTAGTTTAGAATAACTTGGGACGTAAAATTTGCGCAACTAAGCTAGTGGGATCGGAGAACACTGAAACACGTCTAGGCCAAGATTGGCTGTTGTCCACCAAGAATACCTGGATTTTTGGGGGGCGCAGCGTGAGACAACGTTGAAGGCGATAGGCATACAGACCTGCGCAAACAATCAAAAGAGGAGTAGTTTTTTCCCCACCTGGGCACAGGGCACGCAGCAGCCGTCAAGGTGACCTTGCTCGCTGCAACGAAGAGGAGAGAGGAGGGCAGATCCCCGCAGTAAGGAGAGGGAGTTGAGGGAGGGGAGCGGGAGAAGAAGAAGGAGAGGCGACCTTGCTCGCTGCAACGAAGAAGGGAGGCGGAGACCGCAGTCATGGCAGAACAAAGAGGAAGGAAGGGAGCGGCCCGGCGGCAGCACCGAGGCAGGGCGCAGCGGCGCCCTGCGAGGCCTGGCCGCGCCGGTCGGCAAGCGGAGGGCGCAGGCGGGGCAGCGTCGCACAGTGGGCGGAGGCGGCAGGAGCGGGGAGGCAGCGGCGGAGGCTCGAGGCAGGTTTCTTTTCTTTCGTTGGGGGCTGGTGGGCGATGCGGACGCGTGGATAGGGCTATTGGGGCGCGCGCTCGACGGTGGCAGGCATCACGCGGCTGGACGGCTGATCGGACGGTCAGGCGAGGAAGACTGTGGATGAGCAGTGATCTGAGTGTAGAAACGGGAGGGCACTATTCATCAGCAGTGGAATTCTGAAGATTCATATATATATATATATATATATATATATATATATATATATATATATATATATATATATATATATATATATATATATATATATATAAGAAACCAGTATATATATATATTTATATATATATATATATATATATATATATATATATATATTTATATATATATATATATATATAATTTTAATCAAGATTCTACTGGCCGAACGAGGTCATAAGTGCCAGGTGGTCACAGCGACTGCCCCCGCGCTGAGCGCTTGTGACGTGCGTGTACTCCTACTACATTTGTACTGCCTTTTTTCTACTTTTGTCAGGCTCCCAAAGTTCACAACACGAGATCCTGAAAAAAGATAACGGTGCACAAAAGAAGAAGAAAAAGACAAATGCTGATGCTACGGCTTGACAATTACTCACATAGGGGCCCAGCAGGGCCTGCTCCTGGCCGCCACGTACCCGCCCGCGGTTGATCACGACGGCCGCGGGCACGTCGTTATCGGCGACAACGAAAGCTACACAGGCAGAGAAGCCTCCGAGGCCCTGTTCAGTTTACTCCCAAAATACTAAATTTTTTAAGATTCTCCGCTCAACAACCAAAATATTAAATATAAATAAAAAATAAAACTAATTACAGCTTTAGGCGAAATCCACGGGCGCTTTTAAGTTTAATTAGATTATGATTGCACTAATTATCAAATAACAACGGAAACTACCCAACCAAAGCGGCCCAAGCTCCAACCAACTCTGCGGCGCAAGGTGTGCCGGAACTGTCCTCGAGACTACCCACACCCTACCGGGCGCTTCTCGATTTCCCCGAATTTTTTTTGTTTTTCAGCCATATTTTTTAAAAAATTTTCACAAATACGACCAAACAGTATACTTTTAAAAAATATATCATGATCTTGGCGCCGAGTCCATTGGCGTCGAGTTTATATGTTTCGGCATCGAAGTCGAAGGTCATTTTCTTCGTGTAGTTGACGTGGCTGCTTACATGGCGCGGACGTGGCATAAGCTCGGCGCCATGGATCTTGGTGCCGAGCTCGACGCTAATTACTATGGTGCCGAGCTATGAAAATTGATAAATTTTAATTTTTATCATGACTTGGACAGTGAGAAATATGGCTAACTCTAGATTTTTTACGGTGACTTATTGTTTAATCATTTAAAACAGTATATAAATACTTAAGATAAAAAATAATCAAGGGTTTATGTTCATGAACTAACCTAAAAATGCTTCTGAGTATTGGATCAATAGTTAACTCCTTTTTTCATGATGTTGTTTTGACCAGGTAAAACTATAGTTTCTTTTCTAGACATGAAGTTTGACATTTAATAGAATTTATAGTTTGAATTGAATACAATAAACTTTGCTTTTGGACCTAAACCTAAATCAGTCTTTAACATGGCCGAATTGTGACGCTGTTTTGGCCCCTCTAAATCTTTCTAATTCCCTTATCGCCAGTTGTAAATTGACATGTTTACGATATTTTATCTTCTAAATTTTTATAGCAACTCAATTTGATACCGTCCTACGAGTTCAAATACTCTCTAAGGAGATGACAACAAAACAAGTTTCGTTAAGTTTGGACTTAGCCACGGTAAAAAATCAAACTTAGCCACGGTCATAAATTCTAGATTTAGCTATATTTCCACGTGCTTACAGGTCATGACGTGCTTACAGGTGAGGTATGTTGCGTCCGTGCTTGCATGCCTACACATGCCCGTACGGTTCGTTGTATGCACCGATGCATCTTCGGTTAGCAATGCAATAGACGCATAGAGTCGAGCCCTGCATCGCCCCACCGTCCTACAGGAGCCGAGCTCTGTACTGTGTCGCCCAGATGTGCTATAGTTCCATTTGGTCAGGCAAACTTTTTCTCTTAAGTATTTCTAGATTGTTTTAAGTGATTAAACAGCAAGTCACTGTAAAAACTCTAGTGTTAACTACATTTCTCAATATCCAACCTGGACAACATCCATGAGTTCTTTTTCTGCCATCTCATGTCTCAACCATCTAGAGTCCTTGTCAGTGTGACTCCATAAGAACATAGATGGTCTGTTTCCTTCTCTGGATGACACAATTGCTCGGCCGCCAAAGACCCTCAGTTATTGCTTTAAGCTGCACGGGCATATATGCATACTACCATCATGCAACTGGATCAAGGAGTTTGTCAATGTCCAAAACTTGGACCTTGAGGTAACCTTACAAGAACAGCATGACATGCAGGTCATCCTGGATCATTTAGTACATCGTACCAATGGGCTCATGAAACGTCTCTTAATCAAGCCAGTTCAAGATGATGCGCTTCGTATAGGCATTAATGATGAGCGAAAGTTCGCTGGGTGTCGACAGAATATTGTCGGTAGTCCTCCGAGAGGTATCCCACGAAGGTAGATTGATCGGCAGAGGAGCGCGTGATCAAGAACAAGAGGGCAATAGAGGCACATGAGTTAGACAGGTTTAGGCCGTCAGTATGACGTAATACCCTACTCCTGTGGTCTGTCGGTTTGTATTGACTATCGTATGATATTGCGTGAGTTTGGAGGGGGTCCCTGCCTGCCTTATATAGTCCGGGGAGCAGGGTTACAAGTCGGTTAGATCTGAGAGATAACCGGAAAGTAATAACTGATTACAGGAATCTTGGGATCATACATATCCTAACAGATCTCGTAGTATCTTTAGGATATCTTCCAGATGTCTTACGGGAGACGCCAAGCAGAGTCATGCGCCGTAGGGCTTCGTCTTGTGGGCTGGGCCACCCCTGAGGGCGCAACCCATGTGGTATGCCATGGGTATTCGGGGTCGTACCCCCCATAGCTAGTCCCCGAGCGCCTTGTACCCGTTGTGCAACGCCGTCTTGAGCTTGTCCGAGCAGGTGCGAACACGGCCGAGCAGTCAAACTCATGGTCTGACCACCGTGATGAGTTGCCAAGCAGTTGCGAGCAGTTGCCGAGCAGCGTGAACTATCGTCGAGCAGTTTGAACCAAATACGGCTTGCCATAAGGGTGTAACGAGCTCAAGTTCAGAATCAAAAATTTCTTCGCGGTGGACAAAATATGCCCACTTATAGTCCGACCACGAGAAAAGGAGATAACTTTCTTCAGCTTCAAGAGGCGCGGAGTCTTTCAGAATAAAACAAGCACATTCACCGCTAGGTGAAGTGTGCCCACTTAAATCCGAGCCCTAACGAAAGAGATGATATAGTCATGTGGTGCCAGGGTCCAAAGTAGAAGAATAGTAAAAGACCGGTACCGAAAGGTGAGCAGGTCCCGGGCGTAGCCTCAAATGAGAGAGAGAGCACATTCACCGCAAGGTGAAGTGTGCCCACTTAGTCCCCGAGCCCCGACAAAGAGGGTGACGAGTTACGTGGTGCCGTGCTCGAAAATAAAAAAATAGTAAAAGACCAGTCGAGCAGGCAACCAATCCCCGAGCCGCAAGCCAAGATATCGGAGAAATCCAATCCTGGAGAAAAAACCGGAGTAATGGCTATACAGTAACGGTTACTGAGCCTCAATAAATGGCGGAGAAGTCGGCGATTATTCGGCGAGTGACAACCAACGGCGGCGATAAATGAGCGACATGGGCTGCGGTTGCGTGAAAGCCTAGGTTACGGCCCACCTTGCTGTTGCGGAGAATTCATAGACTCGTAAATCGCGGGAATGGTTTCCCAAAAACCCTTGAATACGATAGGGTGGGGAAAGTGCTTTATAACTGCACCGCCGCATCCCACGTTTCCACCTTTGCCACTTTGCCATTTCATCTTCCTCCTCAGCACTCGCGTTTCCAAATTCGTATCCACATTTGCTTCTGCCGCCAAACCCTAATCAGATCTAGGAGATGGCGCCGAAGAAGGGAGCTGCAAAACCGAAGAAGATGAGCCCCAAGAAGGCGGGCGCCGGAGCCCAGCGTGACGAAGAGTGGGTGCCGTCACGAACGGGAGAGGTGGAACTCAACAGATTGGTGGAAGCAGGCGTTCTTCCTGACCGTGCTACCACCGGATGGCGGCCGGCCCTTGGTGAGTCCTTCCCAATGCCTCATACCGATAAAGTGGTGGTATTCGAGGATTATTTCTGGCACGGGTTGGGATTTCCTGTTCATCCATTCCTGAGGGATCTGTTGGAGCTCTATGTGGTTAGTCTGTGCAACCTCCATCCCAATACCATTTTGCACATCTCGATCTTCATCCATTTCTGTGAGGCATATCTTGGAATCCTCCCCCACTTCAACCTCTTCCGTCACCTGTTCTGGCTGAAGAAGAGAGGCGACAGTGGTTCCAAGGTGGTCAGCAGGGGTGTACCTTCAGCTATGTGATGAGATGGTAGGCGAGTACCTTACTATGCCATTGAACACATCAGTGAAGGGGTGGAACGTTAGGTGGTTCTACATGAAACAGAGCCACCCAGCCGTCCGCTGCGACGCCGACCACATTCCGGAGAGCCAGAGGAGCTGGTCGGAGACGCCGAGCAGCGTTGATATGGGGCAAGTGAGGGAGCTCCTTCCCTTAATAAAGGGCGTGAGGACCAATGGCGGATTGGTAGCGGCAAGCTTTATAGTACGCCGCGTTCAGCCCTGTAAGGAGAGGGCGCACCGAGCCTTCGAGTTCAAGGGGAGACCGATGGTACCTGGGAGAGGCTAGAGATGCTATCGAGGGATGTTGTTGAAGAGCGGGCTGTAGAACTATTCGCACCGTTTGCCTCATTCAACATGTCAGGGTATACGAAGCCCTTTAACTACAAAAATCTACCTCCTCAGGTAAATATCTCAGTTGTGTGTTCCTGATGCTTTTTATCCTTTGTCATTGCCGAGAAGTGGACTGATTCATTTATGCGAAGATCCACTCGCAGGATAGGGCGGTGTACTTTTCAAGTGTGTCGAGGGGCGATTGGTCACCAGCGGTGGATGCACGACCACCGGCTCAACCTGAAGAAAGTGTCGTCGGCGTCTCGTCGGAGTCCGGAGGTACAAATGCTGGTCGGACGGAGAGTTCACCCTCTGTGTCGAAGAAAGCTCGGGAGAAGAGGGCAGCAGCAGATGAGCTGGCCTAGAAGAAGAGGAAGACGACGGCTGCTGCTCCCCTCAAACCAGGCGACATCTCGCTTGGCGGTGATTACACCACTCGAACGTGATGGACCACGGTGTTCGAGTGGTCTAATGACAATGAAGTTCTGACGGCTCCTCCATCGAGCATGAAGGAGCCTCCGCACAACACACGCGTGGAGGATCAATCAAGGGGAGACGAAGAAGTCCCCAAGTAGAAGACGAGGGAAGTCCCCGAGCAGTGGGCGAGGGAAGTCCCCGCATAGCAAATGACGGGAGTCCCTGTGGGGCAAGCGACGGGAGTCCCCGAGCAACATGCAGAGGTAAACCCGGAGCGGCAGGCAGAGAGGGTCCCAGAGCGGCAGGCAGAACAGAGGTCGACTGTGGAGGAGGCGGGACCTCCCCCCCAGAGCACGGGAGTCGACCCCACGGCTGCGCCTAGGGGCTCGGGCAGGCACCACTGGTTCAAGAAATTGTACCGACAGACCAAACCGTAAGTATCCTTGTCTTGAAGTTACTTTGCTGTAATTTCTTAACTTTTCTGGTGACTGACGAGCCGATCTGATGAAGTGCAAAGCGTACGAAGGATCTGACCCCGCCAGTCCAAACTGTCGAACAGCCGAGGGCTAAACCCGGGGTGGAGGCAACACCGGTGGCTCCCGTCCCGGAGTCCCCGAGTGCTCGGTAGCCAGAGGAGGAGTCAACCGCCGCCGCTGGCGGACTTGGCGACGACGAACAATTGGCTCCAGCAGCAGACGAGTCAGCGATGATGCCCAAGGCAACGGCGGGAACCGTCGGGTCTTCAGGAGCAGAAGCTGGAGTTGCCGACGATGTGCCAGAGTCTAGGGCGGCGAAGCCGGTGGCGGCCGAGGAGCAAACGGTGCCCCCTGAGGCGTCGCCGGGGATGGTCGGACCCGTTGTCCAGCCATGGAGCCCCCGATGGTGCCTCGAGCTACGGCGGAAGAGGACGAGGTGGAAAAGATCGAGCGTGCTGAACCTCGACTCCAATCTGTCCGAATCCTTCGCAAGCGCGGCGACGAGGTGGTGGTTATCGAGGAGGAAGACACCACCAGGGATATGAGGAGATTGAAATCCGCCGTCGCTGCAGTAATGAAACAAATCAAGGTCAGTACTGCATCTGGAATGCTCGTCTATGATGTTGGAGATCGGAGTTCATCATTAGCATTGTATATTTGTAGGGGATAACTTGGACTGCCGAGCAACGGCACCAGCTAAAAAAGAGGATGGAGCCCCTTGCCGAGGAAAACAAGAAACTCAGGGAGGCGATGAACCTCCGGAGAGAAACATCTAGAGGGCCTCGCGCGAGCAAGACCTTGCAGAGTCCAACGCGTGGGACCTAGAATATCGAGAGGGGGGGTCTGTCCGAGCAGCTGGCGGCTACGTCCGAGCAGCTGCGAAGCAAGTCCGAGCATGTTGCCCACTGTCTCCAAACAACTAAGGGGTGCCTCCGAGCAGTTGGAACAGAAATCCGAACAGCTCAGAAGTGTATCCAAGCGAAAGCAGGAACGGTATATCGGCGAATGTACTTTGTATTGCTGAATAGCCATATTTTTTGTGATAACTATTATGCTTGTAGAGCAAGACACGGAGCTCGGCCAACTGCGCCAAGCCATCGAACAACTCCGATTGGAGAAGACGAAGGAGTCAGAACGAGCAGACAAATAGGGCGTGGAGCTAAAAGGTGAATACTTCCTAGTCGATGTTACTGTTGATGTAGTCTCCTTGTTTGATGGAACCTTGTAACGCTTGCAGGCTACCGTCATAAAGCTAAGGCACAGTTTGATGAGCTGGTGCAGGAGGCCAGGACCCAAAGGGAGAACTTCGATGCCATAGTCACCGGAGTTAAACCGGTGCTTGACTGTGTTAACCCGGAGGAGGCTCCTTAGCCCGACGGTAGGCGACAATGTTCAGACATCATCATCCAGAGGTGTTGTAACACCCCGGTGTTATGCAAGCATTTAGGCACTGCAAATCATGCATATTATGCATCATCAAGCATCCTAATCATACATGACTAATCATGTAAATAATAACTAAAACAATCGTTTGAAACATATGAAACATGCTCGTGAAACATGGATGTTGCATACACTTGTTTAGAGTTATTTTTGCCCTAATTATGTTTGCTAGGCTAATAAAACATGTTTGGCTATAATTGTAAATTATCTAGGATTATTTAGCATAATTTTTGGAGCAAAGTTTGTATTCAAACTTTTGACAAAATATGCTTTTGAAGTTATTATTGAAAATGGTCAAAAATCCTCCCTATTTAGCTTTTACTTCCCAATTCAAAATCTATGCAAAATTTTTAGTTGGTCCCTAAAAGCAAAGTTGTAGAGAATAAATTTTTGAGCAACTTTTATTTTTGGGCCAAAGTTTGAAACTGCTTTAAAAAAGTTCAAAAATTCATTTGAATGAATTTGGGAGAGAAAAGAATTTGAAAAAAGATCATTTTTCCTTGAATGGGCCTCACGCCTCGCTTTCGGCCCAGCCGCACAGGCCGGCCCGGCCTACCTCCACGCCGCACTCCTGCTCCCGTGCGCCGCGCACTCGCCCGACCGCGCCAGAGAACGCACGTCGCGTGGCGGCCATGCGCCGGCGAGCACACCGCACAGCACCGTCGGCCTGCCCCGCGCCCCTCCTGTCGCGCCTACACCCGCCGCGCCGCGTCTGCCTCCCCCTCCTCCATCTCATTTTCTCTCTCGCTCGGTCCGTACCAGCAATGGCAGCAGCGCGCGCTCGCCTCCGCCACCGCCGCGCTGCCTCACCGGAATCGGCTCGCCCGGCCACCACTGCTCGCCGTAGGCCGCTCCATCTCGCCAGCAGCTCCGCCTCCACCTCGCGTAGCTTGTGCTCGTCTCCGTTCGATGTGGTAAGGCTCGAGCCGGCCGTTGTTGCTCGCCGGAGCAGCACGGCTCCGTGGATCTCCCCTTCTCGCTCCCTTTTTCCTTCCGTTTTCGCACGCGTTAGCACCGCCTTGCCGCTGTGAACCTCGTGCACGTCTCCCCGTGCCCTGCCGTGGCCGGAGTCGGCGTATCGTCGACGAGCCGCGCCACCGCTCCGCCATGCGCGCCGTCGAGCTCCCTTCCGAGCTCCTCCAGTGCCCGTTCTTGGCGCATCTCCGCCTCGTTGTGGGGAGCCCCTGGTGCTGACCTCACCGCCAGCGAGCTCACCGGTGGCGAAAGCCGGCCGGTCAGCGACGGCCCCTGCTCGGCTTCGACTGACGCGTGGGCCCGAATTGACCACGGGTCCCGCCTGGCAGCACCTCTAGGTGCACTGCACCGGGTACACCTAGCAGTTCTGGGTCGGTGGAATTTCAGTTTTAAAGAAAATGATTTCAAAAATTGATTTAAAAAGCTTGTAAATTGTATATCTCGAGTTATATTGCTCCAAAATTGATGAAACAAATTTTATTGTGTTTCTTGTCACCAGATCTACATGATAAAAATATTGCATGTCATTTTTGAGATACTTTAATGTAGGGCTTTATTTAATTCTTGATATTGTTGATATCTTGTGAAAGGTTTAGTAAATCCTATATGTATCAGAAAATTATGATTCCAATTTGGTTGATCTATTCTTGAGATGTACTTTCTGTGAAAAATATATGCCATGCATGTCTTGTAGAAAAATTATGAGGTGTAGTTCAAGTGCCTTTAATGGCTGATTTTTTTTATTGTTGCTAGAGAGCAAAATTTGTATAAAACATGCATGTGATAATTTTTGTACAGTGATTGTATGCTATGAAGATCATAGGAAAAATACTAAATCTGTTGTTTGACACTTTTCATAATACAAAGTATTTTCATGCTCATATTTAGGTCTAAGATTGTCATTTTTGTGTAGGATATTCCCCTTATCCAAATGCCATAAAAATTTGATGGTAGACTACTTAGGGTAGTACTGTGCTATGATAATTTTCTAAGATTTTTCTATGCTATAAAAATAGATGGTTCTATTCAAACCTATTATTAATTAGGGTTTAATCAAATGTTGCTTTATGCATGATTAAGAAATTAGTGAAGCTTTGGTGTATCTTTAAAGCATTTAATGAGATGTGTTGACTTAGCATATTAGTAGTAGAAGAGAATGCAGTAGATGACATGTGCTTGTAGTACATGTTCTTGGATGATGTTGACTACCTTGTATGAGATTTATATTATACTCTCCCCATTGAAGCGAATCTTGCTCATCTACCTTGCATGCAAGCATATTCATTGTGTTCATTTCATCCGATGCACCTTTTGCATAAGCACTTACACACCTGCATCATACAGGATCGCAAACCAAGAGCCCGATCATCGTACCCGAGGAGCTCGAGGAGCAGCTCGAGGTGTAGCCGCAAGAAGTGACCGAAGCAGACGAGGAGGACGTTGAGGAACTTTCGGAGTGCCCCGATCACCGCCCAAGCTCCTTCAAGAGAGGCAAGCCCCGGAGTATTTTTCTCCCCGGTTTGCGATTATTAATTAACGTTTTACTTTAATTGATGCATTACGTTCAGGAGTTGTTTGCAACCGTTGCTGCATTATACCTTGTTTACCTTTGTTATACTATATCCTTGTTACCCTGGTATCCGCAGTCGAGTCAATGCTTAGCTGGCTTAGACCAGTAGAAGTCGGGTGATTTCCTATCACCTGCGAGCTATAGGTGGTTACCTGGATCTGCTCGGATAACTATGTAGTCATGGTATAACTAAGTGTTAATTTGAAGTCGAGACCGGACGGAGACTTACAGGGTTTTGGGCTGTAGTGCTTTCCGTCTGTGTCGATTAAGGACCGACCATTGTTGGGCCTCGGGTCATGTTGAACGCATGCCTTACATTTAGCTGGCCGAATAACGTACCTTTCGATCGTGAAGCTAGGAGATTATTCGGGCCGAGTGGATTGCCCGCAGCGCACTGTACCGGAGCAGGTGTGGTAGGACACGGGGGCGCGATGATAAGACCGAAAGGCAGTCGGTCGGCCCCCGGGTACATGTGGTTCCTGGCAAACTCGAGATTTTTCCTAGATAGTTGACTCGGTGACCGATACCTCACTTTAGCGGGTGAGTGAGGTTTGTGTAAAGAATAAATTACCAGCTGGTTAATAATCGATTCGAATCATCATCGTTCACTGGATAGTGAACACTTGACTTGAGTTACTTCATCGTAGTAATGTTGATGGAACACTTGGACAATTATAATGGATATGACATTATGGAAGTTGTTAATGATCATTGGTTATCATTATTTGCTTAATCACATGCTTGCTCTAGTATAGGTGCAAATGTAGTCGACAGGTTAATAATAATTAACTTGACAATAATGCTTTTGGAAAGGTTCTTGAAATGCTAAAAATGCCTTTTTGCAAATGAGTCAGCTACCCTACTATAAAGCCCTTCATAATCCTTGGTGTCCCTTTATTTTCGGTTATGTCGGGTAAGTCTAGCTGAGTACCTTCTCGTACTCAGGGTTTTGTTCCCACTTGTTGCAGATGGGTAGATGTATTATGTCTACTGTATCAACTGCCTTTATCCTGCAATGGGTGATGCTTAGGACCATGGGCGTGGTCATTCCTTACGTCTCATCTAATGCTTTTGTTGGAGATGATCATCAGCTGGCACTGTATTTGAACTCCGTGTGAGTGTGTGTGGTTTTGAACAAATGGCTTCCGCTACTTCTATTTGAACTAGTGTTGTAATAACTATGTTTAAACTCCGATGTACCTGTGATCCAAACTTTTATGTAATATGTGATGGTCACCGCTAAACTTATTACGATCTTGGCTGGTATGTGAGTTGGTTTGAAATCCTTCGTGATTTCACGGACTACCGGGTTATATGGGCTTAAGTTTGCTAAATCATCTGCTCTGGCGGGTGATTTTCTTACTTAATTTCATATAATTGGTCGGTTCTGTTACAGGTGCAAGGCGGCGTGGGAGAACTTCAAGAGCTTCAACCACGACGCCATTGTTTCCGCCACTACTCATGCCGTTGTGGTGGTTCGGTCCCTCTATCCAACCATTGACCTTCAAACGATAGGGGTTGGATTCGCTGAGGGGTTGGGCGAGGCGGAGCATCAGCAGCTGGAGGATGAGGTAGAGGACGCGGCGAAGAAGCTGGCCGGCAACATCGACCTGTTCGGCAAGACGGTCGGTGATGGTGAAGCTCGTTGATCTGCTAGGAGATTATCATCTATAACATCTGGATAGTGTAGTTAGATCACACGGGAGCGTAAGAAACATTTATGTAAGTGTATAAATGTTATAAAGTGCTTGTTTATGTAGCTTGCCGGTATTTCGGTGAAAAACCGTTGTAGTTTTAACCATAACGCGATTATACGTAGTATAAGTAGCGTCCGAATAGTTAGTTCGCTACTGAACCCTATGGCCTCGACTAGCCCATAGCCCATAACGTCAATCACGGAGCCCGTGCACGTGTAGGAGGAACAGGCGTGACCAAGGAACCATAGCCAACCACCCATAACACAGAGCGCGGAGCCCATGGCACATGTAGGTAGAGATCGGAGACTGGGTCTTCTCTAGAGAGAACAGAATGAAACGTGTGCTGCTCGGCGGTTGTTGAAATAACTTGGAGATACACGTAGTGTAAGTGGCGTCCGAGCAGTTTGTTCCTCGCTGAGCTCTCGACCTCGGCTAGCCCATAGTCCATAACGTCGAGCGCGGAGCCCATACACGTGTAGAAGGAATAGGCATGACCAAGGAACCGTAGCCGACCACCCATAACGCAGAGCGCGGAGCCCGTAGCACGTGTAGGGAGAGATCGAGAGACTGGGTCTTTTCCATAGACAATAGAACAAAACGTGTGCTGCTCGGTGGTCAGCGAAACATTTTGGAGATTTGGAGAAAAGTGCTCGGCGATTTGGAGAAACCTGTTTGGCGAAAACGTTGGAGAGTTGGAGAAACGTGGTTGGCGATTTGGAGAGTTTGTTCGGTGAAGTACGTAGGCGATTGCGTATTGAGTTCGTTATGGAGTAGCTTAGAGCTCGGCGACCATAAGTAGAGATTAAACCGTAATGGAGAAAAAATGGAGACAAATTATGGAAACTAAAAATTTATTCATCATAAAGTGGAGAGTACATATCTAGAAGCGTTTCAAGGATAGAAACGTATGAGGTGCTCGATGTGCCATGAGTTAGAGACATCGATTCTGTCTAAGTCACACAGGCGATAAGACCCTAGTCGGATAACCTCTTTGACAACGTAAGGCCCTTCCCAGGGGGAGGAGAGCTTGTGCATCCCTTCCATCTTTTGTTTTCTATGGAGAACGAGGTCGCCGACAACAAATAAACGACCTTTGATGTTGCGGTTATAGTACCTCCATAAGCCTTCTAGATATTTGGCTGTGCGGACACAGGTGATTAGGCATTCTTCCTCGGCCCTGTCGACATCCTCTATCCAAACAGCAGTGGCTTGCTCTTCATCATAATTTTCCACCCTGGGTGTTCGGAAGGCAATATCCGCTGGTAGTATGGCTTCTGAGCCATAGACCAAGAAATATGGAGATACACCGGTGTTGTGACTAGCTTGAGTGCGCAGTCCCTAGACCATAGCTGGCAGCTCCTTGAGCCATCTGCCCGGATGCTTTTCTTCTTTCTGATATAACCTCTTTTTGAGGGCATCAAGGATCATGTCGTTCGCCTGTTCGATCTGGCCGTTGGCTCTAGGATGGGCAATGGAGACATATTTGACGGAGATGCATCGGTCTTCGCAGAAGTCCCAAAAGTGATGGCCTATAAATGTAGTTCTGAGGTCGGTGATGATGCTGTTCGGGAGACCGAATCTGTGGATGATATCTTCGAAGAGCTCGACTACTTTCTTTGTAGTAGCCGAGACGAGCGGTTTATACTTGACCCACTTGGAGAACTTGTCGATAGCAACGTATACATACCGGAAGCCACCTGGCGCTGGTTTGAAAGGCCTGATCATGTCCAGTCCCCAGCATGCAAAGGGCTAGGAAGCTAGGATGGTCTATAGTTCTTGTAACGACACGTGTATTTGCTTGGCAAAAATTGACATCCTTCACAACATCGGACGAGATCTTCAGCATCGGAGATGGCCGTGGGCCAGTAAAACTAGCTCGAAAAGCTTTGCCGACCAGGCTTCTCGAGGCCGCGTGGTTGCCATAGAAACCAGAGTGAATTTCGAGAAGCAGCTTCACTCCCTCTTCTTGGGTGATGCATTTCTGCAGTATCCCTTCCTTGGCACTTTTTCTCATCAAGTTGCCATCCACCAGCACGTAATGCTTGCTTCAACGGATTAGGCATTTGGTTTCAGTCTTGTCGATGGGTACTTCGGCGCTGGTGAGGTACTTGATGAATTGTTCCCACCAATCGGCGGTCGGTGAAGGTACAGTAAGTACCAGCTGCTCGGCGGGGAGAATTTCCTAAACTTCTTTCTCTTCTTTAATAGATGGCGCCAGAAGATCTTGAATGAAGAATCCCAGTGGAATCGTAGCGTGAGAAGAGCCTAACTTCGATAGGTGATCGATGAGCTGATTTTGATCGCGTACCACGTGATGATACTCGATACCGTAGAACTTCCCTTCAAGCTTCTTGATTTTGGCACAATATGCATCCATCTTTTCACTGGAGCAGGACCAGTCTTTGTTGAGCTGGTTGATGACCAGCGCGGAGTCCTCGTACACCATTGAAAGCTCTAGTTTGGTTTTGGTGAATTGATGAAACCCTAAGTGCTAACCTAGTTCATCAAGTGATCATGAGATAGGTAGCACACTTCAAGTAGAGAAGCAAATGAAGATCATAACATGACAATGGTGATAGCATGGAGATGATCAAGGGCTTACACTTGAAGAGAAGAAAGAGAAAAACAAAAAGCTCAAGGCAAAGGTATAAACCATAGGAGCTATTTTGTTTTGGTGATCAAGACACTTAGAGAGTGTGATCACATTTAGGTTTGATAGCCGTACTATTAAGAGGGGTGAAACTCGTATCGGAATACGGTTATCAAAGTGCCACTAGATGCTCTAACTCATTGCATATGCATTTAGGATCTAGTGGAGTGCTAACACCCTTGAAAATATTTGTGAAAATATGCTAACACATGTGCACAAGGTGTTTGTAGGGTTGAGATGGGTTTGGGTCCCTCTCTCCCTCCCGCCGAGCTTGTTTTCGGCGGATTCGGCTCAACGCTTTTCGGAAAAATGAAATGTCTATTTTCTATTGCCTTGGGATGCAAAATTCTTGGTGGTTGGCACACTTGAGCAAGGGTGAAGAAGTAAGAGTTGAAATGGAGTTGATCGAAATGATGTTTGGCGTCGGTCCTGTGGACTCGACGAATGAATCCGTATACCGACGGACTGTTGCAAGCGTCGGGCAGCAGCGTGACTTCAATGATTCGATGGCTAGGGAGTTGAGCACCGGACACTGCTGCGTCCGATCAAGAGTGGACAGGACGCGTCCGTCGATCGAAAAATCATGCCTCGGGAGCTTCTTGAAACGACCGGACGCCGGGGCTTCAAATCCGTCGGTCATGAAGGAGCAATGCGTCCGGTCGAGGCCGATGACCGCTGAGTCTGGACACGTGGTCGACATCGAAGCGGACGGACCGAGAGCGCTGTCGGTCCCGTCGACCGAGCCGGGCGTCCGGTAACGAAGCAGCTTTTGCCCAAAGGAAGGGTATAACGGCTCTATTTGATGGGGGCTCTATTTATAGCCCCATGGCCGGCTCAAGGGATAGCTTTTGCACATTTTCATTGACATAGCAACCTTGTGAGCCTAGCCAAAGTTCTCCCACTCATTTCCATCATAGATTAAACATCTTTGTGAGATTGGGAGAGAATCCAAGTGCATTGCTTGAGTGATTGCATCTAGAGGCACTTGGTGATTGTGTTTCATTCATGGATTTCGCTTGTTACTCTTGGTGGTTGCCGCCACCTAGGCGGCTTGGAGCAGCAAGGATCGTTGAGTGGAGGAGGTGATTGTCTCCGACTCGATCGTGGTGATTGTGAGGGGTTCTTGACCTTTCCCGGTAGGAGCACCAAAAGGTACTCTAGTAAATTGCTTGTGGCTTGTGTGATCCTCATCTTGTGTTGGTTGTGCGGCACCCTATTGAGGGTTTGGCGAGTGATGCCAATCGGTAGCGTGAACCTCCAAGTGAGTGAATCGCCTACAACGAGGACTAGCTTGCTTGGCAAGCAAGTGAACCTCGGTAAAAATCATTGTGTTCATCATTTGATTCCGAGGTGATTGGTCTACATTGGTATTCATTATTGTGATTGATTGGTTCCTACCACTACACGGCGGTATAACCCTCTTGATCACTCTCTTTACTTTACCGCAAACTAGTTGACAAGCTCTTTAGTGTAGCTAGTTGTGAGAGCTTGCATGCTTGGTTGGTGTGGGTCTTTAGTTAGCTTTTGAGAGCACACTAACATAGGGTAGTGTCATTGCTCTTGTGTGAATTGACACTATCTAAACTAGAATTGTGGTAGGTGGCTTGCAATTTTAAGTAGGCTAGCGCAACACTCGCTTCGCCTCATAATTGTCTAACCATTTGGTTAAGTGTTGTTGTAGAATTTTATTAGGCTATTCACCCCCCCTCTAGCCATTAGGACCTTTCAACCATGAGGCGTTTGACGCCGTGCTCAACGGCTATAGTCCGTGGAGACATGCTTCATATTCGGCAGCGTTGTTGGAGGCCGGAAAGTATATTCGGAGAACGTATCAGAGTTTATCCTTGGTCGGCATAATAAATAGGATGCTCGCACCAGCACCATTGATGTTAAGGGCACCGTCGAGGTACATCACCTAGTGCTCGGGGCAGGTGGCGGCGATGAGCTCTTAGATCTCGGTCCACTCAGCAACGAAATCAGCAAGCGCTTGAGACTTGATGGTAGGCATGCTTCTGAATTCAATGGAGTAAGTGCCAAGCTCGACAGCCCACTTGATGATACGGCTGTTGGCCTCTTTGTTGCGGAGGATGTCCCCTAAAGGGAACTCGGTGACCATGGCGATCTTGTAATACTCGAAGTAGTGACGGAGCTTGCGCGACGTGATCAGGATGACATACAGCAGCTTTTGGACCTGAGGATAACAAGTCTTGGGCTCGTTAAGAACCTCGCTGATGAAATATACCTGACGTTGCACCTTATAGGCGTGCCCGGCCTCCTCGCGTTCTACCACAATGGCTGTGCCGATGACACGAGAAGTAGCGGCGATGTAGATCAGGAGGGTTTCATCTGGCCGTGGCGTCGTCATGATCAGAGGCTTTGTTAGGAACAACTTGAGCTGCTCGAAGGCTATGTCTACATCCTCCGACCAGGAAAAGCGCTCGGAGGCCTTGAGGAGTTTGAAGAAAGATAGCCCTTTTTCGCCGAGGCGAGATATGAAGCGGCTTAAGGCAGCCATGCAGCCTGTAAGCTTCTATATATCCTTGATGCATGTTGGCCGTTTCATGTTGGTGATGGCGGAGACCTTATCAGGATTGGGCTCGATGCCTCGTGCGCTGATAATGTAGCCCAGGAGTATATCGGATGGAACTCTAAAGATACACTTTGAAGGGTTCAGCTTCCATCGGTACCTTTTTAGGTTGGCGAACGTTTCTTCGAGGTCGGCGATAAGATCATCGGCGGTCTTGGACTTGACGACCACGTCGTCGATGTAAGCTTCGATGTTGCGGCCAATCTGTTGATTGAGGCACATCTAGATAGCCCTTTGATAAGTCACCCCGGCGTTCTTGAGTCCGAAGGACATGGTGGTGTAGCAGTACACATCAAAGGGCGTGATGAATGACATCTTGATCTGGTCTTCTTCCTTAAGGGAGATCTAGTGATAGCCGGAGTAACAGTCGAGGAAGGAGAGCAGTTCACAGCCAGCAGTGGAGTCTACAACCTCATCTATTCGAGGTAGACCGAAGGGGTCCTTAGGGTAGTGTTTGTTAAGATCAGTGTAATCAATGCACATTCTCCATTCTTTATTCTTTTTTCGAATGAGAACAGGGTTTTCTAACCACTCAGGGTGATACACTTCTTTTATGAATCCGGTAGTTAAGAGCCATTTTATTTCTACCCTAATAGCCTCCTTCTTGTCTGGCGCGAATCGGCGGAGTTTCTGATTGATCGGTTTGGTGGTCGGCGAGACATTCAAGGAGTGCTCGATCTTCTCTCGTGGTACCCCCAGCATGTCTGTAGGTTTCCAAGCAAACACGTCAGTGTTGGCATGTAGGAAGGAGACGAGCATGCTTTCCTATTTGGGGTCGAGGTGAGCCCCAATCTTCACGGTCTTGGAGGGGTCGTCGAGGCCGAGGCCGACCTCCTTTATTTCCTTCGACTTGGCTAAAGCGCGAGGAGGCTCCAGCTCTAGGATCTCCATGTCGTTGGCAGGCGCCATCTTGGCTTCGGTGACCACACAAGCCATTTGGATGGAGAGGTCGGTGGCTTCGGCGAGGGCGAGACTCTCTGTCTCGTAGGCGTAGGTGATGGAGAGGTTGGCCCGTAGGGCCAGGACTCCTGCAGCCGAAGGCATCTTCAACACCAGATAAGCATAGTGCGGTACAACCATGAACTTGGCCAGAGCTGGCCGACCAAGTATGGCGTGGTAGGTAGTGTTGAAGTCGGTGACGTAGAAGTTGATGTGCTCGACGCGGTAGTTGCTTGCCGTGCCGAACTGTACTGGTAGGGTGATCTCTCCAAGCGGTTTGGATGCCCTGCTAGGTACCACACCCAAGAAGGAGGAGTTTGAGGGTGTGAGATCTGTTATCCCGAGGCCCAACTCCTTTAGGGCTCCGGTGAAGAGGAGATTCAGTGCGCTTCCACCGTCGATGAGCACCTTTCTGAAAAGCACCTTCTGGACGATTGCGTCGAGGACGAGGGGGAAATGCCCAGTGTAGGGGATGTTCGCCCACTGGTCACCCCTGCTGAAGGTGATGGGGACCTTAGACCATGGGCGATAGCTGGGGTTGGCGGCGGCGTCTTCTAAAGTGACAGCGAGCACCAGTCGGGCGGCGAGCTTCCATTCTCTTCTGCTCTCGGTGGAGGCAAGGCCCCCGAAGATGGTGGCAACCACCTTGTCCTGGTCCTCGAAGGCATTGCCATTGGCCCCATGTGGTCAGCGGCCTCCGGCTCCGTCGTTGGCGACGTCGACCAGCTTCTTGTCCTGGAACTCCTTGGCCAAGCCGAGGCAGTCCTTCATCTTATGTTTGGCATTCTTGTGAAGAGGACACGGGCCGTCGAGGATCTTCTTGTATTGCTCGTCGTAGTTGCGCTTGGCGCGAGGTTCATTGACGGCGATGATGATGTGGTCTGGCCGACGACGGCGATTTTGACCGGGCTTGGATCCTTCTGGCCTATCATGGGCGCTGTCTCGATGGTAACCGCGATTGTTGTAGCGGCGGTCATTGTAATGTCGGTCGTCGGGGCAGTCGTCGCTGCGGTGAGTTAGGCGATGAGTGCCTGCATCCTCGTTAAAGCGCACCTCGGCTTCCTCGGCGTCGGCATACTGGTTGGTAGTAGTGATCATCTCGCCAATCCCTGTTGGTGGCTTGCGGTTGAACTTAGAACGGAGGTCACGGTGATGGAGTCCTCGGACGAAGGCGGTGATAACGTCGACTTTCGTGATGTTAGGAATAGAATTCCTCATCTCAGAAAAGCGTCTGATATAGCTACGGAGGAGCTCGGGCGACTTCTGGTTGATGTGGTTCAGATGATGTTTGGTGCCCGGCCGAACACATGTAGCCATGTAGTTGTCGGAGAAAACTTTTTTCAGCTCTTCCTAGGATCCGATGGAATCTAGGGCAAGACTAGTAAACCAGCTCATGACGGCTGGTGTGAGCATGATAGGAAGATAATTCGCCATGACACTGGTGTCTCCTCCGGTGGCGCGAACAGCAGTGGCATAAGCCTGATAGCCATTGAGTAGGGTTCATTCTTCCGTCGTAGGGCTCGACCCTAGTGATTTTAAAACCATGGGGCCACTGAAGTGTTTGGAGCGCCCTCGTGAATGCTGGGGGCCCTTCGGGTTGTTGGCACCGTTGTCTGTAGGGTTGCCGGCGGCGAGCGGCTCGAGAGCTGAGTCCGGGTTACCATACTCTTGCTTGTACTCCTGGCGGCGACGTACTTCATCTTCATGGCGACCGAAGCGGCGTTCTTCGATACGTCGTCGTGCATCTCGGAGATTGTTGAGGTGCACTCGAACATCTTGGTCTACCTCCTGGTCGTGCTGGCGGTGATGTTCAATGTGGTTGTCCCTTGCTCCGCCCAGGACGGGTTGTCTGTCGTCGCGGTGCTGGTCAGTGAAGCAACTTTGGCGGCGATTGGTTCTTATCGCAGCTGATCGGCGAATCAAGCTTGTGGAGTACGAAGGCCTCTGCTCTGGCGGATCTCGTTGACTGGCAGTGCACCGCTTTCAGCATGGCGGCGACCTTGGCGACCTCCGATGTCTATGGGAGCTGGGCGAGTTCGTTGGCCGCCATAGCCAGGTTGGCGCTTGGGGTCTTCTAGACGTTGTGGTCGTCAACGTGAACAAACTCATCGTCGAGGTTGCGATGGAGTTGGCGTGGCCTTCCTTACGAGTCAAGTTGCTGCTCGGCCATCACGAGGGTGATCTCGTTTGCTCGATGTTGTGCATGGTTGACGTTCCGGTTCTCATGAGCGACGCGTTCTTCTTTGGTTTAGCCATTCTGAGGAGGGCTGTCGACGCTGACGTTGAAGATCGCGCCTCCTCGGAAGGGTGAGAGAGGGAGTTGCTCGGTGAAGGTTTCGGCAAGGGTCTCCGTAGAGTTATGGGACTCGAAGTCTGGGTTTTCCTCGGGATGGTCTGGAGGGATGCTTCAGGGCGTCGGCTGGCGTGCAGCATGTTGATGGTCGGCGGGAGCTGGTGGCGATCTGATCGGCGAGAGGATGGACGTCTCCCACCTGGTCGGTGAATTTGCCTCTCAGGGCGTCTTGATAGGTAGCGGCGGCGTTGGTGAGCCCGAAGGGCAGAGCCGCAACTCCTAGAATTTTCTGAGCAACCTCCGACAGATCTGGGTCGGAGGGTGGTCGGCGCTGAACCAGAGTGTCCAGAGCTGATTCGGCGATGGAGAGGCAATCAGCGAGCTTCAGACTGACCCGATCGATGGATTCGATTAGATCGTTGTTGTTGATCTATCTCCTCTGGTAGCGAGGAAGCGGGCGGTGAGTTGTTGATGAAGGCAACCTCAGAGGTGGTTCCGAGATCGGATCTGCAGTTGTAGGTGCGGGGATGATCGGCGCAGAATCGATCTCACGCCGGCTCGAGGAGCTCTCCGACTCCGTCAGCGTTGATGATCCACGAGATCGATCCGACCATGAAGATCTGGCCGGGCTACGGGAGGGACGAAGAGCCTGCGGAAAAAAGCCATCTTGTTCGACAAGGAAACAACACGCAACCCCCTACCTGGCGTGCCTACTGTCGATAGAATATTGTCGGCAGTCCTTCAAGTGGTATCCCACTAAGATAGATTGATCGGCAGAGGAGCGCGTGATCAAGAACAAGAGGGCAACAGAGACACACGAGTTAGACATATTCAGACCGTCACTACTGATGTAATACCCTACTCCTATGGTCTATTGGTTTATATTGGCTATCGTATGATATTGCGTGAGTTTGGAGGTGGTCCCTGCCCGCCTTATATAGTCCGGGGAGCAGGGTTACAAGTCGGTTAGATCTGAGAGATAACCGAAAAGTAATAACTGATTATAGGAATCTTGGGATCATACATATTCTAACAGATCTGATAGTATCTTCAGGATATCTTCCAGATGTCTTATGGGAGGCGCCGAGTAGAGTCGTGCGCCGTAGGGCTTCGTCTTGTGGGCTGGACCACCTCTGAGGACACAGCCCACGTGGTCTGTCGTGGGTATTTAGGGTCATACCCCCCACATTGGGTTATGACTTGAGGTCCTTGAAATTATTTGCACCACAAACTTATAGGCAACTATTGAAAATATACAAATTTGGAAGATAAAATATCACAAACATTTCAATTCACTACCGACAATAAGGGAATTAGAAAGATTTAGAGGGGCCAAAACAACGTCACAATTCGGCCATGTTAAAGACTGATTTTGGTGTAGGTCTAAAAATAAAGTTTGTTGTACTCAATTCAAACTACAACTTCTATTAAAAATCAAACTTTATATCTAGAAAAGAAACTATAGTTTTACCTTGGTCAAAACAGCATCATGAAAAATTGAGTTAACTATTGATCCAACACTTAGAAGCATTTTTAGGCTAGTTCATGAACCTAAACCCTAGATCATTTTTTATCTTAAGTATTTCTAGGATGTTTTAAGTGAACAAACAATAAATCACTGTAAAAAATCTAGAGTTAGCCACATTTTTCAATATCAAAGTCATGGTAAAAATTAAAATTTATCAAGGCCTTGGTTAGATTGCCTCAAAATTCCAAGTTTTTTCACTCTCTCTCCATCACATCAATTTTTGGACGCATGCATGGAGCATTAAATGTATGTAAAAAAATAACTAATTACGACGCCAAGTTGTAAAAAACACGAGATGCCTTTTGAGCGTCATGCGATCAAATACAAACAAAACGTACTACAGTGTCCATATTGTAAACATTTGCAATCTAAACTAGGCCCAATTTTCATAGCTCGACGTCGTAGTAATTAGTGCCGAGCTCGGCGCCAAACTCATGCCACGTCCACGCCACGCAAGCAACAACGTCAACGACACGAAGAAAATGACCATGTACCTCGGCGTCAAAGCATTTGGCGCCGAGACGTGTAAGCTCGGCGTCAATTGTCATGACACCGAGGTCAAGGTCTATTTTTTGAAAGAATACTGTCAGATGTGTATTTATAAAAATCTTTAAAAAAAGGATTGAAAAAAAAAATCGGTCGATCTCCCCGGCTGCACCCTGCAGCCAGCCGGACAGACGAGATTCGATTCTCTCTGCTTTTTCTCAATGGCCACGGGCCCAGGCCTCATACCGGCGATCTCGCGTGCCTACCTGGTCGTCCCTCCCGCCTAAAATTTAATCGTTGTTTTACTTGCTAAAAGTGGTTAATTAGAGTGGTGGTATCGCTCGAGATGACGCAAATTGACACCACCAATTTGGAAAAAAGCTCAGAGTGCAGCTGATGGTGTCCGTTAGCTATGTCGTGCATAAACGTGGACACTACACGTAGTACGCCTCAGTCCCTTTCTTGCAAAATACACTCCGATGTGACAAAGCTAAATGCAGCGAAATGCCGTGGTCTGTAAGATAGTAGAACTTTATCAACTCCACGAGATCTCTGTAGATTTTTATATCACGTTAAATATATAGTCATGATGATAGTTGAGAAACATATACGTGCACAACGTATGCTTTGAATTAGGAGAGTCGTTGTGCTCGATTTTGTTTGAGAAACAAGATACTCTGCTGTTGCCCACCAAAAACGTGCTCGTAGAACATCGTGTCTCGGACGGTACTATTTTTGTTTGAGAAACAAGATACTCTGCTGTTGCCCACCAATAACTTCACGAGTTTGCACTAATAATAATAATTGAAGTGTATGATGTGTGGACCCGCTGCAAAGCGTGCTATGTACGGACAGGCACAGTTCGAAGAGAACAGGAATGAGACCCTTCCCTGAGCTATCATTTGCGTGACCTGGGGCCTGGTACTCTCCGTCAGCACCCCATCCTCCTCCACCCCTCTGAAAAAGTCCTAATGGCTAGAGGGGGATAAATAGTCTATTAAAATTTTTATAACAACACTTAACAAACCGGTTAGATAAATATGAGACGAAGCGAATGTTGCGCTAGCCTACTAAAAATACAAGCTACCTACCACAACTCTAGTTTTTATAGTTTCTATTCAAACAATGGCTATGTCACTATACAAAATTTGTGTGCTCTCAAAATTTGTGGATGTACAATCTCGGGGTAAAAACCTTGCCTGGTTCCCCGGGGCCGGCAGCGGTGACGCAACCTGCGTCATCCACCTTCTTGAAGGCGTTATCGATGATTCTGTTCGTCGGGGGTAGGCTAGGGTCAAAAGACCTACTCGGGTGCTTCTCCAGTGTTGTTGGGCAGATGTCAATTTCCTTCCTGAAGGCATCGCTAGAGCACTTCTGCGGCACGCCTCTCGCCGGAGCCGCTCTGTCGTGTGCTGCTCCTATGCGTGCTTCAAGCTTTCTCTTCGCACTAGTTTGTTCAGCCTGTTAGATGTTGCGGCAGTCGATTGGTTCTTAGCAGCAGATGCTTTGCCGCTGTCGCTCTTCCTTGACGAATGCTTTGTCGTCGTTGCTACTCGGGCGGATACTTTGCCGCCGATGTCGCTTCGGGCTCCCCCTCATGCGGATGTAGCTGAGTGCGTGTTGAGCCTCCTCACTGCGGATACTTCGCCGCATGTTGTCTTTGACGGATGCTTGGCCATTGTGTTGCTTGGGCAGATACTTTGTTGCCGTTGTCTCGTCTCTTCATGTTATATGCTTTGTCACCGTAGCTTCATCTTCTTCGTTGGCAACCTTGCGTCGATGTTTTTTAGTTGCATTTCCAGTATGTTAGGCCTGTGGTGGAGGGTCTTTCCTTACCGCCTTTCTTTCTATTTTGTTGTCGTTTAGGTTCACAACCACTTCCTCTGTGATTTTGTAACATGCGCTATGAGTTCTTCTTTTTAATGAAATGCACGTGAAGTCTGTTGCGTGCCGTACGTGTGTCCGCCGCTGCGTATAAAAACAAGAGAAGATGAAACCACACTACTATAGTGTATCTGCTGCTTTGTTTAACGAAGGAGGTTACCGTAAATACAGACGACTGCCCCTATGAAACATTTAGGGATTCGCTCAGATATGGTATCTCTTTTTTCTACTGCTAGAGCATTCTACAGCCTGTTTGGTTGGCTGGTTCGTATCGTTGCACTGCTGGCTGGTTTATGTGAGAGAAAAATATTGTTTCAGCTCGAAATTTACGATCGTTTACGACAAGGCACAGCCAAACGAACAGGCCTAGCTGATGAGGTGACAGTGACATGCGTGGGTGAGACCGTGAGATGGAGCGAGCCGTAAACGGGACAGGAGCGTTGATCTTGGGCCGTAAACCTGCCGGCTGCCGCGCCGATGGTGGGGAGGGTCCAGCCCAGGACGTGGCCGGGGAGCGCGTCGCCTACCGTCGGACCGACGTGAGAGGCCAGAGCGTGGCGACCGGCCGACAGCTGACGAGGCCTCAGGGGAACGGGCAACTCGCCGCGCTCACCTCGGGCTGCTCGTTTCGTTCGGGACCGCACACAGCACACAAGCGCACGGCCATTTCGAACCGAGGCCTTGTTTAGATTGTAAGTTTTTTCACTCTCTCTCTATCACATCAAATCTTTGGACACATGCATAGAGTATTAAATGTAGATAAAAAAATAACTAATTACACAGTTTGATTGTAAATTACGAGACGAATGTTTTGAGCCTAGTTAGGTCATGATTGGACAATAATTGTCAAATACAAACGAAAAATGCAACAGTATCAAATACTGATTCCTAACCCAATCTAAACAAGGCTCGAGCAAAGAGTACTACTACTACTCCTACACAGTTTGGATTTAAGATAGGGGTCGAATTGGCACTCGATCATCAATCATCGACGCCGCCAATCTACTGCTCGTAGTACGAGTGTGTGTTAGAATTGATCTCATCCATCTTGACCCAACGGTCGAGATGGACCCCTTGACCGTGTCCTAATCGGGGACGTCCAGCCATCTAGTGGTTGGTGGGCCCCCGTCGTACAGTGCCTATAAAGAGGAGGTGGGGCAAACGGCTCTTGACACGAGGTTCACCGCCGCCACAGCCCCACTATCCTAACCCTAATCCGATCCAGAGGGTGGCACTGCCAGCGGCGGGAAGCGCCACTTCCTCCACCACCGCCGGTCCCCACAGCTACACCAAATGTCGCTGCTAGTGCGCAGATCTTCACCGACGAACCAGCGAAGGCCAGGGAGCTCCTCCGACGGTCACATGCTCCTACATCTCCCTCTATCTCTCTGTCTCCTACTCTCGAAGCAAACTCTAGGTCTATGTGATTCAATTAGAAAAGAACTCACCCACTAGATCCACTACTAGATGATCCAAACTATCTAACAATGGTATCAGAGCAAGGTTTAGTATGTGGATCTGGATCGGGGAAAGAAAAGCAAATCGAACCCTAACCCTAGATCAGGTACGGGAAAAGTGGGGATGAGATTGAAACACGGTTTCTACAAAGAACAGACTCTAACCCTAGCTGGGTGAAGACGGAAGGGGCTCGGCTTCAAGACCGCTTGATCCGAACCCTAAACCCGCGACCAGATCTCAGGGCAAAGAAAAGAAGAAAGAAAAGAAAGAGAGAAAGATTGACCGATCCGGATTAGATCGGGAAAGAACAGACCGTAACCCTACCCCTAACTGTGATCTCGAATCAAGAAAGAAAGGACGGATTGGAAGGGGTTTTCTCCTACCTGGGGATCCCCTGCGCCGTCACCACCGCCTGCCATCGCACTGGACGTCGCGCGGGGAAGTGGAACACCACCGACCGTCGTGGTCACGCCGCCGCGCAGCCACACCTCGGGCTCGGCGGTAAAGGGCACCACCACCAAATCGCTCGACGACGGCGCGTCCACCTCGCGGTGGGCGCGCGCACCGGCGAGGGGACTGGCGGCGGCGCCGCCACCGACTCCTCCTCCGATCGGCCATTGGGCCACTGCTTCTCCTCTGAGTGCGGCACGAGAGAGAAAGGATGAGGGGAAGAAAATAGAGGGGGGGGGAGCCGCCGCTGGGACCACTCTGGGCGGCGTCTTCCTCACCGGCTAGGACGGCCGCCCCGACCGGCGCCGACGGCAACCACGGCTGCCGCGGCTGTCGCGTGAGGCGTGCGAGAGAGAAGGGGAACGGAGGAAATGAAGCTAGGGTTTTTCCGCCCGTGGCCGACCCGGCGTTTTGTTCGCCCTAGACGCGCGCTCGGCCATCGGATGCGCGCGGACGACCGAGATTGAGCGGGCGGCATCGCGGCCCAGGCGGGGCGCGTGGTCGTGGCACTTTGCCGGCCCTGGCCCACGTTGCGGCCTGGGCAGGCAGTGCGCGCGCGCGCGAGGGAGAGGGGCCGGGCTGAATGTTGAGTTGGGCCGAGCCAGCTTCTGTTGTCTTGGGCCGAGAAAAGAAAAGAATGAGCCTGGTTTTTTTTGTTTTTTTACAAAAAAAAATATGTATTGGCTCAAAAGAAAATAGAAAAGAGAATTTTTCATGTGGGTAAAATTCAAGAAAAGTAAGTCGGGCCGTATCTCCGATTGGGCCGAATGCACAGTGGTGATTGAGAATTATTTTATTATTTTTAGAAGCAAATTTCGATGATTTCATTCAAAGAGTGATTTAAAATCTCTGATAATTATTGCACCAACGTGTTAGAATTTTCAGAGAATAGAAAAGTACAGTCAAATGCTTATGAAAAGTAGAAAAGAAATTTTGTCAATTTTCCGCTGCGAAGTTAAAGTTTGTTGTCTTCTCATTAAATTCAAACCAACGGGAGAATTTAATTTGAAAAGCAGTTATAGTTATTCAATAAATGATGAAAAGATGATCCTCCAGTTAAAATTGGAACCAATGGGAAAATTTTAATTGGAGGAATAGTCGGTTGATAGTTAAAGTTAAATTATGATATTGTTATTTTCTGACCAACGTTGATGATAACAATATTATAGTTCTATGAGTTCTATGTTTAAAGTTTAAATCTCTGATGAATTTTGCATCAAAGTGACCAAATTTTTCAGAGAAAAGATAAAGATCAAGGAATGCTCTTAAACTAGAGAAATGTATTTTTATGTTTCCGCTGCAATGAAGTTGATTGTCTTCTAATTAAATTCGAACCAACGGGAGAATTTAATTTTGAGGAGCAGTTCTATGTTTTCAAGATTATTGAATTTCTATACGTTAATTCCATTTCTGTCCAACGGTGATGTGGAATTAATGTAGAAGAATGATGTTTTATTCTATTTCTACCCAACGATGATATAGAATAGAACATAAAGATTTCAAAGTTTAATGAGCATTATTGTTGAATGTTTTTTTAGACAAAAGACCTCCATGCTTTCATTCTTGAAGGCAGTAAGAGAAATGAGCTGGATACTTGTGACTCAGATGATGAAATGCCTAAGGGCAAGTTATGTATAAAACAATGTCATTGTTTAAGGGACTGTGTTCTCTTTAAAAAATGGCTTCAAAAGAAAAGAATTCTAGGATATTGATCCAAGAAAAGAGATAGATCAATGAGAGTCTTTATTGAGAAATGTCTTTTATGTACTCTCTATGAAGAAGAATTTATTTTCAGTTTCACTTATAAGAGTTGTAAAAGTCATATACATGGATTAAACATGTGTGTTAAGAGAATATTCGGATTTATTTCTGAATTTGATGATTGAACACGAGCCAATCCTGGCATTTATGTCCGTTTAAGAGAATTATCTCGCATGACAGGAAAAGTTTGAGAAAATACCCACATGGCGGGGTAAAGTTGGCATAGTACTTATTCCGCATGGCGGGAGAAGGATGTGATGACTCATGTGCTCTAACTGTATCCTGCACATGGAGAGAAGTTTGGGGTAGCTCTTATGTTATCCTAGTACTGACCGTACACTCTGATTGTGTCATGGTCATTAAGTAATAAATGAGTTTAAGAACAAAAGAAAGTTGCATGTGAACCAAAAGATAAGAATGATATGCAAGCGTGACTTGCAGAAGTATCGATAATAATAGACTATGTTGAGTTTTGAAGTGTAATGAGAAAAATGTACTCCCATACAAATTTTGTCTACATGATGTAATCATGTGGATGAAGTAAGTAATCAAAGTTTCCTCATTCACAAGAGTTCTGAATGTTTCGAAATTGTGGTAGAAAAGTTCATACCATATTTCGAGGGGGAGAAATATAAGATTAATTAAGAAAGATACTTCCCCATACTTCTGATAATGCAATGCATACTATGCATTGAAGGTAAAAGTGATCTATAAAAGATGAATGTGATCGTTGAGGGAGTAAGACGGTCATAATAACGATACCCCTAAAGTAAAGAAATAGCTAAATTCCTGAACTTTTTATAGTTCCGATGGGAAGATAGCATAGTCGGCTAGTATTCATACTGGATGAGTTCAGAGTTATCAAGGCGGTGCTAAACGCGCCATATGAGTTTTTAACAGATTAAACCAAAAATTAGAAATTTTTAGATACACCATCTTTATAGAAGATGGAGTAATCTGGGGGAGCATGGTATGTACATACCTAAGGCTTGAATAGAAGTGGGATTACATATCCACTACTGTATTTTTTAGAGCAACAAATTGCTTTATACATGCTGATGTTGTATGACATATACAACACCAGATGTTAGCTATTAAAGAGGATGAATAAGTAAACAAAGATCTTGTGATACAGGAGGCTATAGAACAATTGTCTTTTGGCAATGAAGAGTAACAATAGCCCCATATGAAAGAAGTGCCACGAGGCCCTAGAAGGTCTCAAAGAATAAGAAAATCAGATATTTCTGGTGACTAAGAAGTAAAAGTTAAGAAAGAAATTCAAATAGAGAGCGATTCCACCTCATTTGAAGAAGCCATGAGAGGCGTTCACTCGTCTAAATGGCAAGAAGCAAAGGAACATGAAATGAAATCGATAAATACCAACGATGTTTGGGACTTAGAAGAAATTTCTAATGGAGCCAAAACAATAGGCTATAATGGGTCTACAAGATAAAGGTGACTACAAAGAAAATATAGAAAGATATCCAAAGGGAATATGGAAAGCTATAAAGCGCCACTTGTGGTGAAATGATTTACATAAAGAGAAGGAATATATTATAATGAGCATGCAAGGATTCTTTTAGAATCATAATGGTATTAGTGGCATATTACGATTTACAGTTACATCAGAAGGATGTAAAGACACATTCCTCAACGGGGATTTGTATGGAAAAGTTTACATGGCATAACTCAAAAGGTTTTGTCGTGGAAGAAAAAGAACGTAAAGGGATGTTGCCTAAAGAAATCCATTTATGGATTAAAGCAATCTTCAAGACAGTGGTTCTTGAAGTTTGACAGTACAATAAGAAAGTTTGGGTTTTAAATAGAATATAGAGAACAATTGTATTTTTGCAAAATTTAAACATGGGAAATTTATTTTCCTAATCCTGCATGTGGATAGCACCTTACTCGCTAGTAGTGGTGTTAATCTACTGTTGGAGAAGAAGCAGTTCTTGTCCTCAAGTTTCAATGAGAATGGTCTTGGTAAAGCATCATTCGTTTCAGGAATTGGAACTTACCGAGATAAAAGGAAAAGGGGTATTAGAACTATCTCAAGTGTATACTTAGAGAAGATTTTAAAGAAATAAAGTATATATGTGAATAAACCTGCGCCTGTTCCTATAGTCAAGGGTAATAGTTTTTGGAACTTTCAGTGTTCCAAGAATAAATGTGAGATCGATCAAATGGACGTTCTATATGCTTCAGCTGTTGGAAGCTTACTGAATGCTTATAAGTAAGAACTTACCCTGACACAGTTTATGTATCCGGGATGTTTTTGGCAGAAGTCCAGTCCAGATATAGATCACTGGAATAGAGTTGAGAATGTTTTGCAATTGTGCAAAGATTTATAGGCCTCATGGTGAGTAAAAAAGAATAAGTACTCTCAAATAGTTGTGGGTATAAAAGTTAAATTTTGACGAGATATTTAGTGAAACCCACATAGTAGCTAACACTCGCAGTTGGAGTTTTATTGTGGAAAAGCTCCAAAGAAACAATTATGATGTCATCAAAGATGCATACCCATGGTATAGCTTGTTATGAGGCTTAAGGACAGGCGAAATGATTAAAAGAACTTACACCCGGAATTAATAATGGTATACAACAGCAATAACCATCTAAGAAGTTCGCTCCTATAACAACGGATCAAGTGTGCTGCCAAACACATTGACGTTAAAGTTATACGTTGTGAAGGAGAAAGTCCGGAATCATACTGAAAATATTGAACATAAAAGTAGCAAGCAAGTGCTTGCGGATCTGCGTACAAAAGGCTTACCACCCAGTGTGTTTGGAGAACACACAGTCGACATGGGTTTATGGTATAGCCTATGATTTCCGGACAATAAAGGGTCCAAAAGTTAAAGAATCTGTTTCAGAACAGAGACGTGTATTGTAGCTGTTAAGTCTATTGGCGATTGATCGTGACGATGAAGCATGCTCTATGCACTAATCCGTGATGGAACAAATAAAAGTGAAAGGGATTAAAGTCAAAGTTTAAAGTTAAAGTATGAGTTGAGATTAAAGGGGAGAATGTTAGAATTGATCTCATCCGTCTTGACCCAACGGTCGAGACGGACCCTTTGACCGCGTCCTGACCGGGGACGTCCAGCCATGTAGTGGTTGGTGGCCCCCCGTCGCACAGTGCCTATAAAAAGGAGGTGGGGCAAACGGCTCTTGACACGAGGTTCACCGCCGTCACAGCCCCACTGTCCTAACCCTAAACCGATCCAGATGGTGGTACTGCCAGCGGCGGGAAGCGCCACTGCCTCCACCACCGCCGGTCTCCACAGCTACACCAAACGTTGCTACCAGTGCGCAGATCTTCACCGACGAACCAGCGAAGACCAGGGAGCTCCTCCGATGGTCACATGCTCCTACATCTCTCTCTATCTCTCTGTCTCCTACTCCCGAAGCAAACTCTAGTAGCCTGTTCGGGAGGCCGTATCGTATCGTGGATTATTTACTGCTGGCTGGTTTGGTGTGAGAGAAAAACACTGTTCTCAGCTGGAAATTTACTATCGTTTACGAGCAAGCGAACAGGCTGCTGATCTATGTGATTCAATTAGAAAAGAACTCATCCACTGAATTCACTGCTAGATAATCCAAACTATCTAACAGTGTGTACCAGTACCACTGATCTAACGTGATGGCAGACATGCGCACCGCGCTAGAGCGTAGAGCCCGTCGTTCTCACTTCTCACTTCTCACTTCTCACTTCTCACCGCGACAGCGACAGGGCTGGGGCGCAGAGCTCGCGGTGGGCAGTGAAGGGCTCCCTTCAGTCACGAATTGTCAAGGCCCCGCCCTGCACCGCACCGCACCTCTCCTCTCCCCTCGTTTCGCTTTCCCCGTGTCCACAGCACAGACCCCAGGCGACCAATCCTACAGAAAAAGACCCGTTTGGACGTGGAAGCGCAGCAGCTGTGCGTGAACATATCCTGGCACTGGCAGAGCGCCTCCGGTCGTTTCCCGCTTTTTTTGCCACAGGAAGTGCGGCCACACAGACTGTCGCTCTCCTCCCTCGCTATGCTATGGACTACAGTAGTGTTGAATTGAAGATCGTTGCAGAGAAAGGAAGTCAACAGCTAGCCATCGTCCAGTGGCATGCTATGCTATGGACATTACACGTGCTGGCGTGCTGCGCCTGCGTGGCAACGTGTGTCCCCGGAAGGGCACGGCCCCTACACCTGCTAATAAAGAAGAGGAGCGGTAGGACCAGCAGACATGACGAAGAGAAGACCGACCACTGCCGCTGCCGCCTGCGCGGAGAGGACGTGTGCGCACGGGAGAGGAGGGCACTGCCTACCTGCGGCCACGGGCGCGGGTGCCCAGGCACGCGTGGCGCGCCCAGCTGGGCTCCGCGACCGCCGAGCCCGAGATGACCCGCAGCTATCCATCCACTCGCCGCAGTCGCACGCGGTAGGGGCGTCGCCATGCATTGCAGTGCCACCGTGCGCGGCGCGGCGCCACCTGGCCAAGCGAGCCAGAGCCCAGAGGCGCAGCAGCGGGCACGTGACTAGTCGGGCTACAGTTCCGCGCCGGGACCCAGGACGCGGTGTAGCGCCCGGCAGCCGGCGGCTGACGAGGGCCTCGACGGAATGGCGAATGGCGAATGGGCAACTCGCCCCACTGCCCGGTCGCAGCAGCACACCAATCCAGGCCTGGTTTAGATTGCAATTTTTTTTGTAATCTGGACACTGTAGCACGTTTCATTTATATTTAACAAACTTTATCTGATTATGAACTAACTAGGCTCAAAAGATTCGTCTCGTGATTTACAACCAAACTGTGTAATTAGTTATTTTTTTATCTATATTTAATGCTCCATACATGCGTCCAAAAATTGATATGATGAAGAGAGTGAAAAAATTTGAAACTTTGAGGCAATCTAAACAAGGCCCCAACAAAGTATTGAGATCACCTTGCTATAAAAAAAGGATAAATGCTCGTGTTAACGCTACAGTAATATTTAGATATATGTAAATTAGAACTGAACTATATGGAAACTAAAATAAACAAAAGATGGTTTCCTGCGTAAGGGCCTGTTTGGATTGGAGGATTTTCACAGAAATTTTTAAGGAATTGCTAACGTCATACACCGTTTGGAACGGAGAAAAGCAGCCAGCTGTTCTCCGAGCCGTGGTTTTGCGAAGTCCGAGGCAAGTGAGGAGAAAAGAAGCATTCTACTCGCCATCAAAACTCAGGATGACGAGTGCTGCTATTGCAGTGAGGAAGAGAAAAAAAAAGCAGCAGTATTTAGCTCTTATTTAGGTGGTGTTTGGTTGGACCTCTTAAATTTTAGTTGTTTTCTCATCGAATATTTAGACATATGCATGGAGTATTAAATATAGACTAATTACGAAACTAATTACATAGTTTTCGACTAATTTGCAAGACGAATCTTTTAAGCCTAATTAGGACATGATTTGACAATGTTTTGCTACAGTAAACATATGCTAATGACGGATTAATTAGGTTTAAAAAATTTGTCTAATGAAATACTGACGGATTATGTAATTTATTTTTTTATTAGTATCCTAACACCCTATACAACATCCTCCCGATACAACTCTTAAATTTTAGTCGTCGGAACCAAACACCATCTTACTCTAAACAACTATGCTTACTGCAAACCAATAAATTCATATGTTATTAATATTCCTGTGTTCCAAATACCAATTCCTCTAAAAATCCTATATTTTTCAATTCTCTGTTTTACACCTCTATTCCTTTCCTATTCCTGTGTTTTCTCCGATTCCTACGTTTTACATTCCTCTGTTCCAAACACACCCTAAGACTTGGCCATTACAGCTTAACATATCACAACGCAAACCAATCGTATGATTTGGGAAATCCTTTTTAGTAACATCGACTTAAATGTATTAAAAAAAAAAAAAAGAAAAGAAAATGTTATGCCTCGCTATAGAAAAAAGTATTTCACAAACTACCACTCTCTAAAATTACATTACGATGTTTTCTTTTTTAAACAATTATATTACAACTCCACTAATTATCATACAACGAACAATCAGATTCATTAAGATTCACGTGTCTATGGAAAAAATCATATAAACATTAGAAGAAGAATAATGTTATGTTTTACAACTATTCATTGTCCTCCAAAAGTGAAGGACCTTAGCTCTGGATTCACTGTCCTATTATTTTATCAGAGGACCACCATCTGCTTGACAATGCCATCTCTAGTGGATTTCTTTAATTTTTGTTGGACAAACAAGCCGATGACTATGGAAACTTATGGTTTGCTCGACAAAAATGGCCGATGTTCCGAACAATTGCCTTCCTGCATTGAGATGCATCTAGCCTTGCTGAGTGCTAAAGGCTCATTCTTCAGAAAACTCCAATGAGAAAATAGATGCATTTAACCCCGATGAGAATCCCTTCGTGGTAAATGAAAGACATATTTGTAGTATAAAAAATAAATTTTATTTCAGAACTTATCATTCCATATAAAAAAATTTAAATTGCTTCTTAATTTCTAGATTGGCAAATAAACCTAGGATCAATTATAACTACTACATCAAGGAAACATGTCATGTAATAAAAATATTCTAGCACCGATCAGACTATCAAACCATAATCTACATGGCCAGGTAGCGTTCTTCATGTGACTACAATCTGAGTGTCATGTAATTTGATCATGGCATTATTGATGAACAAGGGACCTTCCAAAAAAAAATATAGACAGCTCGCAATAGAAGAAGTTAATTTGATGAAATATCGAATACCAGAAGATCAATGCTTTACAGAAAATAATAAAATAAAACGATAATCCCTAAGGACAATGTTTACAGTTTGGTATGACTGGGTTCGTTTTGAAATAAATCTGTCCGAGAGAGGCTGAAAAAGATCCATAAGACAACAATTAAAGGAATGGATGAGATAACTGAATTAAATAAACAAGTTTGTGACGCATGAATGAAAAAATAGAACATGAATATGAACTATTGAATTATCAAATCATTGAGATCAGAGTGGTTTGTGCGCAACACATATCAAAGAAGATATTGTTGCTAATCGCACGGATAGCTGCGCCTGCAGCATAGCAAATGGCCATTGTTCTCATCACGCATCTGTCTTCCCTGTCGCTAGAGCTCTGGACGGCAAATTTTTCGTACTTTTCACATGATTGAACTAACGAACTGAAACACATTCAGCCCAGTTAGGCCTTATCAATTACAATACTTTTCTCTCACAACAAACCAGCATCAGTTAGACTTATCAGTCTAGAAACTTACCAGCGAACGGGCTGATTGATCGCTTTCCACGCAAAGACGATCTGGGAATTGCCCAGATTTTACAAGAGGTAGCGGGAGGGAGGGAGTCAGGGAGTGAAGGGAAGAGCGCAGATCACCGTAACCAGCGGCGACGTCGGTGGCCTCGCTGGTCGCTGTAGACGTAGCAGATTAGCAGGCTGCTCTCTTGGCCGTCGATGGCTGCTCCAGCTGATGGTGGACGTTTTGCTGCCTTGTATTCAGGATGAACACCGTCTTATTAGCGTCCGCACGTGATGATGGCCGGCGGCTTCACCCCGGAATCAGATCGAGCACTGCGTCACAGCGGTAGCGCGTGCAGGCGGCGTTGAGCAGCATAGCAGAGGAAGACTCGGCGACAGCGTCATGAGGAAGACTCAGCGACGGCGGATTGGAGGAGCGTCAGGGCGAGCGGCCGCCGTGACATGAGGCGCAGGGCGAGTGGTGGCCGGCGTGAGGCGCTAAGGAAACTTCTTTTTTCAAAGGAGACTTTTTTCTTTTGTATATATTTTTTGGACTGGGATTCGATCCTTGCTCGTCATGCATGAGGCGCGTCGCCGTGGTGGAGGGGGCGTGGGGGCGTCAGGCCAGACGTGCGTTGAAGCGGATCGAGTTGAAGCCTGTAAAAAAGATCAGGAGATATATATTTTAGTGATGTTATAATTTTTGGTATAATTTTATTGGTGGTTAGAGTCTCTCAATGGGGTATTTTTTTTTACCAGAGATGATGAGATCACCTAGTTTGTCTTGCGCTTAATTTTTCCGAGGGGGCGGGGGCATTTCTTCACTGCCGGAGTAGGTATAGCTATAAGTATAGGTATAGCCGTGTCCCAATGCGCGCGCGCCAGCAAGAACGGGATCCAGCCACGAGAAAAAAAAGCACGGCCAAAGGGCCCCGCGGCACCGTGCGGCCGACGAACGGTTTCAAGCTCGGCGAGTGCGCCACGGAAGGCTCCAGGCCTGGGACACGCGTCCGGCCTGACTTGGCAGCTGTCCCTCTCGCCCTCCAGATGAAGTGACAAGCACCCACCCCACCACTGGTAGTATATGATGCCGCTCGTCACCCTCCTCGCCTTGCCATCTCGGGCTCCGGCACTCGCCTACTCGCCTCCCCTTTTCCCTTTCCGCGCCCACCACCATTGCCACAAATAGCAACCAAGGTCGTACCCTAGCCTAGCCACCGTCGGCGGCGACGAGAGTACACACACACACACACACACACACGTGCTGCTGGGATCGGCGCGGCAGTGCGTGACGGCACTGTGTGTGATTGATGGATAATAACAGGTCCATGGCGACGAACGGCGTGGACGTGGCCTGTGTGGCGCCGTTCGTGGCCAAGACGTACCGCATGGTGGACGACGCGGCGACCGACGCCGTGATCGCGTGGGGCAGGGACAACAACAGCTTCGTCGTGCCCGACCCCTTCGTCTTCTCGCAGACGCTGCTGCCCGCGCACTTCAAGCACTCCAACTTCTCCAGCTTCGTGCGCCAGCTCAACACCTACGTACGTACATTTTTTTTCTCACTGACATCAAGTGGTTTGTTCAGTTCTTGATCCGTGAACCTGATCGATCTGCTGTTGAATTCTTGCACACTGCAGGGCTTCCGGAAGGTGGATCCGGACCGGTGGGAGTTCGCGCACGTGTCGTTCCTGCGCGGGCAGACGCACCTCCTCAGCCAGATCGTCCGCCGGAGCAGCGGCGGTGGCAACGGCGGCAAGCGCAACAAGGATGACGGCGGCTGCGCCGGAGGCGCCGGAAACGCCGTGGACGAGGACGACGCGCACGCGGTGGCCATGGAGGTGGTCCGGCTGCGGCGGGAGCAGCGGGCCACCGAGGGGCAGGTGGCCGCGATGTGGCGCCGCGTGCAGGAGACGGAGCGCCGGCCCAAGCAGATGCTCGCGTTCCTCATCAAGGTCGCGGGCGACCCGCAGGTGCTGCGCCGCCTCGTCTCCGGCACTGCTGGGGCTGGCGGCGCCGGGAGCGACGCCGCCGGGTTCGCCGCCGCGGAGCCGGACGACGGAGCGAACATCAAGAGGGCGCGGATGCTCCTTGATGCCGGTGGCAGCGGCGGCGGCAGCGACGGCGCCGTCGACTTCGGCGGGTTCTATAGCACCGGCGCAGGCGAAGACGACGTCGGGTTCTGCGGCGATTACCTGCAGCCACCGCCGTGCGTGTTCCCCGTCAACAGCGGCTACTGATGGCGGTCGGGTCGGCAATCCGAGCGGTGGTCGCTTGTCGTCGTGTGCGTTCTTCGTCGTTAGCTACCCGCCTACCCCTCCCGAATTGCTTGGGCTGGACGTGCCAACGGCGGACGCTGACGGAGGCCTAGACAACCCAAGATAGAGAGCTCTCCGGCCGGGCTGGTAGCCTGGTACAATACAAGCCGATCGTGTCCGTGCGTGCCTTGTGACTCGTGGGCGCCGGCGGCCAGCCGGAGCACCCCCGTGTGTACAGGCACGCGTGCAAGCGGAATAACTAGGAGGTGGTAGAAAGTGTAAAGCCTTTGGTGTAGGCAGGTCCGTCTGGTGATGTTTGCTTTTGCTTTCCTTGCGTCCCCCTGTGAATACTACGGTACGAGCGCTCTTACTAAACTCAGAATTCTTGTTAGCTCGTTTGTACGTGGTTTTTATCAAAACTCTTAAGGTAGCGTTTGAGTCAAGTGTAGTGGAACGGCGGGGCATGGGATGGGATGGCTTCATTTTCTGCTGTGGTTGACGAGGAACGGAATCGATTCATTTTGTGTTTGATTCGATTCATTTTGTGTATGATTTAGAGACAAAAAAGTGGGATGAGCTATCGACAAGTGGAATATATTTATAAGTTTTTTTTTTTTTTTTTCTTCTCTTCTCTTTATCTCTTCCTCTCTCCTTGTCTCTTCCTCCTGATGCCCGCCCCCCGTGCCTCTTCCGTCCTCCGCCCCGAGCTCGGCCGCCCACCGCCATGGGCCTCCTCTGCCCCGAGCTCGCTAGCGAGCCACTGAGCACTTCCTCCGCCGGCGAGCTCAGCCACTGAGTGCTTCCTCAAGCGGCGAGCTCGTGTGGCGGCAGATTGGAGCAGTGGGGGGCAGGCGCGCGACGCGTGCGGCGGCGGCGCGGGCCGGCTTTTCGACGACGGGCGGGCTGGAGTGGAGCTCGACCACGCGTCTGAGGGGCAGAGAGGAGCTGGGTCGGGCGAGCTCGTCGCGGCGGATCGATCTCGTCCACAGGTAGGTGCTATCCTTCCTCGCCCGCAACGGCAACGGAGCACTCGCCCGCGACCCCGTCCGTGATCGGTGACCGACGCTCCTCTTCTTTCTTCTTCGCAGCGAGCCGCTCATCCCACCTAGGTCGCCCCCCGTCTGTGAAAATTTTGGAGATGGGGTCATCCCGCATCTCACGGTATATTCGCACGAGGGACATCTTCACTCCTGCTCGTCCCAGATCCGTCCCATCACATGCCACCTTGTCTCTCCAACCAAACGTTGCTCGGAAGGATTATGGTCATGTTTGCTTGAACTTGTTTGAACTTATCAGCTAGAACCAGTTCTATTTTTTTAGTTATGAAACAATATTTTTCTTTCACAACAAATTAGTTATATAACAAATCAGCTCTATAAATTAGTCATAGTAGTAATAAGTTCTGTCGAATAGGGTCCGCAGTAGCAATAAGTCCTATCGAACAGGGTTTATATGTACGTGAGAGCTCTATGTTATAATCATTAATATTCTGAGAAATAAAAAATAGTTTTTTTAATCTCTTATGTCTATATGTTCTACTTTCATCTACTATGTTGATCATGAGAGATGGAGAGGCAAATATCTTAACCGCTGGTAATATGTTTTATAACACGTTATTAGCATGAGAAGCTCTACGTCGATATCACCGCTGAAGTTGCCGCCGATCTTCGACGTCGACACTCATGCCGACGTCCCTACCATGACTACATCGACGTCTCCGACGTTGTTAGCGGAACGGATTTTGCTACCTCTACCTGTAACTAATCTGCACTACATTTACATGCACCATCGCTGTCAAATAGGCAGATCTACAACAAGGCTAAACGCTCTGCGTGGTATGTATCTACTAACCACTATTCTATGCGGCATATGAGGTACATCAAATTGGTATTCGCCCTACGCAGTACGTGAGGTAGATCGAATTAGCATTCTCTAAGCATTCTCTGTAGGTATAAAATAATCACATCTCGTAGATTGTGTTTGCCCTGGCCATGAAGCTAGGCTATTGTTTATTATAATGTTGTACACGAAGTACATATGCCCGTCAAGAGTGCGAGGTTGCTTCCTGACAGTGACCGCGGCCAGCTGGGCAGCGGCGATGGTGATGAAGCAACGGAGAGGCGCACGCGGTTCCTCACCGGCGGCGGCCGCGAAGGCGGATCCCTGATGCCACCCTGAACGTTCCCTGCGGACAGCGGCTACTAGCGCCTGTGCTAACTGTTTCGAACCCTTGAATATACAGTTATCGATTTCCAACTCCCAGGTGATGATATTATGGAAGTCAAGACAAGAGGCAAACTCCACTTGGAGTTTATTTAGGGCAACATCAAGTAATTGGAGTTCCAAACCACGAAACAACTCGTTTAGCAGCTTGTTCGTTTGGCTGTGGCTTGTCGTAAACGATCGTAAATTTTCAGCCAGAATATTATTTTTCTCTCACACAAACCAGTCAGCAGTACTTCTTCACGAACCAGCCAACCGAACAGGCTGTAGGTCCTCAATCAGACAATCAGTGCACAGGATTACTTGGTCTGTTCAGATTCCGATGAGTTAGAAAAAAGTTAACCACAGCTGTCATGCCAAGGCTAGATTAGAGGTATAGATGAAACTTCCTGCTATACATGTAACTGTGGAAATGGACAAAGTCTGCGTATAAGAGGTTTCTAGCATAACCAACCATATATCCATTCTCCAAGGGATGCCCCCAAACATTGGCAACACCAAGAAACACCATACCAAAAGGCCTGAACTAAGAGTGAGGGAGGGCGGCTGTCTCATCTTACAGAATTTACAGGATCACGGCAAGCTTCCGACAATTTAACTTCCAATGCAGAGCACCCTGGCCGTCAGCTATTCCCACTCTCTACAGCCTGAAACACCAGTTTGAAGGTTTGATCCGTCAGTGCAGAAACTCAATAGCCATGTGGTCAGTAAAGTTTGAACAAATACTGCTTCCACTACGCATGAGCAAAGGGGAGATAGCATTACGTGAATATGTGTTGGCGGTTACGGGACACCTGGGGACGCTTGACAGGCGAGATTATGAAGTTTCGCAGGGCGCTGGATGGATTGTTCATTGTAGCTCCGAGGACGGGCCGTGTCTGCTGTCTGGGCCTGATATCAGCCGGAGGAGCCATGGCATGGCCAGGAGACCCCGTAGACAGCTCAAAGGGACCGGAGGTGGAGTGACGTTGCCTTGGTGGTGGACCCCAGCCCTCATCTCTCTGCCCTGGAGTTTTAGGAAGATCAACCGATCCTGCAACCAGTGAATGAGCTGTTTTTGTGGAGACCTAACATAGTTTCTAGGTACAGTGTAAAGAATCAAAGCGTTGCACCTAACATAATTGAGGCTTTGATGCATAACAGAAGTAGTTTGTGTGAACAGAGAAAAGTATAATGATATAGCCAGTATGAGGGACATAATGAACAGAGCAAATTGTGTGCACAGAAGTTTTAAGTTACCTTGTCTCAGATGGTTGCCACCATCCATCATGTTGGACATACCTGCGAACAGGTCTGGCTGAGGTCTTGCTAAATAGTTATTTGCAGGTTGAAGGGCTGAACGCTTCAGCGACTCATATTCATTCCTCAATTGGTCATACATCTCATCAAGCTTCCTCTTCTGCCTGGACAGGATTAGGACACCCTGAATCCTCATACATACAGGATGGAACAGAATTTGTTCCTCTAAAGGATCAAGAGAATACTGGCACATTACTAACCTGGATTTCTCAGCAAATTTTTCTTGCAGCTCCTGCTTATCTCTGTTCAAGTTTTCATTCTCTTGCTCCATCAACTGACATCTTTTGGCCATCTTCTGGTATGCGGTATGGACTTCTTCCAGTTTCTCAGTAAATTTTGCCTGCATAAGTTCACACTTTTGCCTACATTGACCGACAATTCTGTTCATCTTGTACTGCATCTCCAGTTCCTTTTGTCCAATGTAGAACATTACGCTTCTGTACGCACTCTTCATAACTGATTTTCATCATATTTAAGGAAAAGCATACCTACTGAACTTCTTAACCAGACACAGGTCACAAAAGTAATGCCATTGTTATGCTTTACCAAGTTCCCCATTTACGCTCTAAGATTGGTTGCATAATAGTGCTACTTAAACATGTTATTAAGTAGTGTAATTAGGCATAGATTGGAAAATGCAGATTACTATGCTATCAAAAAAAGCAGTACAAGACAAACCCCACTGTGAATGTAGTGAAAGGTTAATGGGAAATGAAGGATACGTATTTGTGGGGATATTCCAACCATCGCCATCTGTTGCCATGAGCATTGAGCACATTCATCAGAAAAGATGGATAGAAGGAAAATTAATTTGTAGCAGTTATTATGTATCAAAGGGATACCTACATTTGTCCAATCGTCACTTGGATTTATATCCATAGGTTTCATATGGCTGGAAAAAGGAAATGAATCAAAATTTTCAAGTTAATTTTTGCCTGAACGTAGACAGTAAAACAACCAAAGAATGCTCAATAACATGCGCTACAATCATGTATGTTTGGTTGATATGCTTTGGCACAGTTAAATATCACACAGAGAGGAGACATGAGAAATATGCTTGCACAATTAGGTATCAGGCATTCATACAGGAAAGATGACACCATTAACCATGCACAATCAAATAATGCATGCACCATCAAATAGAAACTGACCTTTTTGAGAGCACCTGATCACAAATTGGACATGCACCATCATTATTGAGTATTTTCTTGGCATCCTCTGCACCTGCTAAATAAGCAATTACCAGCTACATTAAATTGTGTATTCTGTAATAATTAGAGAGTAACTTATTTAGAATCGGGATCAAATTCATCAGAGAGAAGGTAGTAGAGTGGAACCATACATAAAAGATGACCACAGGTGGTTGATATAGCTTGCCCTTCCAACTCCCCCCAGCAAGCATTGCACTTCATTTTGTTTCTAGAAATTATTAGATTAACTACAGAGCAGTTGAGCCTACAGGCAGGGAAATAAGACTTAAGAGATGAAAAAGAAAAAACAAAGATAAATGGCTAGTGCATTATTCATATCCCAGAACTAAATCCAACTGGAAATGGATGAAGACTACATAGGAACAAGATCAATATATGTTGAAAATCACTGACATGTGGTGTACTGGTGTGGGCATTTATCTTCTTTGGTGCAATAGTTTTATGTTTTAACTACAGAACAGTACACATCTTTTTTGAGCAACAAGGAACTACTGTGGATAACATAGTATAATGAAGCAAGCAACAGTTTGTATTACGAAAGCATGACCTCCACCAAGACTTGAATTTTTCAATAAAAAAGGCATATCTAACAGCAAGATTAAATATTAACATGAGACACTAACAAGAAAATAGTGAATAATGAAGCAACAGTTTGTATTTTTGAAACAAATACAAGCAGTTTTATTGAAGTTCCTGCTACTCAGGTTTATACTGCACTGCATTGGGTCATACATCACAGAGATGCTTTTATTCATCAATAATATCTTTCATTGTGTTCAAGCAGGATAGGAAGTACTATACTACCATATTAAACAGTTTTTACGGTGCTTCTGCTATGAATTTGGGACTTACCAAATAAAAAAAGAAAGGTATCCACAGTTTCAGATGAACTATGTTTTCCACGTATCACAACATGGATCCATAGAGATAAATACTTTGTCCATTTTGAGCATGCCATTAACATACTATTAGAACTGGTAAAATTGAAAAGTGTATCTCTCTTTAAATAAGAAGTTTGGAAACCTCAGTCATTTTGCTTATTTGGAATTGGACCTGTTTTTGAGGACAATAGGTACATTTACAAGGCAGGAAGGACCAACGTTGACAGGCCCCAATGTAATTGGCCAATGGCGAAGTGTGTCACTTAAGAGGAAAAGATAAAACCCAATAAACGCTTCTATTATCCATTGAACTCACTTGTTTAGTAACCAGATATAAAGATAAACAATTTCATTCCCTTCAGTGGTACATCTAACAGTAGCATGTACCATTTTCTAGTGTGACTAACTTAGTGGGAGTTTCCTCAGTGGCTGGTCCTTTGAGCCCAACTGTACGAATTACATATTGAGAAGTGAAAACATGTTCAGGACCACCAGTGGTTCGCTACTCAATCTTACGACAAGTCTGAAGGCGAAGGCATAGAATTGCATAAGCAATATAATTAAGAAGAGCAAATAAAATCAGTTCTGGACTTATATGCCCAGCATTGAGGCTCATTATAACACAATTCCATGGACACAATCACACGATACAGAATTTTTTTTTGACAAAAGATTTTGATGAGTAAAACAAGTAAAAATTATGTGTTAAATTGTCCTATCCAGAACTACTTTAAATCCTTCACAAAACACATCATCTAATTCTGTATCACATATGTTGTAGTCATGAGTTTCACCTTTAAGCATTTCATTGTTCAAAACACTTATGCTGTATGTTATTAGCCCATTAATTTAATAACAATCTAATCAGTCTTCTTAAAACAACACTCTGGAACAGCTTGCCACGATGCCTTCCAAAAATCTAATCCAGATTTTAGCAAGTATGTAAAAAAGAAAGAACTATGGCATCTTTCTCATAATTGAAGATTTAACTTCGTAAAAATGATGTGATAGGCCTTCATACATTTTGTTGATCTAGAATTTCTAATGTTCTGTTTGTAAAAAGAGATAAATAAGGTATTCCTAAGATGAACAATTCCATGCCGCAAGATGACCTGATGTGTTACAGTTACGGTAACTAGCTGTCCACTGATAATAGCCTCCAAAACAGAAAACTTCTATCAATCATAAAACCATTGTCATATTTTATTACTTATAGGCTGGCATATGTTGGTTAGGGCACTAAAATTACTGACCAATAAGATTAAAAACAACTGTGCCTTTTGGTCTATCTCGGGTCTCACATCAATTCTGTTCAGTCACCCATCTGCTCCCCCTAAACTATAAAAGGTCCAAAGCAGAGACAAGTTCTGAGAAATGCAAGGAATAAGCTGAAAATACACTGTTGGATAAATATTTGGAGTAATTCCAGCATTCTAGACAATCAACTACTGCAGAGAACTTTATATGCTTTTTTATTCAAACATGTCCACAAGCTAATGCAAAGATTATAGAGCAAGCCAACTAGCCAAGCAAGCAAACGAATTGACTCGATCAACTGTGGATTTGAATAGGTCATTTTCTGTTTGATATCAGTTTATTAACCTCAACACCGAACTACAAAAGGATTTTTCTCAGTAAAATTAGAGGTCGCGACTTATACCATACTTAAAGGGAAATCAGTAGTTACACACAGGGAACAGCATTTCAGCCCCAGGTATGGAAACTAAGTATCGTCTGCTGCAGAAAACTAGCATCATAAACCAACATAAATAATTTGCGTATTGACCCTCAGAAACAGCATTTGTAGCTAAAACCAACAGCTAGGACGTCTACAAATCTCAGCAGCTGAGCAAATTCTGCGCTCTGAAAGTGTTCTCAAATACAACTTCGCACTAAAAAAACCACACAAAAACAGTGACAGCTCAAATTGCATACAGTGAACTCAATTGCCCGCAAAACTACTAACCATCCGCCCCCACTTCCCCCTGATCGCCAAAATCGAAGCCTTACTATGTTCAAAACACACAGAATTGCAAAACCTAACGATCCGTTGCACCAGCACTATGGATCAGGAGCGGACCCAATCGTTAGTAGCATAGACATGTAGACATTGGTAATTAGATGAGATCCGAGTACGAAAACCCAAATAGCTTACGTTAGCTAGGGTTTGGGTGCTCGGTTTCAAGGGAGAGCAAAGGGGTGGGCATACCTGGTTGGTGGTCGTCGCCGGCGAAGGGCGAGGGACCGACGAAGACCAGGCTAAGGGACAGACACCAAGGGACCGACGAAGACCTGGACACCAGGGAGGCGGCGGCGGCGGCCGCCCAGTCGACGCCACCAGAAAGCAAGGCCGCGCCGCGCGCGAGATCGAGAGAGAGAGAGAGAGGGGAAGGGAGGGAGGGGGTGAGCGCAGCGCGCGCACTCCGGGGTGTGAACGTCAGAACGTGATGAGAAAAAAGGGTAGGCGTCCTGCATCCGAGCAGTTGCGGCGTCCTTTCCTTTTGGGCCGAGCTCGTACGAAGGCCCAGGTTTCTTCAGGCAGGCTGCAAGCATGTGATTTTTTTTTTTTTTTTTTTTAAAATTGTTTTTTTTTTTGTAAAAATAAATAAATATCTAAGCCAAAATTTTGCAAGCATATGCTTAGGTAGTGTTTGGTTGCTCAAATCAATTTCATCCTAGATGGGACAGTTCAGCTGACCAGATGATCATGGATAGAATAGTTTGAGTATAGTGGGATACCGGTATGAGATGGCACATGATTGTATTAAGTTGATCCTATGGGAAGATACACAAATGTGTTTAGTTATTTAAAGAGAGAATTCCTTATTTGACACTGAAAAATGAGTTTTTCTTGGTCCTAAATTTTCTTCGTTCCCTATTTGACACTCGGTTTCATCCCTAATTTGACATCCCGTCATCCGTTATAACGGTTTAAAATGACGCCCTCAGAAAAAAGTTTTGCCAAAAACATATTTGCACAAATTTGAATTGCAAAAAAAAATCCTCTAAATGATTCGGAAGATAAAAACGCATCTACCATGTCTTTAAATTAGTTATTTGAAAAAATTTCATTTCATTTTCCAAAAATTCTCTTTAAAATATTTAAATTTCTTTAATTATTTTTAAACACTATTTTTATGTTTGTAAGCATCAACAAACTACACTAATTAGTACTAATGCTTGCTTAATTAATATTATTAATTGTAACTTGACTTGTCACAAATCATCATGAAATATATATAAAAATTAAGGATTATAGCTAATAATATATAATCATAATTAAATTTTAGATAATAAATATTAATGACAACTAATTCTGAGTAATTAGCTGAGCTTAACAGAACTTAGATGGGGTGGTTCGGACTTTTTCCTTGACTAGCTGATGCCCATCCGTTGCTACGGGTAACAAAACTATGTTAATTCAATTTGTTGATGTCATAAGAAAGCTTTTCAAAACACTGTTGGCATTAATAATGAAGTTAAAGCAACACATGATCTATTAATTTGCATCACTCATACAAGTGGAAATGAAATATTAATCAAACCAAACATATAAGATGGATAAATCTTGATCCCATCAATCCACAACTGCAAAACTTGCATGGGAATTCACTATAACACGTCTATTTCAGCTGTCAATCAAGGCCATTAGACATTAGGATCTACTCCTTCCTTCCCAAATTATAAATCATTCCAAATAAGTATCATGCATCTCAAGTTTAACCAAATTTATATAATAGAATAATAACATTTATGATACCAAATAAGTATTATTAAATTCTTCATTAATTATATTTTCATAGTATATCTATTTGATATCATTAATCTTTGTAATTTTCTCTATAATTTTGGTCAAACTTGAGATGATTTGACTTTCCAAGAAAGTTAGAATGACTTATAATTTGGGACGGAGGAGTACTCAAGTTTGGAATGCCAAATACAGATAGTAATAGTTACTACATGTCGCATGCAAAGAAGTAGCTAAATGCTGGCAAACAAAAACATATGGTGTGCCAGCGTTGGATGCTAGGCCATCGAGTATTCCAGTTCATGGAACCCAGATACTGCTGCTGCCAACCTCATTGTCACACGGAGTAGTAACTTGCAGTCTCAAGCAATTAGTCTGCTTTGAATTTTTCATTACTGCAGAGTATAGTCTGAATGTGCAACCAAATAAAATTCTTGCATTGCCGATGCTATAACAGAGCTGGTAGTTTTGTATAGCCTCCTCCATACTAAGCAATTAATTTCTCTGCAGTGCACAGATGTAAAGGCCTTTTTTGGGACCATTTCCAGTTCTAACTACATAGTGACGAATCAGCAGTGTAGGGTACTGTGTACCTGCAATGGTGGATCTCTGATGAAATGTTTGGTCAATCCGATGCCATGAGATGCCCTTTCTTCAGTAGAAATGAGTTCAGCTTGTTTGTATTCTCCCAAGTTTGCATGATTGATGATGGAATCATTGACCAGCTACACAACCTTACAGGGCACACTTTCGCTACTACACCTAGTAATGAGTAGTCCCTGCAAAAACAGTCAATAACACATAAGCTTAGAAATATGTTGATATGATAAAGGAAAAATTAATGTAACTATTTGTGGCTTATCTCTCACACAGGACATTTAAAAGGTCATTTTAACTATAATTCAAGCATGGCCAAACCATGTAAGATACATTAGACTTTTGAAAGAAGTCATTGTAATCTTCTACAATATCAGCATTAGACACCTCCCACGGAGAACTCGGCAGAGCTCTTGACGCCCTTGCTGCTCTTTTCATCGGCACCTTCTTCATTCATTGAATTGAACTAACCGTCTTGGTTTTCTTGGACAAGGTCTTCTTCGGCAACATTACTGCGACTGCCAGAGGTAAGATCTGGAAATGGTGGCGTCGGCTAGGTCAAAGGGAAGAGAGGAGTGAGCAGGATTGCTGTTGTTGGCAAACCGTCTCCACCCTCCACTGCTTATAAAGGATCAGACCAAACCCTTGGCGGAATCAGGCCCACCAGCCCAAAAATTGCTGGCGAAACTGGGTGGACCAACACTTGGGTCCTAAGCCCGGCTCAACCCATAAAATCGGTTGGTGCGTTCGGCGGATCCAACACTTGGACCAGTAAGCCGACCAATCATCTCAGAGTGAGGAGAAATTCGAGAGGGCCACCAGTCTAGCTCTAAAACCTCTGGCACTTGAGTGCTACGTAAATCTACTGAATATTCGAGCCAGCTCGAAGTACATAATTTCGGAGGCTGCATGCCCTGAGGAGGAAACCGGAAAACTGATTGATTAATTTTGACCAAAGCACGAGCTCCTGAATATGGAAAAAGAGTAGGCTTGTCCTACCACATCTTACACTAAGGCGCGGGTGTTCACTCGTTCAACCTGCTTGTAGCTCAAAGAATGACATGCGCGAGTGCCTCTAGCTGCTCACGTGTTTGCCATTCTCCCTAGCAAGACCTATACTATGATCGCTCGATTGCATTGGCTTCTAAGCCAAGGACTATAAGGTCCAATCCCCTCGATATCCCATCGGGTTAGGGCATAAAGCACTTGATTCAGTGCAAGCAAAACTGATTCAGACCGAGTCAAGTATCAGGTAACAATTATATACTTCATAAAAGAAACTCTTTATTGATTAACTCTGTTACATTTCTTAGACATTTGTACAATAACGAAGACCTATCCGGGGCTACTATATGAATAATAACAGACCTTTCAAGTGTGGGGTATTCCTCCCACCCGATTGTAGCCTGACTTTGCGAAGGAGAATCCACGCGCCTGCGCGGAAGAAAGCTGGTCGAAGGCGTATCTAATTTTGGAAACCTCCTCCAGACCTCCATCAAGAGTAGAGCCACAGACCTAAAGAAGCATGATGGAGAACTTCCTCATGGAACTTCCTCTGACATCCCAGGAGCCAGGAGAGAAGAGAAGTGCCACGAGAAAGCCCATAGGCATCGTCTTCTTCAACGGAAGGGAGAAACGCCTGATGTAGATCGGTAGCACAAGCCATCGAATCAATACACGAGGCCACGCAAGGTAAGATCTGTGGGTCATGAAGGCTTCCCTACAATAGCAAGTTGCAAGGGCACCCACTCACTAAAATCCACCACATATATGATGCTACGATGCAGTAGCCCCGAAAACATCTGCCATGGGCTTACCCTGAGAATCGTCATTGGATCAATTGGCAGCTTGGGCAACCAATGGTAATGTTCTTCCCCATCTTCACAAAACTTCCTCTAACATCCAAGATGAACGGTTGCTGCCATGCTTGGGCATCTATAAGCTCGACCTTGAAAGCTTTCACCTAACGATGCCTAGGTCGCCAGGGTACACCAGGCACCATCCCGACCGGAAGAATCCACTCACTTGTTCTAAGGCTAAGGGTAGATTGAGGGAGGAAGTCAGTCCAGGCGGTTCTCCCAACCCCAGTTTAAATAGATGCCCTAAAGATAAGGATAGGAAGATGGTGGTTGGCATTCAAGGGCTTGCACAATCACCTAGGAGTCACAGCATCACAGTAAGCGCACGGCAAATGAAGCGATTCAGATTCCCTAGCATCTTCATCCTTAACTTTAACATGACTAAATGACGTGCAGAAACCAATAGACCAAATCCCGTTCGCATGTTCAGACATTGGGGAAGTCAGGAATCATGCACGTAGGGGATGCTTTCACCCGAATTACTCTCGGCACCCTAGAGGAGGTCTCTACACCCGAGTAGAGCACCCAAAACCATCTCGATACTCGAGGGCAACCAGCACCCGAAGGCACCCGAGGAAAGCTAAACCAGGGGTTCGCGGCACCTGGAGGATGGAGCTATTCAACTAGCTTGTCATTAAGTCCTATGGGGCTACTGTCGGATATATGGGCCGGGGGTACCTTCTGTAGCAGAATCGTCCAATTTGTAAGAGCACAAGTACAATAGCAGCCCACGAGCGATTACACTGTCATACTTGAGCCCATATAAACCCGGTAGTCCGTCGAGTACCATGAAGGGTCTCGATTCAACCCACATACAACCAAGATCGTACATGATTCAACATACATGTCACACGTTACATAAAGTTCACAAATACAGTTCCATACATCAGACTACGATTAAAAGTTATTACAAACCAAGTTCAGGTAAAATAGTAGCAGAAGCAATTAAAGTTTGAAACCAACATCTCCATTATTGTTCAAATACTGTGCTAGCTCATGATCACAATCCCACAAAAGCATAACAGAGGGATTAACAAGAGATGCCTTAACCAGGGCCTTACTCCTCATCTATGGCGGGACAGAAGCAATTCTTACAGTAGTCATGATACATCGTATTATCTACAACAATGGGAAATAAACCCTGAGTACAAGAAGTTACTCAGCTAGACTTACCCGTCATAAACCAAAAATAAAGTGACTCCAAGGATCATGCAAGGCTTTATAAGTGGAGCTAGCTTAACAACATTTTACATAAAAAGCCACTAATTCAACTATACCTTTTATAATTCGGTCATCAAGTTAATTATAGCTATTCATCTCTAGATTAGCGACTAACCTATGCCAAACATATAGTATATTGTTAATGACAGCACAATAATAACCATAGCCATTTAATATTTCATTCTCAGAACCATTTCACTTGCCATTAACACTACGATAGAAGGAAGCCTAGTCAAGTTTCTCACTATCCTGGAGAGATGGCGATTCGAATCGATTTCAACTAGCTGGGAATTTATTCCCAACATAAACCCAGATAGATCAGATCAACGGTCACCTTAGGTCACCTTAGGTACAACTCAGGTCCATATTTCACGGGTTCGGTCATTGCCGCACAATCAGGGACGACCAGCTGCTAGGACGTTCAGGCCCGACCTACCCTTGGGCTCATGTCTGGCTCCCAGCACATCCTTACTACCATCCAGAGTGCGCACTCTTACAGAACTAGGCCTGACCTGAGTTGAGCTACTCGGCTTCGTGGTCGAAATGAGTTATCCGGCCAGCTAAGTGAGAGGCATGCGTTCAAAATGACCGAGGACCAACAACGGTACAGTCCTTAATCGACGCAGACAGAATCACATGAGTCAACCTACAACATAGACTCGTCCAACCTCGATTTACAACATCCATGGTTCTTTTAGACGATAGCAAATATAGCCAACCGTGGTTCAGTGCCCACCTATATCTCGCAGGTGACAGGAAATCACCCGACTTCTACCAGTCTAAGCATAGCTAAGCATATATTCGATCCTGGACCTACACAGGGTTAAAGGTATATATCGAAACAAGGTAGTTCTATGCATCAGGTGTTTCCAACCAACTCTTATAACCTAATGTATCAAACATAAAAGATTCAAGTGATATTTTGTAAAACATGAGAGACTTAGAATGCTCCGGAGCTTGCCTTTGATAAATGAAGTTGGCCTGTGATTCGGGCACGTGGGTAGGTCCTCAAGAGCTTGCTCCTCGCCTTCTAGAGCTACGGGCTAAGGTGCCTCTTGTTGTTCCTCCGTCTCTTCATTGAACTCTAATAGAGTTATCCCCTCGGACGATCCTATATGCATGAGTAGGAAATAAGATATCATGGATACATATATAATGACATGTATAATATGATATGATGTGATGAATGCATCCTCATAAGTGTTCTCAGCAGCATTGCATTAAGGTGATAACAAGTTACATTTTCTTTTACTGAGTAGGTGCATATCTCTTCTCTAATAACTTAAATAAACACTTATGTAAATTATTTTCTGGACTACAAGACAACAGTCACTTGTTTTGACCATAACTAGAGTTATACACATTAAAATAATATGGTTGTGGATATTCTGGAAAGCTTATGAAATTTCCTACAACTTTCTTTTGATCATCTTAATGTGATTCAGCAGTTATCTAGGTCAAACAATTCAATCTTTCAGATCTATCTAGAGAGCAAGCATTTCAGATAGCAGACTTCCGACCACCATAATTCTCAAACCATAAGGACTATGACTATGAAAATTTAACACAAGCTAGAAAAGTAAGTTATATATAACTTTGTTATTAACCATCTTTACAGAAAAGATCATTATCATCATGAAATCATCATCACAACAGAAACTACACATACAATCATTTAGTTGAATTATAAAGCAATAATTAACTAGTTGCCTATAAATAAATACTTCTAAACCTCACTAACAGTATCAAAAGATTATATGCATCACACACACCATAGAAAACATCATAGTTATGCCTAACTAATTTATTTATATTAATTTATTAATTTCCTTAGATAATAAGATGATTTATAGAGTAAATATTTCCAGTAAAATTACAGTAGGCTACAAATGACCCTAGTAGTCTACTATACAAATTTCATGACATTTGGATAAGTATAGCTACCTCTACAAAAAATAACAAGTTATATATATACTTATTTTAGTAAAAATAGTTTAGCATAGTGAAAAGTGTCATGCAACAGATTTAATATTTTTTTTACTTTCCTCCTAGCATGAGAATACTGTGTAAAAATTTGTATAATCATATGTTATGTATTTTTACCCCCATTAATTTCATTAGAATCTAGCAATTAATTAAGATTAAATAGGAAGACCATATTACAAGTATGTCTACTGTAGGTGTAGTATTTTTTTGTTGGAACTTGTGAGCTCTTTTTGAACATGTTAGACACTGAATTAGCTCATGACCTTTAAATAAAGTCTGTTACCCATGATGTGAACTACAACTTTTATTTATGTTATACAGCCATGCAAATACTCTAAACTACTGTTCAACTTTGGTCAAACTAACATCATGAAAATGGCATTACAAAGTAAACCAACACTTAGAAGCAAAATTGGCTTCAGTCATGAATATAAACATTGTTCCAAATATCATTCTAGGTGTGTATAAGGTATTTTGGTGACCTCACAACCATATCATGCATTGGTCATATATGATCACAAGCATAACTAAATATATGAGCAACATCACATGTGATAAAGAGAAGGTAAATGAAATGAAATTTCATATGCTCATGCTCATGAATGCTTGGATGATGCTTGTGCTCATAAAATGCAAATGCCAAATACAATGCTTAACACTAGAGTATTACATCTTCACTGCTCGTATACCTGATCTATGTCTGTCTACCGGCTGGAGATCAAGACATCCCGAGGATATCCAACGCCGTCATATCCTGGCGATAGGGTAGAATCATTCTATTGCGTATTCCATGTAACAAACTAGGAAATCCATCTATTAGCTGATTGGATCTAATGTAACCCTACCCCCCGTCTATATAAGGAGGGGTAGGGGCCTTCCGATCGGGATCTCATTTTCAACATTCTAGCGCATAGTTACATGCAACAGCTCTTGTAACTGAGCATACGAATACAGAGCAAAGGTATTTCAAACTAGACGTACGACACACATGCTGCCCAAACTAGTATAATCCATGTGTCTTGTGTGCTACCCATCTGATTCATTTTACGTGATTAGCTGCTAGGTATTGCCCGAGCTAATTCTTCCTACACAAAGGCACAATGCAAGTATGTTCTTCATCAACGATATATTAGGCCTTGTTTGGATCCACCAGCTAAATTTTAGCTGGCTAAATTTAGCTGTGGTGGATCCAAATAGCCCATAGCTAAACCCAACTAAAGGCCTCCAAGCTAATCCCATTAGCTGTTTCAACCCTAGCTAATGACAGCTAAAAGTGGCTAAAGACCAAATTGTCCTCGCTTATTTTTCCCGCCGCCACGCGCTCAGGAGTCCATAAGCGCTGTGGTCTCCCACACGTACATCCTCTTCCTCCTTGTGCTCGCGCTCCTATACTTGGCCTTCTATCACCACCTCTCCCTCCCCTAGGCGAGCCCTACTTCACCGGCGGAAGCGATGCGCTCCTCCACCACCTCATGGCCATCGACGTTAGTGGGGACCAGCAGAGCCCCCTGAAAGGATCAAGATGCCCAAGAGGGGGGGGGGGTGAATTGGGCTAATTCTAAAATTCTTTGCAATAATTAAACCCTATATTTAGCCCACTTCACCCCTTGTGCCTAGAATGTGATTCTAATGATCTACTGCACAAAAGTTTAGCACCATAAGTTCCAATCCTACTCTAGCATGACAATTCTAAGAATGTAAAGACAAGAATTGAATTGCTCAAAAGTAAATGCTCAAAGTAAAGAGAGAAGGAACACGGCGATGTTTTGCCGTGGTATCGGAGAGTTGCCACTCCCCACTAGTCCTTGTTGGAGCACCCACGCAAGGGTGTAGCTCCCCCTTGATCCGCACAAGGATCAAGTGCTCCCTATGGGTTGATTCTTCGACACTCCATCGTGGTGAATCACCCACAACCGCTCACAACTTGAGTTGGGTCATCCACAAGCTCCGCCGGATGATCACCAAACTCCCAGTCACCACCAAGCCATCTAGGTGAAGGCGATCACCAAGAGTAACAAGCACAAACTCTCACTTGACCACAACAAGCCTAATGAGAAGGGTGGATGCACACTTGCTACTCTTCTTGCACTAATGAGGCCTTAATCTTGGATTCTCAAATCTAGGCTCTTGCTCTCCTAAGCACTCTCAAGGGTGTTTCTCAGCTGTTGAAATGGGCAAGAGACCTCCCTTGGATGAATAGAGGAAGTATTTATACCCACTCATTCAAAACGAACCGTTAGGAGGTTGAAACACCACTCTGCGGGGTGATCAGACGCTCCGGTCAAGGTGACCGGACGCTTCGGTCAGTTCTCCTCGCCACAGAGCCGTTAAGTTGTGATCGGACTCTGACCTGCGTCCAGTCATCACTGACCAAACGCGTTCGGTCACAAAAACTGCTCTCTAGAACCTTACTGATGTTGACCAGACGCTGGAGCGCAGAGTCTAGTCACTTTGCTGCTCAGCATCCAGTCAGCAACCGAAACCTGACCAGCGTCCGGTCAGCACTGATCGGACGAATCCGATCAATATTCTCCCTCTCTAGAACCTTACTGGAGTTGACCGGACTCTGGCACCCAGCGTCTGGTCACTTTACACTCAGCGTCCGGTCGCATCCAGACAACTTCAGCTTGATCAAATGAACTGACCGGACTCTACTGCCAGCGTCCGGTTAACATTTGACCCTCCATTCACTTCCAACTCGAAATCATATGTGAATGAAGTTCGCTTCAATTGATCTTAGGGCTACTTCGGAGCTATCTAGTGCTAGATTTGACAAGTGTGCACCACACCTAACCCACTAGACTCACCTAGGTCAAGCTACTAGTTCATACCACCCTTAATAGTATGGCCAAAGGAAAAACAAAGTCTTAAAATACTCTAAGTGTCTCTTCAACACCAAACGACACTTAGAACTAGTCCATCCTTAACCTTGTCGTCCATCCTTTGAAAACCGAAATGATTTCCATCATAGGGGCATGACAACCATGATTGCCCAATCAATTGCCATTATCATGATCTAACTTAATTGCCTCTGCAAAACACACGTTAGTCATAGTAATCACGTATTGTCATTAGTCACCGAAACCCAACTAGGGGCCTAGATGCTTTCAATCTCCCCCTTTTTAGTGATTGATGACAATACAACCTTGAGTATGTAAAAGAGATGAGGTTTTCAATATGCTTGGTTCATATAAGCTTTTGACAATAGGAACAAAAGAGTTAGGCAAGCTTATATGACCCAAGCCAACATGATGTACTCAATAGATATGAAATAAGCATGAGTACAAGAAATAAAGCTCATTTGAATTGGAGTAAAACGCAGAAGCAAACCAAATGAGCATAATGAAGTGACATGACATGTATAAAGATCAAAGTAGAGAGCACACATGTCATATATCACATAAGTATCACACATATCACATAAATATCACAATCACATGTATGTAGTTCAATGCATGAAAGTAAACATGAATGCATAGTAATGTATCACACATATAAAAAGCCAAATATAATAAATAAGCCCCCCTAGATATATTGCTCCCCCTAGATCTAATCATACTCGATCCCTCTTCCCCTTTGGCGTCAAGCACCAAAACCTAAGGGTCTGTCGGCGGGGCTAGAGCAGATGAGTCAGGCGCTGAGGTGCGATGAGCGATCTGGAACTGGGTAGCATCATCCTCTGATCCTGAGCTCTGAGCTGTCTGACCCTCTATCGTTGGAACTGAAGCTAAAGCGATCTGGGTCAGATCTGGGACTGGTGCGTCCTATGACTCTACAGGTATGACTATAGCAGGTGGCTCTGATGATGCAACTGATGATGGGAGCGTCTCTATAGTCCCAGTAACTAGAGCGGCAGTGGAAGGTCCAGGGACACGTAGCTCGGGAGGTGTAAGCTGCCCTGTCAACTCACTAAAAGTAGCACCAAGGCTCCTAGAGACTGGGGTGTCTGTCACAAGCATCGAGGAACTTTGTGCCGGTGTGAAGCCCGTAACAAGAGGTGTGAAGGAAGGACCCTGGGCTGGCACTGGTGAGGCAAACCACTAGGACACCTGCTCTATAGGTGAAGCGAACATGGTAGCTGGCTGTCCCTGACTCTAAAGCCCACTGGGCTAAAAAGCTGGAGTCACAGTAGTGGTGGCAGGCTAGCCGAGCTGAGGTGTAAGCTGTGGCGGTGGAGCCCCAATAGCAGTAATGACATGCTGCATGAAACCAAGTAACTGTTGTTGAATGAGGAGCTGCTGCTACTGCATGGCCTGCTGCTGCTGCTGGATGGCCTACTGCTGTCTCTGGAACTCATCCTGTCTAGCCTGAACCTATGCTAGAGCAGCTGCCGTCTCCTAGGCCTAGCAAGCCTAATCCTGCCTCATCCGCTCAAGAATAGCAAGTAGAGCGGGGTATATCTGTGGTGGCTGTGGTGGAGCTGATCTAGAGCCACCGGCCTCACTGTCATGTCGTCGAGGAGGCATCTAAGGGATAGTCTGGTAGTCATCATCTGAACTGTCGCTGGGGTCGCTCTCGACCATACCCTCTTGTTGAGCATCTAGCTCCTCCTCCTCTGTCGCTCCGATGCCCCTGATAATCTCATCCTGTTGGGCTGTAGTCTCTAGCACCTCTGGGCGATGACGCGGCTGGCTAGGTGTCCTCGCCCTGCTATGACAGAGCATCTGGGTCATGTTGTATGAAGGGAACTCGGTAGTAGCACTAGAATACTCTGTCAACATCTCTGGAGGCCTCACTATAACTGCCCTGTGAATCAGAAATGTGATCCAGTGAGCATACGGTAGCTACCTATAACCTCTGAATCCCTCTGCAAGTGTATCTTCCATCTCAGAAAGAATGACATCCCATATATCAAATACTGTCTGCTGGATCAGGGAGTTCAGTAGCCACAACTGAATACGAGTCAATCCCTCACGATATCCCATCCTCGGTAGCAGGGTCCTCCTCATGATAGCATCAAGTAGCCTCACGGTAGGAGTAAGATCTCTCGGTGTCCTGCTCGATCCCTCGCCGAATGGCTCTATGAAGCAAGGTCGGATGAGATCTGTGGGAGGCACAAGACTACCGTGAGGGCGTCTAGGAGGCTCTGTGTGACCATAGCAAACCTCATGAAGGCAGATGGGTGACTCCTATAACCTGAGGATCTCTTTGACCCTGAACCTCATCAGCCTGTAGTCATAGCCTTTGAATGCAAAGTATATGAACCTATGAGCTTGGCCAATCCAAAGTGTATCATAGAACTCACGGACCCAAGATGGAACATATCTGCCTGTCCGTCCAAGTAAGTCTGTCAACCCAGGCAAGTAAGAAAGATGTGGGTGGATCTGCTCTCTGGCTGCTGCTACAATGGCATCAATGGAACAAACCCTCTGAGATATGAAAGCCACACCACTATTTAGATATGCATTGTAGAAGTCCTCCTGTAGTGGTGTATAGAATCCCTCTGAAGCATGCTCATCCCTCCTTGGCGGGAACCAGTCCTCGAACTGCATGAACCTGAGCTGCTGCACCTGCTTGGCCATGGCGGCCCTCAAGTCTAGGTGAGTCACTGGAGGCAGACCCTGTGGTCTAGGAGGCAGACGAGAACCCCTCCTCTATGTCTCTAGCCTCGGTGTCACCTGAGCACGGGTACAACTAGAGCGGCATAACTAGGGCTGAGGTACCTGCTCTGTCTCCTCTGTCTACTCTGCCTGCTCAGTATCCTCTAGCTGCACTAGTGGCGGTGTCTGCTGTTGTGGCTCCCCCTAAGGCTGACTCTCCTCTAAAGCAACACGACATCCCTCAAGCATGACAATCCCAGCTGGACTACCATGATGACGCTAAACCTGCTCAATGGCTGCCCTCTGTGCTGGTGAAAGCTGATCTGCAATGACAACACCACTCCGAGCACCTCCTCTCTCTGCATGCTCTATGGTGGCTGCAACTACTGCTGCTCTCTCAGTATCAGCATCTGCATACTTCCTCTTCTTCGTTGTCAGCTTCTTTGCCTTGCCTTTCACCTCAACAGGCAGGCGAGGCGGAGGCCTCAGATCCTCATCACCGGGACCACCTCCGGCATTCTTCACACGTGCCATTGCTGGAGCTAAAAAGAACTACTGCCACTGACAAGAATCAACTGCCACTGTCACTTTCGAGGCTTGGCCTCGATCCATACTCACAAGCTTAGCCCCGAGTTGACTGACAACTACCAAAGTGACCTCAAAAACACCGACTCGCTTCATGATAGAATAGATCAGATATTTGAATAATTTCAATATACATCTAGAGTTACGAAACCCCAAGAAGCAAGCAATAGATACGAAATTAGAAGCGAGGGCTTGCTACCTGATGAACCGGTGAACTGAAGAGCAAAGGAATGAAACACGAGGGCACCATCGAGAAAACGCCTAGGGTTAGGGTTCCGGCGAGGCAATGCGGCGCTGGTGATGGTAGCTAAGCTATCGACGATGCTTAGGTGGAGCTAGGGCATGGCGGCTCTGTTGCTGGTGGTGCTAGGGCATGGACGCGCTGATCAGTGCGGCAGGGGAGGCGCAGGCGGCGGCGTGGGAGTGCTACGGGTGGCGTGGGCACGCAACAGAGGTGGTGTAGGCGTGGTGGCGTGAGCAGGCAGGGTGGCAGGCGGCGCGACCTGGATTCAGTGAGGAAGATGCGGCGTGGCTACGGGTAGATGGCGCGAGCACAGGAGCACGACTGCTTGGGTGAGCAATGGCAATGTCGGCGTGGGATTGCGGGATTAGGTCAAGGTGTGATGACGTTATATGGTGGCCCCCAACATGATGGATAAGGAAAGGAGAGAGAGTTCAGAACCCGCATGATTTCTACTGACCGGACGCTCTGGTGGCAACGACCGGACGCTACCACCTGGAGTCCGGTCGACAACAGAGAGGTCCAAAACCTCCCAAGTCGCGACCAAACGCGTCCGACCACCACTGACCGGACGCAGCCAGAGTCCAGTCAATCCTATCTTCATCTTCTTCGCTTGACCGGACATAGGATCACCAACTGACCCGATGAAGGAAAGGTACAGTTTCATCGTTCGGTCACTCTTGTGCAGCAACGGTTCACCTCCTGTAAACTGACCGAACGCAGGGAGCAGAGTCTGGTCTAGCGTCCAATTGCCCTTTTTCAACAGATCTTTAAAGTTCCTTCGCGTTGCCTGTTCCCAATCAAGTCCCAACTTCAATAAGATCCAAATAAACATCAATTGGGACTGATGTGAGTGACCTCTCTCAAACCCTCAAATTTTTCAAAGTATTTTGCCTTAGGCTTTAATTCTTTTTAAGAAAATAGGCAATAAAAGGATGATTGAAGAGAAACGACAAAACAACATTCATGCACATGCAATGCAATACTTGAAAGTAATTCTAGTTGATTGTCAAGTTTGATCCAAGGTTAAACTTCTTCACACGCTTTTTGGTGGTTATCTTAACCATGTTAGACAAGCCCTAAATGCATTACCAAGAAGTAATATGTAGTATATTACAATGCAATGCAAGAGACAACACAAGCTCATTTTCTAGTGAAATTGCTAAAATCAAGCACATTGAGCTCATTCCTCAACCGATAAAATGTAGCCTCATCTAGCGGTTTAGTGAAGATATCCGTCAATTGATCCTCGGTCCTTACACCTTCTAGTGAAATATCATTCTTAGCCACATGATCTCTAAGAAAGTGATGACAGATATCTATGTGCTTGGTGCGAGAGTGTTGAATCGGATTATTAGCAAGTTTTACTGCGCTCTCATTGTCACACAAAAGTGGTACCTTTTCTAGAACTACACCATAGTCTAGCAAAGTTTGCTTCATGTAAAGTATTTGTGCACAACAAGCACCCGTGGCAATATATTCCGCTTCGGCGGTGGACAAAGCCACACTATTTTGCTTTTTGAAGGACCAAGACACAAGTGATCTACCAAGCAAATGGCACCCTCCGGATGTGCTTTTTGTATCAACTTTACAACCGGCATAATCCGAATTGGAATAGCCAACTAATTCAAATCTAGCTCATTTGGGATACCAAAGGCCAATGCTTGGTGTGTGCTTAAGGTACCTAAGGATTCTTTTAATGGCAACCAAATGAACTTCCTTAGGATTAGCTTGAAATCTAGCACACATACACACACTAAACATGATGTCGGGTCTAGATGCGGTTAAATACAACAATCTACCAATCATAGAGCGGTAGAGAGTTTGATCAACCGTTTTACCTCCCTCATCTAGGTCGAGATGTCCATTAGATGACATTGGTGTCTTAATTGGCTTACATTCATCCATATTGAACCTATTGAGAAGATCCTTGGTATACTTTTCTTGAGAGATGAAAATTCCTTTTCTCATTTGCTTGACTTGAAAACCAAGAAAGAATGTAAGCTCTCCAATCATTGACATCTCAAACTTCTTCGACATCAATTCACCAAACTCTTTGCAATAATCTTCATTTGATTTTTCCAAAGATGATATCATCAACATATACTTGACAAATGAAGATTTCTCCATCAAACTTCTTGGTGAATAGTGTGGTGTCGACCTTCCCAATGGTGAAGCCCTTCTCAATAAGAAAGTCCCGAAGGCGCTCATACCAAGCTCTTGGGGCTTGCTTAAGCCCATATAGCGTCTTGGACAACCTATAAACATGATTAGGATATCTAGGGTCTTCAAACCCAGGAGGTTGATCGACATAGACTAGTTCATTTATGAAGCCATTTAAAAATGCACTTTTAACATCCATTTAATATAATTTCATTTCATGATGCGATGCATATGCAAGGAGGATATGTATGGCTTCAAGTCTTGCAACCGGTGCAAAGGTCTCTCCAAAATCCAATCCTTCAACTTGAGAGAACCCCTTTGCAACTAGTCTTGCCTTGTTCCTCACTACAACGCCTTGATCATCTTGCTTGTTGCGGAACACCCACTTTGTTTCGATGACTCTTGTACCTTGTGGTCGCTCTTCAAGAGTCCAAACTTCATTGCGAGTGAAGTTGTTCAACTCTTCATGCATGGCATTGATCCAATCCGAATCTTGAAGAGCTTCTTCTACATTCTTATGTTCAACACAAGAGACAAAAGAGTGATGTTCAATAAATGAAGCAAGTTTTTGAGATCGAGTCATTACACCCTTTGAAGGACTCCCTATGATGAGATCTTATGGATGAGCTTGTAGTAGAGGTGAGTTTCTTCTATCAACCACTTAAGGGGGAGGTTGTGGAGCATCAACATCTTGAGCTTGTGCCACCATTTGATCATGGGAGACATGAGTATCTTCATTTTCTACTCTTCCATCTTTATCACCATCTTGTGGCACATTTGATAAAGAAGGTGGATCAATCACTTGTACATCATCTTCATCATCTTTAGGCTTGATGTCTCCAACCGGAATGTTCTTCATAGCCTCCCTCAATGGTTCATCACCTACATCATCAAGATTCTCATGTGCTCCTTGGGAGCCATTAGATTCATCAAATTCCATATATGTTTTTTCAACCAAGCCGGTGGCATGATTAAATACTCTATATGCTTTGGACTTTGATGAGTAACCAACAAGAAAACCAATATCACAACGTCTTTGAAACTTCCCTAAGTGTTGTCACTTCTTGTAGATGTAGCATTTGCAACCAAACACCCGGAAGAATGAGATGTCCGAATTCTTCCCATTGAGCAACTCATAAGGTGTCTTGCCAAGAAACTTTTGAAGGAATAGGCAGTTGGATGCATAGCATGCGGTGTTGATAGCTTCCACCCATAGAGCTTCGGGTGTATTGTACTCATCAAGCATTGTTCTTGCAAGTGTAATGAGTGTCTGGTTCTTTCTCTCTACTACACCATTTTGTTGAGGAGTATATGTTGCGGAGACCTCATGCTTGATCCCAACTTCATCAAATAGGCTTCAATATTTATGTTGTCAAACTTTTTTCCATTATCACTTCTAATCTTCTTGAGCTTCACTTTAAACTCATTTTATACTCTCTTGGCAAACTTCTTGAAACATGATGCCACTTTAGTTTTGTCATGAAGGAAGAACACCCATATATATCTAGAGTAGTCATCAATAATCACAAGACAATAAAGATTTCCTCCCAAACTCTTATAAGTTGTTGGTCTAAATAAGTCCATGTGAAGGAGCTCTAACACTCTTGTTGTTGACATGAAAGCTTTTGTAGGATGAGTGTTTGCAACTTGCTTGCCAGCTTGACATGCACTACAAAGCTTGTCCTTCTCAAATTTCACATCCTTCAATCCTCTCACCAATTCATTCTTCATAAGCTTCTTGAGTGAACTCATTCCAACATGAGCAAGTCTTCTATGCTATAGCCACCCAAGTGATGTTTTGGTGAATAGGCATGTCTTCAAGTTAGCATCTTCGGAGGTGAAATCCACTAGATATAGGTTGTTGTATCTAAATCCCTTGAATATCACTTGATCATCATCTTTCTTAGATACAACCACTTCTTTCTCGGTAAACAAGCATTGGAAGCCAAGATCACACAATTGTCCAACGGATAGCAAGTTGAAGCTCAAAGAAGCAACATATAGCACATTTGAGATATAGTGATTATTTGATATTGCCACTTTGCCCAATCCTTTCTCTTTGCCCTTTGAATTATCTCCTAATGTAATTCTTTCTTGGCCATCTACTTCTTCATCTAGTGAGGTGAACATACGAGGATCACTGGTCATATATTGTGTGTAACCACTATCAATTACCCAATGACTTCCACCGGTCTTGTAGTTCACCTACATATAAGAGATCAAGCTTGTTTAGGGACCCAAACTTGTTGAGGGCCCTTGACTCTCTCAACAAGTGACTTTGCAACCCAAATTTTCTTAGGCCTATTCTTGTTGGGAGGTCCTAAGAACATGACTTTCATTTTACCACTAGAGTCCTTTCTAAGCATGTAATGAGCATTGAAAGCAAAAGATCTAGCATGCTTGGGCAAGGGTTGTGGTGGTGGAGTTTGACACTCATGGGCAAAGTGACCTTCTTGTCCACACTCAAAACACCTCTTTAGCTTTGGCTTTGACTTGTGTTGATGTTGAGCTTGAGCCTTCTTCTCTTGATGTGCCAAGTACCCAATGCCACTTCTATCCATCTTCATGACGGTGTTCATGAGTAGCTCACTTTGAAGATATTGACCTCTTGTGAATTTGCTCAACCTAGTCTTGAGATGTTCTTTTTCTAACTTGAGCTTTTTGTTCTCTTATTTTAGCTTATCATGATTTTTCTCTTTCTTTAGTCTCTTGTTCTCTTTGAGCTTTTCATTCTCAAGAGCTAGATCACTATCATGGTCAAGGTTCTCTATCAAAATAGTGTTGGTGGTTGAAAGCTTCTCAAGATCTTTCTTTAGCTTCTCATTCTCATTCTTGATCTTGACATATTCATCATAATTATCGGACTCAACCACTTGCTTGCCTTTGCTACTAAAACCTTGCTCAATGCTCTCAATAATCAAATCATCACATGATGTAGCTATATCAATCTTAACAACATCGTTAGTAGCATCATGTGGCTCATTGGATAAAAATTCATGAGAGATAACAAGATTATCATGATTAACCTTGAGGTTGGTATACTCTTCTTTTAGCTTGTTGTAGCTAGTGATGAGCTCATTATGTATTCCCTCAAGTTTATCATGATTTTCTTTAAGCTCTTTCTTAGAAGATTTGAGCTCCTTGAGTTTAGATGATATAGCTTCATTTGCTTCTCTAAGCTCAACACTAGCCTTTTCCGCTATGTCACATTTAGCTAAAAGAGAATCATTCTTAAGTTCTAGCTTTTCATTCTTGGCTCTAGTCTTTCTAATGATCTTAGTATATTGATTTAGCAATTTGACAAGATCATCATATGAAGGTGATTCAAATTCATCATCACTATCACTATCATCATTACTAGCATGATCATCACTACTACTATCATCATCATTTGATACCTTTCGTTCACCCTTGACCATAAGGCATAGGTGTGTAGAGGATGATGGTGGTGGTGTCGGTGAAGATGATGAAGAGTCAATCACAATAGCGGCCACCTTCTCGCTGTCACTATCATCATCGGATGAACAACTTGATGAATCAATGTACGTGAGCCATTCACTAACTATGTATGCCTTGCCATTTTTCTTCTTCTTGTGGAAGTCCCTCTTCTTGCCATCCTTCTTCTTGTATGGCTTGTTTTTCTTATTCTCATCTTCATCTTCATCACTTGAGTCATCTCTCTTGCCCTTCTTCTTCTTCTTGTATTTGTCTTCCTTAGGCTTGGGGTATTGATGTGCTAGATGACCAAGTTCTCCACAATTATAGCAATCCATCTCGGAGTGGCTTTATTCTAGTGCTAGTGAAGAACTTCTTTTTCTTGCCATCAAACTTGACACTATTCTTGTTGAGCTTCTTTAGCATCTTGGCGGTTCTTCTCACCATGAGAGCAAGATTTGCATCATCAATTTCATCATCACTTGAGCTCTCATACTCAATTCTTGCTTTGCCCTTCTCTTGGCTAGCCTTGAATGCCAAGTCCTTGTCTTTCTTCTTGGTAGAGGATGAGCCATCTTGTAGTGTGATATGCATGTACATCTCATGAGCGTTGATCATTCCCAAGATTTGAGTTGGCGTAGCGGTGGAACGATCACCTTGATGAAGCACGGTCATAATATGCCCATATTTGTCAATGGGGAGGACACTCAAGATTTTTCTTACAACATCGGATGGTTGCATTTGTGTAAGTCCAAGCCCATTGAATTCCTCTACAAGAACATTTAAGCGTGAGTATATTTCATTAGCACTTTCTTTCGGAAGCATCTCAATGAATTAAGCTTTTTCATAACAAGATGATAGCGTTCCTCACGCTCGCTCTTAGTTCCCTCATGGAGCGCACAAATATCTGACCATAGTGCATGGGCGTCCTTGTGGTTCCTCACCCGGTTAAACACATCTTTGCAAAGGCCTCTAAAGATGCTGTTTCTAGCCTTTGCATTCCATTTTTCGTAATTCACTTCATCTCCTTGAAGGTGCGTGGGATCCCTAGGTTTTGGGAAACCTTGAGAGGCGGCTCTAAGAGTTTCGACATCTACAGCTTCTAAATACGCCTCCATGTGGATTTTCCAATAAGGAAAATCATCTCCCTCAAAGATAGGTAGAGGTCCATCCCCGTGGGACATCTTTCTCTAGGCGGTTAAGCCTAAATACGTGAGCACGAGACTCCGATACCAATTAAAAGGATCAAGATGCCTAAGAGGGGGGGGGGTGAATTAGGCTAATTCTAAAATTCTTTACAATAATTAAACCCTACACTTAGCCCACTTCACCACTTGTGCCTAGAATGTGATTCTAATGATCTACCGCACAAAAGTTTAGCACCCTAAGTTCTAATCCTACTCTAGCATGGCAATTCTAAGAATGTAAAGACAAGAATTGAATTGCTCAAAAGTAAATGCTCAAAGTAAAGAGAGGAGAAGGAACACGGTGATATTTTGCCGAGGTATCGGAGAGTCACCACTCCCCACTAGTCCTCGTTGGAGCACCCGCGCAAGGGTGTAGCTCCCCCTTGATCCGCACAAGGATCAAGTGCTCTCTACGGGTTGATTCTTCAACACTCCATCACGGTGAATCACCCACAACCGCTCACAACTTAAGTTGGGTCATCCACAAGTTCCGTCGGATGATCACCAAACTCTCAATCACCACCAAGCCATCTAGGTGATGGCAGTCACCAAGAGTAACAAGCACAAACTCTCACTTGACTACAACAAGCCTAATGAGAAGGGTGGATACACACTTGCTACTCTCCTTGCACTAATGAGGCCTTAATCTTGGATTCTCAAATCTAGGCTCTTGCTCTCCTAAGCACTCTCAAGGGTGTTTCTCAGCTGTTGAAATGGGCAAGAGACCTCCCTTGTATGAATAGAGGAAGTATTTATACCCCCTCAGTCAAAACGAACCATTTGGAGGTTTAAACACCACTCTGCGGGGTGACCGGACGCTTCGGTTAGTTCTCCCCGCCACAGAGTCGTTAAGTTGTGACCGGACTCTGACCTACGTCCGGTCACAAAAACTTCTCTCTGGAACCTTACTGATGTTGACCGGACACTGGAGCCCAGAGTTTGGTCACTTTGTTGCTCAGCGTCCGGTCAGCAACCGAAACCTGACCAGCGTCCGGTCAGCACTGACCGGACGCGTCCGATCAGGATTCTCCCTCTCTGGAATCTTACTGGAGTTGACCGGACTCTGGCTCCCAGCATCCGGTTGCTTTACACTCAGCGTCCGGTCGCATCTAGACGACTTCAGCTTGATCAAATGAACTGACCGGACTCTACTGCCAGCGTCCGGTCACACTGGAACTAGCGTCCGATCAACATTTGACCCTCCATTCACTTTCAACTCGAAATCATATGTGAATGAAGTTGGCTCGAATTGATCTTAGGGCTACTTCAGAGCTACCTAGTGCTAGATTTGATAAGTGTGCACCACACATAACCCACTAGACTCACCTAGGTCAAGCTACTAGTTCATAACCCCCTTAATAGTACAGCCAAAGGAAAAACAACACCAATCGACACTTAGAACTAGTCCATCCTTAACCTTGTTGTCCATCCTTTGAAAACCGAAACGATTTCCATCGTAGGGGCATGACAACCATGATTGCCCAATCAATTGCCATTACTATGACCTAACTTAATTGTCTCTGCAAAACACACGTTAGTCATAGTAATCATGTATTGTCATTAATCACCGAAACCCAACTAGGGGCCTATATGCTTTCACCCCCTACCAATGCGCTCCTCCGACGCGTTGGCCAACAGTGTGGCCACTTCGGCAGGACACACCAGCAGAGGCCGGCGTTCGCCAGTAGCTACAATGTGATGAAGCTCTGGGCCGTGCGTCGATCTGTGGAGGTGCAGGGCACTGCAGTTGCCTTGGTGAGGCGGAGCCGGAGTATCAGCGTGTTGCTGGCCAGAGAAACGTCTTGTGTCGTTGAGGAGAAGACTGTGGCGTTCGCGCGGAGATGGGGCATGCAAAGATGGCCACGTCAGGTCGGGAGGCCGTAGCGGTGGCCGTGGCGATGAAGATGACAGCAGCTGCAGCAACTCCGGCAATGACAACTCAAGATTAGGGGGAGTTTGTTGGAAATAATCATGACTTGACTTAGTTGTGTCATGCAGGTCACGTTCTATTATTAGAGTACGCGTGAGTCACTCTAACTCTCCATAGACAGAGGTAGAAGATGAACAATAAATATAGACTTGCCGGCGACGAACGCCTGTATCTTGGCTTTTATTAATCAAAGCATGACTTGGAACACTTTGAGCAGATGCATTACATCGTCTATATATAGCCCTACGCAGCCTAAGCCATGCACGAACGTACAGCCTTAGTTCATGCATAGCCACGAACTCACATGCGCAACGGATGCACCTAATCCAGCCACATGAACTCACATGCGCAACGGATGCACCTGATCCAGTCACATGAACCGGCCAAACTTCTCTCCGCTGCAGGCACCAACGCAAGTTGCTCCTCCGCAGGACTGGGTCGCTCGAACTGACCACAAGCCGCGCTCACGCATGCGCCATGCGATGCCTCCAACGCCATCTCCACGAGAACACTATGTTCAACTCCATGCAGCCTCATAAATACATGGCTCACACATACTCTAATAATAGTACGTGACCTGCATGACACAAACTAAATCAAGTCATGATTATTTCCAATAGCCAATACCTCTTCTACTTGCACGCCCCTACCGCAACAATGTCGCTTCGCCAGATCCTGAAGATGCGCGTCCCCTACCTGCCATGGCCGAGTTCCCCGCCCTTCTCCTCGGCCTTCTCCGACGTGCCCTAACCTACGCCGTCATCGGAACAGCAGCATCCTCCTTGCGCCGTCATCGGGAACAACATCCTCCTCCTAGACCTGCGAAGCTACCGGTGGTGTGGATGGGGCGCGAGGATGTCTTGGAGGCAGCACACGTGACTGAGGGGATTGAGGGAGGAAGAAAGGGGCAATAGGATCAATATTCCACCCATCAGCTAGATGATCCAAATAACCTAGCTAAACTTAGCTAGAGTGGATCCAAACAGGCCTTACCAGCATCAGCCATATCTTGACGAGGCGTAGGCACCAAACTCTAGTTTCTCTAGTCGAGTCCATTTAGTAGTGGTGAGATATTAGTGGTGAGGCGTGCGTAGGTATCCGAGACGTCAGCGCGCCGAGGCGGCGGCGGAGCGCGACAGGAAGCCGTATTTGGTTCGGCTTTATATATACAGTATATATTTATTTATATGCCAACCGGGTGGTACGCGGTGGATGGACAGGGAGCCGTGTAACAGATCCGAGACGGCTGACGCACAAACATAATCTCAGGCGACTGCCATATGCCAACAAGAGGTAAATCTGTTATTATATATATATATATATATCCATCCTTCCCTTCATATCGCTAACCTACTAGTTGTGTTTCTCTCCACTCCCTGCCGATCCGCCGCTCTCGCCTCTTGTTGACCTCACATCGGCAGGGGCTAACATCACGGTGCGGCCGGAAGGTACGGCGCCGCCACGCTGCCTCCCAAGAAGGCGAGGGCAGCGGCACGTTCCTACCTGACGACATCGTCGGGCGTATATTCGCCGGACTGGAGCCCGCCACGGTAGTTCGTTGCGCCGCCACGTGCAGGCGTCATCGCCAGAGACGCGGCTACAATCTCCCGCACCCTGCAGCTGCCTCATGGCCGCCGTCTTCCCGACCTTGCCATCGGCTTCTTCCACCAGGAGAACGACGGGCCCACTGCGCGCACCAGGAAGCGCACATCCACGGCGGAGCCGTCCTTCGTCCCTATGGCGTCTGGCCGTCGACGCTTTGGTCTCTAGCAGTGCTTTCTCGGCTCGGTCGTTGGTGGCCACGCCGCCGCCGGGATCCTCAACTACTCCCGCCCCGTCGCCTCTCGCAACGGGCGTCTGGTCCTCGAGCTCCGGCGCGAGGCGTACGGGGATGGCCTGAAGCTGTGCGTCTGCAACCTCATGACGGGGGGCACCACCATGCTCCCGCCGCTTTCCGGCGAGGACACGCCGACGGGATACTACGCCTGTGCACTGCTCACCGGTGAGGACCTCGAGCTCGGACACCCGTGTGCGCGGCCCGCCTTCTTCAGGCTGCTCCTCGTGTACAACCGACGCGGCTTCACGGCGCTTCGCTGCTACTCCTCCGACACCGGCTGCTGGGGACGGCAGGCGAGGAAGCCCGGCGGCATGATCGCCAGCGAGATGCTGCGCCGCCTTGGCCCGGCCGTCGTCGTCCGTGGCGTCGCCTACTGGTCACTGAATCATGCGGCGTTCGGCGTGCGTCTCACCGGCGGGGAGCTGCACGGTCATGACGTGAGGCTGCTCGTGTACCGAATAGCAGCACGCCAGCACCAGACCCTTTCTCGGACGCCCGTTTGCTGGGCGTGTCTTCGGAGGGTAGGCTGAGCTATATCACGGCGAGCCCCCGTGCCGGCGACGGCATTCCTTGTGTGACGGTGTACCTCTTGGGTGACAACGAGGGCGACAGCACCTCCACTGGTGTTGTTGACTAGCAGTGGCGTCCGCCAAATATTGTGCTTCCGCAGTTGAGGAGCATGCCATTATGGTCACCAGAAGCAATCAAGTTGCGATGGTTCTGTGAGAAGAGCGGCATTGTGTTCTTCACTCTCGGAGGTAGCAGGACTGCAGGGACCTATGCACTTAACCTCGAGACGCTGGTGGATGGCGAAGGCTTCTGTTGGAGGAACTTCTGTGGATACGAGATTGACCATGCGGCGTATCTCAAATTACTGGTACGCTGATGCGTGGCTTCAGTGTTCCGGGATGCATGGATGTTAGTACTTGGTAGCACTGTTCACGTAAAACGGTTGGTTATACCTTTATTGCTCGGTGGTATACCGTTTCTGTCCTGTTTAAACGACCTTTTTATTCGTTTAAGTGACCGTTTAGGTTGAATAATAGCTAAATGGCAAGTGATCTCATCGACTTGAAAATTGTAGATCTTATAACTTTCATATAAAAAGCATTTTTATCCGACCGTATGCAAGAATGATATGATTTTTCTATGATGTCAAAACCTAGTTAGCGATTAATATGCTACTGAAACTTTATTTTTTGTTGACCATCTTCATGACCTCAAATGATGAAATTCAAAACTATGAATATGTAAATCTCATCGAGAGCTATATTTTTATATAGAAAATACCTTTATCCAACGTCATACAAGAAATTTACGATTATTCTATGGGGACAAGTTTGGTACATGATTAATATATTGCTGCAAATTTATAATATTTTTTAGCATCTTAACTTTAAACTAGAAAATTATAGATCTCATGGCCTCTAAAATTATAGGGCCTCCAAATTTACAGATTATTACACTAAGTAGCAATTAGCGGACCAGCCTGCTTGGGTGAGTCCTTGGCTTCCCATACGTACAGATTGGCCAGCGCCCGACGTTTCATTTTCCTGTGCCGGCGTGCCGCAAACCAAATCATCTAGCCGCTGCTAGAGCAATAGAGCTGCCGACGTTGGCCGTTCAGCACCGCGGCGACCGCGCCACCGTCGCCAAGCCGTCGTCGTCGTCCGCCGAGAGCCAAGACGTCAGCAGTTCGGTACGCACACGGCTTTCATCCCCAATTGTTTACGGTTGCGTCTTGAAAAGCAAATTAGTCTAAAAATTTGCATTATAATCAGGGAATTTAAGAGGAGATTTGCGTCATGTCTTCTCGAAATAGGAGGTTTGATTCTGGTCATGAAAAACGTAAGAAGAAACATAGATTAGAAGCTGCAGCTCAAACTCAAACAGAGATTAGTACTGTAAGAACAACGGAAGGAAGCTTTATAATGAAGTAAAACTATGCTTTTGTTATACTATTTTCTTATAAACTTTAGGGCCACATCAAGCGTTTCGTTCAGGGTCTTCCAAATCATAGGTTCGGCCCTGATCTCATCGAGGGCTATAATTTTTATATAACCATCCACCATCCGCATGAGTCACTATGTTATATCAACTATCGGGTTGGATAATCGTCCGTTTAGACATAGATGATACCTGAACTAACACTAGATACCTAAAAATGTATTTTTAGACTTTGGAGACCTATATGACACCAGTAGCTAACTTTGGGGACCTATGATGAATTTCACACTTTGGTAAAATAGCTTCTCTTTAGTGTTGAAAACAGTGAAATGTGTATAATACACTTCTATTTTTTATTTATTTTTTTCTTCAATTTATTTTCCACACTTATTTTACTTTTTATCTTCTTTCTTATTTATTTTCCACCAACGCATCTTCTCCCTTCCTTATCCATGATGCACGCGTTTTTCCTTCCGGAAATGTCATGGTGTGGGCGTTTGTCCGTTAGGATGCCACCTTCCCGGGCCTGGGTGCTATCAGCCCAACATACCTGCCTGCTCACCTCTACGTCTCCCCCATTTCTCTCTAAAAATTTCTCAAAAAACCTCTCTCTCTAAAAAAGATATCTCCCCACTCAGCCTTGCGCCTTCACCACGTCATGCGGCCGTCCGCCCGTCCCACTCCGCCTCGCCGCCATGGCCATTCCCCGCCATGCCCTATCATGTGCAGTGCCGCCTTACTCGCTGCCACGGCCATCACCTGCCCTGCGCGTGTGAAACGATCCTGATTTCCTCGAAGGAAATCCACAGATTCAAAATATAACGTGATAGTCTCAGGTGATCATTCCATCACATTATCAAATAACAGTCGATATCACAGTCATACATCGAATACATGTCTTAAAGAGAGTACAAATAGCAAGGTTTACTCATTATTACATCGCCACTTGGCGGAATCACTCAGAGCATGCAATATCCGGAACCACATCAAGTATAAAGGCAGTGGACGTCAACTCCATCTTCTCAACCAAACTTGAGCGCAGGAACGAGACCTCTAATCCTCCCAACCGCCTCCCTGGTAGTCGTACTCGGACTCAGAACCTGTCAAACAATTATCAGTACGATTTGTACTGGCCACTAGCTCCCACCCTATGCTTTGCGTTTGCTTTGTGGTAGTGGAATGCAAGGGTAGAGCAAAAGACCTATTTGTGGCTGTAGTTTCCTATGCGAGTATGTCAAGTTCTTATCAAGTTTTAACTCATCTCATCCACACGTTCTCCCATCCCATCACACACATCTCACCACTCTCACACTCTCTAGGCGACAAGGACGACTCCCGCTCGTACCTTGCCTCATCGGCCAATGCCGAAAACCAACACAAGAACCCAGGGGGAGAGAAGAAAGGACTCCACTCACTAATCAAGGGAAGCGTAGGTCATAGGAATGTCCATATCCGAGGACGTGACTATACAAATAGATCGATCAACTCCGCAGAGCGTGTACACCTGGAACCATAAGATCACCATCATCGGCGGTGCCCCGCCTAGGCTGATACCGGGCTACCTTCCAACCGGTGCAATGCCACCCTACCACTCAGCCCTAGGCCACCCCGAGTCCACCGAAACACTGAGACTGTGAGACGTAGTACCGAGCCCTAGAGGTCACTATGCTGTCTTAGGAGGGTGTGGGCCATACGCCCGTACCTCCCTACACTATCCACTTCCAATCTAGTAGTAGTGGCACCATCCTAGCTGGTCAGCATCCATCCCCCACCCATTTAGGGATGAGTGGCATGCTCGTAGGGTCCTATGATCCGGTTCTCTTGACATACCAGTCCTTAGGGGGAACGGACATGATATCTTCTCAAAGGGGATAACTAACACCCCGTGCCTCGATGGCACCTCCATCCTGGGGCTTTATCCCACAAAGACACTCCACCCTAGGATCTCCTCATCTCACATGCACCCGCCATAGGTACCACTTGTAGGGGATGCCTAGGTCGCACCTCCCCTGGCAAGACTCGTCCAACGACTCATCGTAAGATCCTACTCGATCGACTCAACCATCACCACACACCCAAAATGCACGCCAAGATCTCCCCGGTTGTTACTACATTACGGCACCTAGTGCCTTAACCACTCACATACAATCCTCCACCAAGTATCGGATCACATATATAATGCATAGTAGAAGTAGTAGCAAGTAAGTAAGCGAGCGTCTAACCTAACATCGGGTGTGCAGGGGTATTGGTTGCGACAAGGTAATGGCTCACAAGCAATTCTACCATGCAACCTATCACAGATCATTTGCATAAAAGTAAAACACTAGCATCTACATTGTAGCATGTCTAATAGGATTCTATGAGGTTAGGTGGGATGTGGCACTTGGCATGTCATCTCCAAGCTCCTTTGTGTAGTCGGGGTCGTGCTCCTCAGTCTGTGGCTCCTCTAGGTCTATCAAATGAGACATATAGCCACGATAAGCGACTCCTATAGAGGTTCACAAAGAAGCAATAGAAATTCAAAAGATCCAAATGCACTCAAACACAAGCCTATGACGTAGAGTTCATTTTTAGAAAAATTTGGGCACTGGTTTCATATTTTTCCGAGGTCGTATGAATTTTCTAAGTTTAAATCATTTTCTGAAAAAGAAAAGAAATGGAAAATCATGGTGCTGACACGTGGTGGCTTCCGATTGGGCGAGGCGGATCCAATCGCTGATAGGTGGGGCTAGATCAACGGACAACGTTGACCGTTCAACGGTCAACGTTGATTAAGCCTTGACTGGGCTTAGTGGGCTGGGTCATGGGCCGGGTTGGGCTAGGCTGGCCCGAACATGTGTCAGACACGCAGGCGGCCACATGGCACAAGTGGGCTGCTACTGGGCTCGGTCCATGGGGATGGTCCATGGTGGGCGGCGCCATGCGGGTCCGTGGACCACAGGCATGGTCCACCGTGGACCGCGTCCACTTCTTCCTCTCCTCTCTCTGGTTCATGGTGCGCCGGGTGCATGCGAGTTCGAGCAAAGGGGCACGGCTGTCTCTCTCTCATGGCGGCGCTCTCGCTCGGTGGCGAGCTTGGCCATTCTCACGCCGTGGTGGCTCGGCGAGGCTGCTAGGGGCTCTACGACTTCACGAGCTCATGGTGTGAGCTCATTGGTGGGCCAAAAGCGGCACATTGGTGGCTCTAGCGCCCGGCGTAGGCTTGAGGGCAGGCATCGGTGGCATGGTTATGATGGTGGGGTCCTACAACACGTCGGAATGGCTCCAGCGAGCTTCACTGGCTTCCCCATGCTCTCCGGCGAACGCGTCAGCGGCTCCAATTGGAACGATGGGGGCTTGACCAAGGTGGGCCATGGCGACAGCGGCACGACGATGGTGGTGGATGGCGACAAAGTGGCTACGACAGCAACAGGGGCCAAAAGTGGCCCTTTTCCTTCGATTGGGATCACGTGGAAGGCACGAGACTCGACGATGGTGACCTAGAGGCATGGCGAGTCCGCACCACGACAAGGCATGTGGCGGAACTTTGGTGAGCTCGCGGCTATGGTGGACTAGGACAAGGCGAGGGCTTTTCATTCATCCATCTACACGACGAGGTGTGTAGGATGAAGGTGAATGGAGTTGGTTGGGATGGCCACGGCATGGTGGTGGCACGAGCACGTGGCCGCATTGGCGATGCAAGGTGACCAGCGGTCCTAGGGCTCCTCTTCTCCTCCCATCTAGTGTGTGACATGT